>CM055122.1:1200968044-1201055544 GCA_029206835.1 Rana muscosa
CAGTTGGTGGAGAACCAGTGGCAGTTTTTTTTAAGCCAGCATGGCGGAGATACTGAAGCAGCTGGCTCTAGCAAATGCCAATCAACAGCAGACAAATGCAGGTTTGCAAAGGAGCCTTGCAGCCCAGCAGCAGACAAACGCAACTTTGCAACAGAGTCTGGAGGCTCAGCAACGAGCCCAGCAGCAATCTGAGGCCCGCTTCATAGACCTGTTGCAGAAGCAAGAGCAGAGACTACAACAACAGATGGAAGCAGTAATGCAGCAACGTCCGCAGACCAGTGAGGAAAGCCGTCCCACTAATACCGCGTCCTTTGGGGTGAGTCGTTTATTGACAAAAATGACTGGAGAGGATGATCCAGAGGTATTTTTGACCACATTTGAAAGGACCGCTGAAAGAGAAAAGTGGCCTGAGGAGCAGTGGGCTGGACTGGTGGCTCCTCTGTTAACTGGTGAATCGCAGAAAGCTTACTATGACCTAGAGCCTAACCAAGCAAAAGACTATGTGATGCTAAAAGCTGAAATATTGGCAAGGCTGGGTGTCACCCAGGCTGTCCGGGCTCAGCGTGTGCATAACTGGACTTTCCAGCTTGGAAAACCCCCCAGGTCTCAAATGTATGATCTCATTCACCTGAGCAGAAAGTGGCTACAGCCAGAGACTTTGTCCGCACCAAAGATTGTGGAACGTGTTGTAATGGATCGGTTTTTGAGAGCTCTTCCTACTGCCATCCAAAAGTGGGTAAGCCATGGAGACCCAGAGACGGCCGATGGTCTTGTGGATCGTGTGGAGAAATACTTGGCTACAGAGAACCTGACGGCCTCTTCCAGAGACACTCGGACTTTCCACCCTAAGACCAGACCATCCCCAGGGGCGGATAAGAGGATTCCAAGGGGTGAGGGTGGAGAGAGTGAGAGGGTGGGAGCTCTACCCCAAGTTTGGCGAGAACAGCCTGGGAAATCAGCGGCTCAAGAGGCGGCAAGAAGGATCGTTTGCTACCGCTGCCGGCAAGCGGGACATATTGCAGCCAATTGCCCGGTTGTGGAGGAACCCATGCAGTGTGACTTTCTGACGGGCAGACGTCAGTCGCTGTGTGCGACAGTCGCATGCACTGCCATTCGAGGAACTGAGAAACATTTATGCAAAATGTGTGTTAATGGTAGAAATGTTGTGGTATTGCTGGATTCAGGTAGCCTTGTGACCCTGATAAAGGCTGAGTTAGTTAAAACAGAGGTCTCTGGGAATAGCAAGGTAGCTGTTATTTGTGTACATGGGGACACCCGAGAGTATCCAGTGACTACAGTGTGTTTCGAGACCCCCAAAGGTACCCTCTCTCATCCAGTGGGCTTAGTATCTCAGTTACCGCATGACGCCATTGTGGGAAGGGATTTTCCGAAGTTCTGGGAACTGTGGGATGATCCTGAGCCCCTCACTGGTGCCCCTATGTACCAGGAATGTGATAGCCAGAACTCCCCTGAGAGTGGTGAGGACTCTCCGGAATTTCCCTTATCAGTATTGGCAGGGGAGACTCAAGAAACTGGAGAGGAGCCCACCTCCTCAGACGAAAACCTACCGTCTGTGGAGTTTTCTGATCTTGAGGTTCACAGGGAAAACTTTGCCACAGAACAGTTGAAAGACCCCGCCCTAATAAAGGCACGGGAAAACGTAGTGAAAATAGATGGCGAGTTAGTGAACCCAGATAATACCTGCACTTACCCATACTTCAGCGTAGAGAAGGACCTACTGTATCGGGTGGCAAAAAGGGCAGAAGAAACCGTTGAGCAGCTTGTGGTGCCCAAACCTTACAGGAAGTTGGTGTTGGAGTTGGCCCATGGGCACATTCTTGGAGGTCATCTGGGGACAGAGAAAACCCGAGAGAGGGTATTACAGAGATTCTATTGGCCGGGGGTGATGAAGGACGTAGAAAATTATTGTTCCTCCTGCCCTGTGTGTCAGAGGTTGGCCCCGATGCCACATTTCCGTAGCCCGCTGGTCCCTCTACCCATCATTGAGGTCCCGTTTGAGAGGATCGCCATGGATTTGGTAGGTCCTATAATCAAGTCCGCTAGGGGGCACCAGTACATATTAGTTATAATGGACTATGCCACCCGTTATCCAGAAGCGATCCCTCTCCGAAATACCTCGGCCAAAACCATAGCCAAAGAGCTATCTCTTGTTTTTAGCCGGGTGGGTATTTGTAAAGAACTGCTTACGGACCAAGGTACACCCTTTATGTCCCGGGTTATGAAAGAGCTGTGTAAATTGTTCAAAGTGACGCAATTGCGTACGTCTGTGTATCACCCCCAAACCGATGGGCTGGTTGAAAGATTCAACAAAACCCTAAAACAAATGTTGAAGAAAGTGGTGGATAGAGATGGAAAGGATTGGGACTGTTTACTTCCTTATTTGATGTTTGCTATTAGGGAGGTGCCCCAATCCTCTACGGGATTCTCCCCCTTTGAGTTACTGTATGGGAGACACCCAAGAGGGCTGTTGGATATTGCCAAGGAAACTTGGGAAAGTGAGAGTTCTCCCCACAGGAGTGTGATTGAGCATGTCGCCCTGATGCAAGATCGAATTGCACAGGTAATGCCCATCGTGAAGGAACATTTGGCCCAAGCGCAGTTGGCACAGCAGAGAGTGTACAACCGTGGAGCCAAGACCCGTACCTTTTCCCCGGGGGATAGGATATTGGTACTTGTCCCTACGGTTGAAAGTAAATTCCTTGCCAAATGGCAAGGCCCCTACGAGATAATGGAAAAAGTGAGCGAAGTGAATTACAAGGTCAGACAACCAGGAAGGCGAAAGCCCGAACAGATCTATCACGTTAATCTGTTGAAAGCCTGGAGGGATAGAGAGTCCCTAGTCGCAGACACTTGGTCACCAGCTCAAACTGGTTGCGTGATTCCTGAGGTTGGAATAGCAGCCACCTTGTCACAACCCCAACAACAGGAGGTTAAGGAGTTTGTGCTTCGCAACAAGGAGGTATTCTCTGAGCTGCCGGGACAAACATCTGGGGTAGAGCATGACATCATTACCCCGCCCGGTGAAAGGGTGAAGTTAAAACCCTATCGGATCCCAGAGGCTCGACGGGAGGCAATACGGGAGGAAGTACAGAAAATGCTGAACTTAGGGGTGATAGAGGAGTCCCAAAGTGATTGGTCTAGTCCCATCGTGTTGGTGCCTAAACCGGATGGGAGCTGGCGATTTTGTAACGATTTTCGTCAGTTGAACAAAGTTACAAAATTTGACACCTACCCCATGCCACGTATAGATGAGTTGATCGACCGGCTGGGAACAGCCCGATACATGACGACTCTTGACCTCACAAAAGGGTATTGGCAAATCCCCCTGGCCAAGTCGGCCAAAGAGAAAACCGCATTTGTAACCCCAGACGGGGTGTTCCAATATAAAAGAATGCCGTTCGGGTTACAGAATGCGCCGGCCACATTCCAGCGGAAAATGGACCAGATGCTGAGGCCCCATCGGAAGTATGCTGCGGCTTACCTGGATGACGTAATTGTCCATAGCACAGATTGGGCCTCACATCTGCCAAAAGTGCAAGCAGTCCTGGACTCTGTTCGGGAAGCGGGGTTTACGGCTAACCCCAAGAAGTGTACCATTGGGCAGGAGGAGGCCAAATATCTTGGGTACACCATTGGGAGGGGAGTAATAAAACCCCAACTCAACAAAGTCGAGGCCATCCAGAGTTGGCCACGTCCCAACAGCAAGAAGCAGGTACGAGCCTTTCTGGGAATCGCTGGGTATTATCGGCGATTCATTCCCCACTTTGCTTCTAAGGCTGTGCCCCTAACCAACCTGACGAAGGGGAAAGGGTCGGTCATGATTAAATGGACCCCCGAGGCTGAGGCAGCATTCCAGTTCTTGAAACAAGCCTTATGTAGCCAGCCAGTGTTGTACTCACCCGACTTCTCTAAAGATTTTGTCGTACAAAGTGATGCGTCAGATGTGGGGTTAGGAGCAGTATTGTCCCAGGTCTGGAACGGGGAAGAGCACCCAGTCATTTACCTCAGCAGGAAGTTGAAGTCCCATGAGGTAAATTACGCCACCGTTGAAAAGGAGTGCTTAGCGGTGAAGTGGGCTCTAGATTCCCTTCGGTACTACCTGCTAGGTAGGCACTTTGACATGGTTACGGATCACGCTCCGTTAAAGTGGATGGCTCAAAACAAGGAAACAAATAGAAGAGTGAATAGGTGGTTCCTGGCCCTCCAGGAATTCAACTTCACAGTAAAGCATCGCCCTGGCGTTCAAATGGGGAATGTGGATGCTTTGTCTCGAGTACATGAATGCCTGATTGCTGGTGTTCCAACCCCGAGGTTAAAACAAGAGGGGGGGGTATGTGACAGCAGGAAGGTAAAGTCACCTGGTTGCATCCAGGGGGGTAGATATATTTCGCCCAGATTCAGGCTTTACGCCGACTTATACAACTAGGGGAAGAGTTGTATAAGGCTAGTGGGCTCATGGATGACTCATACCTCTAGGGAGAGGGCTGGGTGTCGTACAGACAGGGAGTTGATGAGGCCAGCTGAAGCTTGTCAGCTCATTTAGGCCTCTATAAGAACTCCCAGCTTCATTAGATGTTAGCTCATGCCTGGAACCAGACCTGTGTGGACTGTCTAGGGAGAGTGAACCCCTGTGCGGTGAGGCAAAGCCTGTGTGGCTATTTGTTTGGACTTTTACTAAACCAGGGACTTAGGGACTAGGACAGCACTAGGCTGATCCCAGTTGTTAGTTAGGAAACCTGTATGTTTAGTCAGAGGTCAACTTGACCAGGATTTATTTTGGTTATGTTTCTTTTGCTTTGCTGTGTTTTGTCACTGTAAATAGAAAATAAACCGCACCTTTTTTTGATTTTGAAAACCACAACCTCCGTTTGCTGGGCCTGTTTTGTGTGGGGAGCCCATCCCGGGGGTCACACACACCCGCTGCCGAGCTAACCCCCTCACAGTATATATATATATATATATATATATATATATATATATATATATATATATATATACACACACACATATACACACACACACACATATATATACATACACATATATACACACACACACACACACATTGTACAAGGAATTTTCATAAAAATATTCATACAAATATATACTTTCGATGAATGGAAGAATGTCGTTCGAAAACGTCACTTTTTTTAAAAAAAATTACATTTTAAAATAAATGTAATTTCTGAACAAAAACCACATACCCTGTCAGCAAATTAATTCGATCGAAAGTTTTCTATTTTGCTGCTTCGAATTCTCCTGTTACTGTGGTAGAAAACGAATGTCGATTTGACCCCAAAGATTAGAAAATTGAATGAATGTTCTTAAAACAAAAATATTCAAAGGTAAAAATGTGTTTGTTTGACCAGCATAAGTGGGAGCCGGTTCACACAGGGGCAACACGACTTTGAGCGCGACTCTGCGAGGCAACTTGGACACGACTTGCGCCTGAACCACAGCGCGACCTGGAGCGACTTGAAGTCGCCTCCAGGACAGGCTGCCCCCCCTGTGTTTGGTATGAATAACGAGGAGGAACTCCACGTCAAATTTTAAATAAAAAACCGGCATGGGTTCCCCTCCAGGAGCATACCAGGCCCTTAGGTCTGGTATGGATTTTAAGGGGAACCCCCTACGCTGAAATAAACGGCGTGGGGGGTCCCCTCAAAATCCATACCAGACCCTTATCCGAGCACGCAGCCCGTCTGGTCAGGAAAGGGGGTGAGGACGAGCGACCCCCCTCCTTTACAGTACCAGGCCGCATGTCCTCAACATGGGGGGGTGTGTGCTTTGGGGCAGGGGGGCGCCCTGCGGCCCCCCTACCCCAAAGCACCCTGCCCCCATGTTGATGAGGACAGGACCTCTTCCCGACAACCCTGGCCATTGGTTGTCGGGGTCTGCGGGCGGGGGGCTTATCAGAATCCGGAAGCCCCCTTTAATAAGGGGGCCCCCAGATCCCGGCCCCCCCACCCTATGAGTATAGGGTACCTCGTACCCCTACCCAATCACCTGGGGGAAAGTGTCAATAACAAAAAAAAATAAAAAACACACTAGACAGCTTTTTAAAAGTCATTTATTATTATTAGGCAGCTCCGGGGGTCTTCTTCCGACTCTCCGGCACCTTCTCCGCGCTCTCCGGTTCTTCTCCCGGCCCCTTCGCTATCTTCTTCCAGCGGGGGCCCGGTCTTCATCGTCGTCTTCTTCCCTCTTCTCTCCTGGAGATGTTGACATGACGAGGTCTCCCGCTGTAATGCAGTGCGAGTGGCACGCAATAATTTATATAGACGATGAAGACTGGCCCCCGCTAGCAAAAGAGCTGGAAGAAGATATCAGAGGGGCCGGCAGAAGGCAGAAAGCCCTGGAGAGCGGGAGAAGAACCGGAGAGCGCGGAGAAGGTACCAGAGAGTCGGAAGAAGACCCCCAAAGTTGGAAGACCCCCGGAAGCTGCCTAATAAATGACTTTAAAAAGCTGTCTAGTGTGTTTTTTTTAATTGACACTTTTCATCCAGGTGAATGGGTAGGGGTACGATGTACCCCATACTCACATTCACATTGGGTGGGGGGGCCGGGATCTGGGGGCCCCCTTATTAAAGGGGGCTCCCGGATTCCGATAAGCCCCCCGCCCGCAGACCCCGACAACCAACGGCCAGGGTTGTCGGGAAGAGGCCCTGTCCTCATCAACATGGGGACAGGGTGCCCCCTTGCCCCAAAGCACCCACCCCCCCCCCCCCATGTTGAGGGCATGCGGCCTGGTATGGTTCAGGAGGGGGGGGGGCGCTCGCACGGCCCCACCCCCTTTCCTGACCGGCCGGGCTGCGTGCTCGGATAAGGGTCTGGTATGGATTTTGGGGGGACCCCCATGCCGTTTTTTTCAGCATAGGGGTTCCCCTTAAAATCCATACCAGACCTAAGGGCCTGGTATGCTCTTGGAGGGGAACCCATGCCGGTTTTTTAGTTAAAATTTGGCGTGGAGTTCCCCCTCATGATTCATACCAAATACCAGCTCCGTGGGAGGGGTTTGCCTTAGAGCCGGTTCACAGAGGGGCGACTTCCTGTAAAGTTGCCTCTCTATGAACGGGGATCCGACTTGGAGGCGACTTCCATTGAAATCAATGGGTACAAGTCGCTTACAAGTCGGATTGAAGTCGTACAGGAACCTTTTTTGAAGTCGGAGCGACTGCAGTCGTGTACATTAAGACAACTCCATTCACTTCCATTAGTTTTAAAAACAGCGCGACTTGGGGCAACTTGGGGAGACTTGAAGTCAGATCCCGAGTCGCCCCTGTGTGAAACGGCTCTGACAGCAGGTGAAGGAAGCTTGTATCAAGTTATCTACCTATGAAAAGGGAGTCTGTCATGCATAATATTATATTACAGTCCTGTCTGAAAATCTGTAAAAATGTTCATCTGAGTCTGATGATATGTACAAGATTAATTTATCATTTGAGCCAGTTCACATTACATTCTGCATCAAAAATGCATGGAAATTTATATGGTTTCCAATGGCATAGTTCACATCAGTGCAGTCAGTTCCAGGGCATCCCAGTTCCAGAAAAGAAAAAAGTAGAATATGCTGCATCTTTCCTGCACTAGAACGCGATAAAACGCATATAAAACACACCAGAATGCACTGGAACGCATCAAAAATGCACCGGACCCCAGTACAGTGAAAAAAAACATCTAGAATGCATCAAAACGCACATGCAGGAACACATCCAGAACAAATCTGGAGAGCGTTTTTGTAATGTGAACCAGCCCTAAATGTTTACTACTGCATATAGTTATTCAAGAATAAATTGTCTTTTTTAAAACCCTACATATTAATTTAGACACCAAACTTTTTTTGAGATTATATCAAATAATCGGACAAAAATCGGCTCAACTAATCAATTTGGAGAGTACTCGTTAGTTGCGGCCTTACAATGAACCACTCGAAATACACAATCACAATGTCCATTAGAGGAAAGCTCTCCAGCACACTTTGGTGAAATATCAGAGGTCTAGGTGGAACCCTGGAGTCTCATTTAAAAAAGAGGAGTACACATCCCCAGTCCCTTTCTCTGTAGCCCTAGCTGCACTGCAGATGAATGAACAGGAGACAAAGACTCCTGCACATTCATAAATTGAAGCATTGTAAGCATCGTTAACACAGAACTACCTGCAGCTGCTGCCAGAAGTAGAGGAAAGGAGCGGGCACTCTAGAGGTACCAAATTATTACCTCCAGAAGCCCCCTTACATCCTTCTCCAGAGTGCCCCCTTACATCCTCCTGTGGAGTACCCCTTAGTGCCTCCTTGTGTCTTGCTCATCCAGAGTGCCCCTATTTAAATAACTCCTGGCCTGGTCATACCTCATGAGCAGCTGGCGGTAAAATACCTTAGAAAGAAAAATCCTTGTCTGCGATTCTGGACTGTGCATGCGCAGTCTGGAGCCAGCCATTTAGTGAACTACTGAGCTTGGTCTCTACTCGTGGGGGGGGGGGGTGAATTTAAGCCACGTCCCATTGCCCAGCAGTACGCCAATTGGCTGTCTCGACTGCACATGCACAGTTCAGAATAACCAGCAAGGATTTTTTTTTCCTAAAGTGTTTTACCGCCAGCCACTAGTGAGTTGCGGGAGGCCAGGCCAGGAAATAACAAGGAGGGTTTTTTTTTCCCCCCAAGGTAGCCAGATGTACTTGCGCTCGCTTCCCCTCTTTGTCTTGCCCGCAGAAATCACAGGTGCAGCAGGGCCAAAAATTGTGATGACAGGCCAGGCTACCGCTGAGCAAGACAGGTGCTCTTAATCATGTGCCCCCCTCTCCTATTGCAAGGTTTGAGGAAGCTCAGGAAAATTCACAGCACAAAGCGTGCAGAGAATGCAGGGGCGGGAGGTATGATGGCTGTAAGGCTAAGAAGGAGCCGCTGCAGTGAGTGCTTCACCTCTGTTAACAAGCCCGAGCAGAGGATTGGAGGAGGCACCGTGCAGTGACCAGCAGAGACAGTAGATGGCTGGACTGTACTACACCTCCATCATCATCAAGCACAGGGAGAGGAGGGGGGGTGTGGTAAAGATCAGAGAGGCATCTGTGCTGTGGCTACAGGGCAAGAACAGACCGTGACAGGATGGATCGGTGTGAGAGCTGGGTGTAATACTCATGGCTCTTCTACTTGTTCTTAACCACTTCCCTACCGCCGGCCGTCATATGATGTCCTGGACTTTCGGGGGGGGGGATATCTGAATGATGCCTGCAGCTACAGGCATCATTCAGATATTCTTTGCAGCCGGCGATTCTGTGCACGATAAGAATGATCATAGTGGCAGTTCCAACGCTTGATCGTTCTTATAGGCGATAGGAGGGGGCGTCCCCCCGCCGCCATCCGGTGCTTCACCGGGCTCTCCCGTGCCACAGGGGGCCCGGAGAACGAATCACCCGGTGCCGGATGACGATGATAGAGATTTCCGGTGACCAGATGGTCACCAGTCATCTATGACCGTCGGGATCCCGAATGTAAACAAAGCCGCGATCGCGGCTGTCAGCATGAGATCGTGATTTTTTTTTTCCCCTCGATCTCATGCTTTCCAGCCTGGAGGAGAGATGTGGGGTCTTATTGACCCCGCATCTCTCCATAAAGAGGACCTGTCACAATAGATTCCTATTACAAGGGAAGTTTACATTCCTTGTAATAGGAATAAAAGTGATCAAAAAAGTGTAAAAATAAAAAAAAAATAAGTAAAAATAAAAATTTTTATTAAAAAATAAAAAATGCCCCTGTCCCCGGTAGCTCTCGCTCAGAAGCGAACACACACGCAAGTCCCGCCCACATATGTAAACGCTGCTCAAACCACACATGTGAGGTATCGCCGCGCGCGTTAGTGTGCAACAATTCTAGCACTAGACCTACTCTGTAACCTGTTAAAAAAAAATAAGCGTCACCTATGGAGATTTTTAAGTACCGAAGTTTGGCACCATTCCATGAGTGTGCGCAATTTTAGAGCGTGACATGTTAGGTATCTATTTACTCGGCGTAACATCATCTTTCACATTATACAAAAAAATTGAGCTAACTTTACTGTTTTGTTATTTTTGAATTCATGAAACCGTTTTTTTTCCCCCAAAAAAATAGTGTTTGAAAAATTATTGCGCAAATACCGTGCGAGATAAAAAGTTGCAATGGCCGCCATGTGAAAAAAATGAGTGGCAAATGCTGCAAAACTCACAGTAAAAAACACGCAACCCACAAAACGCTAAGATGTCCCATAAGCCACATGTAGTGCAGCCAATTGAAAGCAACAGGCTGCCCTATGCGTGTCAAAGGAAAAAACGAGCCACAAAATGTGCGCTTCCACTATGTTAGATGTGAATGGGGCTTAAAGAGTAAAATGGTGCATTAACACAAGAACAATGAGGCTCCATTCACATCTGTGCTTTTCCTTGCATTTCAGAAATGCGCTGCACCAATTAAAAAAATACATTTAAAATACATTTAAATTACATTACAAAAAACATTAGCACCATGCTCTGCTCTAAAAAAAAAAGGTCCTGAAGCTTCTTTGGGGCAATTGTTGCGTTTAGAGCAGCCCATTCAGGTGGATTGGCTGCCCTATGTGTGATGAGTGAAAATGCTCCAAAACATTACTTTCTGACCAGGAAGTAAGGCAAAACGAATGGATACATTTGGAAACATTGATGAGCACAAGTGAAGCGTACGTAGATTTAATGGAAAGCTTTGATATTTTTGCAAAAAAAGTACATTAACCACCTCAATACAGGGCACTTTCACCCCCTTCCTCTGCCCAAGCCATTTTTCAGCTTTCAACGCTGTCACACTTTGAATGACAATTGTGCGATCATGCAACACTGTACACAAATTACATTTTTATAAATTTCCCACAAATAGAGCTTTCTTTTGGTGATATTTGATCATCTCTGCGGTTTTTATTTCTTGCGCTATAAACAAAAGAAGAGTGACAAGTTTGAATATATATATATACAGTGCCTTGCGAAAGTATTCGGCCCCCTTGAACTTTTCATCCTTTTGCCACATTTCAGGCTTCAAACACAAAGATATAAAATTTTAATTTTTTGTGAAGAATCACCAACAAGTGGGACACAATTGTGAAGTGGAATGAAATCTATTGGATATTTTAAACTTTTTTAGCAAATAAAAAACTGAAAAGTGGTGCGTGCAAAATTATTCGGCCCCTTTACTTTCAGTGCAGCAAACTCACTCCAGAAGTTCAGCGAGGATCTCTTAATGATCCAATGTTGTCCTAAATGACTGATGGTGATAAATAGAATCCACCTGTGTGTAATCAAGTCTCTGTATAAATGCACCTGCTCTGTGATAGTCTCAGGGTTCTGTTGAAAGCGCAGAGAGCATCATGAAGACCAAGGAACACACCAGGCAGGTCCGTAATACTGTTGTGGAGAAGTTTAAAGCCGGATTTGGATACAAAAAGATTTCCCAAGCTTTAAACATCCCAAGGAGCACTGTGCAAGCGATCATTTTGAAATGGAAGGAGTATCAGACCACTGCAAATCTACCAAGACCTGGCTGTCCCTCTAAACTTTCAGCTCAGACAAGGAGAAGACTGATCAGAGATGCAGCCAAGAGGCCCATGATCACTCTGGATGAACTGCAGAGAACTACAGCTGAGGTGGGAGAGTCTGTCCACAGGACAACAATCAGTCGTACACTGCACAAATCTGGCCTTTATGGAAGAGTGGCAAGAAGAAAGCCATTTCTCAAAGATATCCATAAAAAGTCTCGTCTAAAGTTTGCCACAAGCCACCTGGGAGACACACCAAACATGTGGAAGAAGGTGCTCTGCTCCGATGAAACCAAAATCGAACTTTTTGGCCACAATGCAAAACGATATGTTTGGCGTAAAAGCAACACAGCTAATCACCCTCAACACACCATCCCCACTGTCAAACATGGTGGTGGCAGCATCATGGTTTGGGCCTGCTTTTCTTCAGCAGGGACAGGGAAGATGGTTAAAATTGAGGGGAAGATGGATGCAGCCAAATACAGGACCATTCTGGATGAAAACCTGTTGGAGTCTGCAAAAGACCTGAGACTGGGACGGAGATTTATCTTCCAACAAGACAATGATCCCAAACATACAGCAAAATCTACAAAGGAATGGTTCACAAATAAACGTATCCAGGTGTTAGAATGGCCAAGTCAAAGTCCAGACCTGAATCCAATCGAGAATCTGTGGAAAGAGCTGAAAACTGCTGTTCACAAACGCTCTCCATCCAACCTCACTGAGCTCGAGCTGTTTTGCAAGGAAGAATGGGCAAGAATTTCTGTCTCTCGATGTGCAAAACTGATAGAGACATACCCCAAGCGACTTGCAGCTGTAATCGCAGCAAAAGGTGGCTCTACAAAGTATTAACGCAAGGGGGCCGAATAATTTTGCACGCCCCACTTTTTAATTTTTTTCTTAGTTAAAAAAGTTTCAAAAATCCAATAGATTTCCTTCCACTTCACAATTGTGTCCCACTTGTTGGTGATTCTTCACAAAAAATAAAATTTTTATATCTTTATGTTTGAAGCCTGAAATGTGGCAAAAGAATGAAAAGTTCAAGGGGGCCGAATACTTTCGCAAGGCACTGTACATACATACATACATACATACATACACACACACACACACAGCGTTACCCCCAGACTAAGGGAGCCGCTGGTTTGCTTTTGGGCCCTGTACACAGCATAGCCAACCCCCGGCAATCTACTCAACCCTTCTCTGGCACAGCTAGTCTAGGGGTAGTATTTCTATATAGCTCTATAACCGTTTATGCACAATCCTACAATACCTCTCTTTCCAGTGATAAGATATAGGTACACATTATATATATATATATATATATATATATATATATATATATATATACTGTGGAAATTAACTATTAATTCCTCGATTAATTGATTAATTGCTTTGATCGATCAAAATTCTTTGGGCTTGCCGTGTCCATCTGAAGGGCTCCTTTGCTGTGCCTTCATATCTGCATGCCCGCGGGACCTTACTATCTGCCACACGCAAGGGCTGTTACACTTCCCTCCATCAACCTGGAATTCTACAGCCATCCACTGGGAGTTGTGATAGTTCCCTTCACGGGACATCTACATGCCGATGGACTGATGTTAGCCCCTCCTCATCTGGATTCAGCAGTAGTATCGTTGTACACATTATTATACCAGTATCATACTTGGCTACATGTTTTTATGACTGCTTTTGCTATCGTTTGGTATTACTCGCAACATTTTTACAGTTTATGGAGCTACATCGATTTTATCTCCAGTGCAATATTTCTTTTGTTACCTACTTGAAGACTATAAAAGTTTTAATGCTATTCCCATCGAGCGCTGCCTTTGTGTGTTTTATGTATCCTGCTATCGATTTTTCCAGTAGTTGGTAGCTGCACTGGGAATCGGCCTGCAAGGAGATCAGCTAAAAGTAGTTGGATATCTATGTGCATTATAATTAATTGAAATTAGTCGATTAATCAATTAAAAAAAAAAAAAAAAAAAAAAAATCGATTAATCGAACACGAAAATTTTAATCAGTAACAGCCCTATATATATATATATATTTATATATATATATATATATATATATATATATATATATATATATATATATATCTCTCTCTATCTCTATCTATCTATATCTCAGGGCTCGACAAACCCCGGGCGCCAGGTCGCCATTGCGACTAGAATTAGCGACCTGGCGCCTGGGGCAGCACAGCTGGGGTATCCCGTGTCTCCGTGCCCCCCCCTCCGCGCCGCGGGATCGCGTCGGGCCGCGCCGGCCGGTAATTGAGGCCGCGGCTTTGCGGCCTTCTGCAGGCCTATGCTTCCTTCTGTGAACTAGCGCCATCTTGTGGTGGCAGTTGGTATGACAACCAGCAATGCTAATGGAGTTTCCCTGTCTGTTTTCCCTGCCATCTCTTTCCCTCTAATTAGAACCCCGAAACATTATATATATTTTTTATTCTAACACCCTAGAGAATAAAATGGCGGTTGTTGCAATACTTTGTCACACCGTATTTGCGCAGCGGTCTTACAAGCGCACTTTTTGGGGAAAAAACACACTTTTTTTTTAATAAAAAAAATAAGACAACAGTAAAGTTAGCCCAATTTTTTTTATATTGTGAAAGATAATGTTACGCTGAGTAAATTGATACCAAACATGTCACGCTTCAAAATTGCGTCCGCTCGTGGAATGGCGACTAACTTTTACCCTTTAAAATCTCCATAGGCGACGTTTAAAATATTCTACAGGTTGCATGTTTTGAGTTACAGAAGAGGTCTAGGGCTAGAATTATTGCTCTCGCTCTACCGATCGCGGCGATACCTCACATCTGTGGTTTGAACACCGCTTTCATATGCGGGCGCCACTCACGTATGCGTTCGCTTCTGCGCGCAAGCTCGGCGGGACAGGGCGCGTTCCTTGCTCCTAACTTTTTTAGCTGGCTCCTAGATTCCAAGCAAATTTGTCAAGCCCTGATATCTATCTATCTATCTATCTATCTATCTATCTATCTATCTATCTATCTATACACACACACACACACACACACTCCAATATCAGGTTTGAGAAATTGTAAAAGGTTTACTTGTAGGTAAAGAAAGGTTAGCAATCAAGATTACATATAACGCATGCATGCAGAGCCCTGCAGTAATACTAACAGTAGTTAACTATAGTGCGCAATTAGTTCTAACACACACTAACATATAGCAGTATTATCAACTCCTAGTTAGGCCTGACTCAAGTAAACTGTCTCTAGAGAAGGAATCTTTGCATGCCAGATGATCGATGGTGCACATACAGGAACAATATTTGTAATCCAACAAGGTAAAAGGTAGTAGAACAACCCCCCGGAGACTATATGACTCAGTCCTCCAACTAGTCTCCTGACAGGAAGAGGGAAATATAACCCGATGGGCCAAGGCAGTCTATAGGCCTAATAAAGCACTCGATTATAGTTGTGAGCAGGTGCTCTCTCACCCCTCCGGACTCGATCCCAGTCCGGGACTCCCACCGCTGTGTCTTCACACACACAGGATCTGCCACCGCCTGATCTCCGGTTCACAGACGTCCATGAAGCAGGTAGATGTCTGTCGCCGCACAGGCTCCGCAGCGAGGTGGAAGGCTCTCTGGAAGTGCGCAAGGCCCAGGCCTCTGGCCTTGCACTCGCAGCAGGTTCGCACAGGAAGTCCTCTTGCCAGCCGCGCAGTGTCCAAAGAGGCCGGGCTTAGCCTCGCCCTTCTCTTTTATACCCAACCCATGAGTCTCTGCGGCAGCCCAATGCACCCTGGGTGCCAAACGGGATTCTGGGTAACGTAGTTAATGGGGCCTCAACGGAGACCCCGCTACACACTCCCCCCACTTAAACTCTTTGGTCCCCCCCAAAGATAACTGTCAACAAACACTGCGCACAACATTTGACAAAGCTGCGTATGATGTCGGCAGAGGAAGTTCCCACCAAAAATGAGAGGGTGATCTTCCTCGTCCACAGGTCACGGTATTAGTGGCCTGCCTAGCTGTGCCAGGGGGCGAGTTGGGGTTGCCCTCCACCCAATGAACAGTGGAGGGATCAGGGCTTTCTACACTCCTCCTGGCAGTTGCCACCGTATCCAACGAGCTCCTCCCCATATGTAGGCAAGTCAGCCTTCGGGGAGGCCTTATGGCCCTCTTCACCCTCCTCTCTCTTGGGACTTCTGGCTCTGACACTAAGTTCCTCCTTCGAAACAGGCATGTCAGCTTCCACTGAAACATTTAACTCAGGAGCAGGAGGATTCACAGAACATCTTGGATCCTCCTCTGGGAGCAAGTCAAGGACACCTTTCCCAGGAGTCTGATAGAGGGCTGGATGGGATAAATTCAGTAGCTTCTGCATTCAGTGTACTGTCTATGGTGTCTTCCAAAAGGTGAGAGATCTATAGCAGAAGTCACTGGGGCCTGAGAAGGCCATAGCCATCCCAACTCTTCCCTTTCATCCTCACTAGGCTCAGAGACATCGGTTTTTTCAGACCGGGATGTCTGAGACCGGGTATTTGGCCTAGGAGTATCCAGGATGGACGCTGACTCAGAGGAATCCTTCACAGGGGGTATCCGGACTGCTTCAGCAAGTGGAAGTATGTGGTTCCGGTGCCAAGTCTTCAAAGGCCCCACCTTTCCCTCTGGCTTCAGCTGATAGACTGGTAGGCCGGGTAACTTTTTACAAATAACATATGGCTCCGGTCTCCACCTGTCTGCAAGCTTGTGCTTCCCAGGGACTCCCAAGTTTCGTAACAACACTCTATCCCCTGGTTGCAGATCCTGAATTTGGACCTTCAGGTCGAAGTTTCTCTTGTTGCGGGCTCCCCTTTGATCGGAAGCCGCTTGAGCCTGCTCATAGGCCAACTGTAAACTGTGTCTCAACCGGTCCACATAGCCCTTATGAGAAGTGGCCGAAGAATGGTCTATGGAGGTGCCAAAGGCCAGGTCTACGGGTAGTCTTGCTTCTCTCCCAAACAAGAGTCGGTAGGGAGAGTACCCTGTAGCATCACTTGTTGTGCTGTTGTAAGCATGCACAATTGCTGCTATGTGCCTGCTCCAATGTTGCCTCTTTTCACTTTCTAGAGTCCCCAGCATGTTGAGTAGGGTTCGGTTGAACCTTTCCGGTAGGGCATCCCCTTGCGGATGGTAGGGAGTTGTTCGGGTCTTATTGATCCCTAAGGAGTCCAAGAGCTTCCGGATCAGCCGACTTTCAAAGTCCCTTCCTTGATCCGAGTGGAGTCGCTGTGGTAGCCCATAGTGCACAAAGTATTTCTCCATGGAGTACCTTGGCCACTGTGGAGGCCTTCTGGTCTTTGGTTGGGAAGGCCTGGGCATACCGGGTGAAATGATCGGTTATCACCAGAACATTACCTAGTCCACTCAAGTTGGGCTCGAGGCAGAGGAAATCAATGCATACCAAATCCATTGGGCCTTGACTCTGTAGGTCGCCCATTGGGGCAGCTTTATGGGGTAGAGTTTTCCGCTGGATGCAGCGTGCGCATGAAATGGCAGTATTCCTCTACTTCAGCCCTCATACAGGGCCAATAGAACCGACTTCTGACAAGTTGGAAGGTCCTTTCAGCTCCTAAATGACCATGAAGGTCGTTTAGGGTGGCCAAGACAGTCCCTCGGTGCTTCTCAGGCAAGAACAATTGCCATTTGTCTTCCAGGTCATCAGGGGGGCCCCTTCGGTAGACCACCCCTTGATGCACTTGCAACCTGTCCCACTCTTTGCGCAGCAAATGAGCTTCCTTTGAAGGGTGATGCAAGAGCCTATCTGGATCCTGACTCTCCAGTGCCTCAAGGGCCAACTTCCCCAAAGGGTCTTCCTTTTGATCACACCTCAATTCTTTTTTTGACAGTTTGGGCAAATCATCTTCTATTTGAGTTACTCCACAGTATTTCTTGGGGACCCCCACGACTGTGACCCCTATCTCTTCCGCTTTGGACCCCCCACTGGCTTGGAGTTCATCCCCTTGACGGATGGCCTGCACCCCATCCGGTGCCACCTGTGTCCAGTCTTCTGTGCGGCTAGTGGGAGCATGAGACCTTCTGGACAGGGCATCCGCATCTCGGCTCCCAGCCCCAGGTCTGTATCTCAGGCTGAAGTTGAATCCAGACAGGGCAGCCAGCTATCGATGGCCCGTGGCATCCAGTTTTGCTGTGGTGAAAAGATAAGTAAGGGGATTGTTGTCCGTTTTCACTGTGAATTCTGCCCCATACAGATAGTCCTTAAGCTTATCAACTACGGCCCACTTGAGAGCCAGGAACTCCAACTTGTGAGTGGGGTAGTTTTTTTCAGATGGGGTCAAACTTCTGCTCACATACTCTACAGGTCGCAGTTGCCCTTCATGCTCCTGGTAGAGCACTTCTCCCAAACCGTCATGACTGGCATCTACATGGAGCTCATAAGGTTGCCTTGGGTCTGCATAGGCCAAGACAGGGGCAGTGGTTAAGCTCTTCTTCAGCATGTGGAAGGCCTCTTCACACTTTCCATTCCACTGGTCTTCGACTGACTCTCCCGGCTTCCTGGGACCCGAGTCATCCTCCTCCCCTTCTGTCTTCAGTTCATTCAGGGGTCTGACAATCTGTGCAAACCCCTCTACGAATCTCCTATAGTAGGAGCAAAACCCCAAAAAGGACCTGAGTTCTGTCACCGTGGTGGGCCGGGGCCAGGAGGTAATGGCCTCCAGCTTCCCGGGGTCTGTGGCAACCCCTTCTTCAGACACTATGTGTCCTAGATAGTTGACTGATGACTGGTAGAACTGACATTTCTCAGGCGAAAGCTTGAGCCCCTCTTCGCTAAGCCTTCTTAGGACTTTTTCCCAGTCTTGCCTCATGTTCTTCTAGAGTCTTCCCAAAGACAATGATGTCATCCAAGTACACGAGAACTTTGATGAGGTTCATGTCTCCTACGGTTTTCTCCATGAGGCGTTGAAAGGTGGCAGGGGCTCCAGACAGGCCCTGGGGCATCCGGTCAAATTCAAAGCATCCCACAGGGGTTATGAAGGCTGTCTCTTTGTCTTCCGGATGCATAGAGATCTGATAGTATCTACTCTTCAGGTCCATAACACTGAACCACCTGGCTCCAGACAGACTCTGTAGGGCATCCTCTATCCTCTATTCTCGGGGTGGTATACTGGTCGGGTATCGTCCTCCGGTTGAGAGTCCTGTAGTCTATACACAACCTCAACGACCCATTCTTCTTCCGGACCACCACTATTGGAGAGACATAGGGGCTTCTAGATTCCCGGATAACACCAGTTCGCTTGAGCTCAGCGAGCTGTGCTCTCAGGTCTTCAAGGTCGGCTAGAGGAACTCGCCTGACCCTCTCCCTGAAAGGCTTGTCTGAAAGGCTTGTCTTCCTGGAGGCGGATCCGATGGGTGGCACTCTTTGCACACCCGACATCGAACTCATCTTTATAGAAGATCTTCCTCCATCTGGTCAACTGGGCCTTTGCCCTCTCTTTCCAGGCCTTTGGCAGGTTCGGGTTCTCCATGCAAAGCTTCTCCCAAACACTCTCGTCTCCCTCTGTCTTCTCCACATCTGATAAAACAATTGGGGCAGCAGGGCTCACCTGGCCCAGCAGCATCCTGGCGGGGATCTCCATGGGAACACCCGTGGTATTCCTGACGCTCACCGGCACCTTACAGTGTGCCTTCTTCAGAGCTCTCAGCGGAACCATCTCTGAGATCACTTCTAGGCCTGAGTATTCTTCCCGAGGGTCTGGTTCCAACATGACAAAGGGCCCGGGTTGCTCCCAAGTAAGCTTCACAGTGGCCCTGAGACAAGTTACCTCACCGGGCTACAACACTATTCCCTTCTTCTCCAGTCTCCAGACTTTACCCACCCCCTCTTCTGGGGCCTTGTGTTCTAAGGACCAGTCGCTGATAGGCGGTCTTCAACATTGGGTGTATTCTGGTGACCGTAGGGTTCTTTCCTCCTGCCAGAGGGACCAGGAGCCTCCGGACCAGGTCCGTATTTGTCCCTATTATTAGGGAGCTCTTGCTGGCTCCAGGCGGTCGGGGGCACACCACTGCCAGGGTATCAAACACTTCAGCCTTCCCGGCTACTGAGGGGTCGAAGGTCAGTTTAATGGGCAAGTAACCATCGTAGGGGAAACTCTGTGTTCCGATTCCCCATATTTCCAGATCTTCAATTTTCTGGATGGGCAAGTGACTCAGATGTCTATCATAAAAGTCCCGGTATAACAGGGTCACCTGTGCTCCAGTGTCTAAGATGGCTCTCGTGTAGACTCCCTCCACTTGAATAGGCACTACAGGGGAGGGGCCTATTAGTTCTTCTGGATAAGACTTAAAAGGGGTCTCTTTCTGTTGATCCCTATTTTTTTTGTTTTGGTCCTCTCCTTGTGTTTGGTTGTTGGCTTTAGTCCCTCTTGGGCTCGGTATGCATTGATCTCCCGCCTCTGTTTATGGGTATATTCCCGCTGAGGGACATTATTTCTCTTTTTAGGTGTGTATTCTTGCTGAGGAGCACTGTTCTTCTGAGAGGATCTATTCCTTTTTCTTCTGGGCTTCTCATTCAGTTTGGGTACAGTGGAGCTCACTGGAGATGATGGGCACCCAGTGGACTCCTTCACCGGGGCCCTCTGAAGTTTTCCGCCGGCTTGCGATTATTTATCTTCTTTTTCTTGGGACTCGAACATACTTTTGCAATATGGCCAACTCCCCCGCAGTTAAAACAGACCACATCCCCCCAGTCTTGTAGGGGAGTGGGCGCTGAGGTATCTGGGAACAACTCCTTCTTCAGTCCATTATTCTCTACGACCCTTGAATCCTTTGCCATCAAAGAGGTCAGCATCTCCAACACCTGAGACACTTGCGACTTCAGGGTGTCCATTTCTGGGTCTCTTTCAGGGGTCATGGCTGATCTGACCATTACAACAGGGGTATGTGCCTTGATCGCTTGCTGATCCTTCTGCAGGGCCTCCTCATCTCTAATGATCTTTACCAGATCAGGATAATTCAGCGACATACCTCCTCCAGAGGTCTTCAAGTGGAGCCAGACCGGATCCGAGCGTAGCGCTCCCTTTAATATCTGCTTAATCCTTGCCGCATCTATAGCTTGAGGTACCATCCCTTTTTTTAGCACGATTGGGCAAAGCATTTTGTTCAGTCTTCTTACATACTCTGACAGCATTTCTCCTGGCTGCTGAAAGGTGTGTTTGAACTAATACACCAGTTCCGTTACTTTTTCTAACTGACCGAACTCCTCCTGTAGCATGGCTAAACAGTCATAAGCCATGCAGGCAGCATTCCCAAACCGGAGACTTTTTACAGCTTCCGCAGCCGCGCCTTTCAGACTTTCCATCACGCGCTGCTTCTTCTGCGCTTCAGGTACCTCCCATGCCTCTACTGCTGACAAGGCCTGTTCGATCCAGGTATCGAAGTCTTCCTCCCCTACCGGGATGGGCAGCCTCCCTGAAAATGTTCTCAGCTTCCGGTAGCTGGCCTCTACGTGTACCGTACTTGTTTGCTGACACTTTGTGAGCAGATCTCCCAAAGCATTTAAAAGTTCTGGCCCTATGGCTGTGATGGGTGTCACCGGAGGTGTCATCCCTCTCTGCCTCTCTGATTCATGGGGTCTCCCTGGCGGTGATCCCATTGGGGATAGCGGAGGTGACTCAGTTTTCACAGTTATTGCGTGTGCCAGACCATAAATTTTGTTATCCAGCGCCTGCACACTTTGGCCTTTAATGTTCCCCGGTACTCCATCCATCCACTCTATAAGTGCATACTGAAACGAGGTGTCTGGGTCTGATTTCAGGTCTATCACTCTTGGTATATTGTTTGGAGATAGCGACACTGCAAGTCACTCTGCCGCGTTCACTGACCATTCCTCTCCCGGGAGACTAATGACCACTGATGTGTCTGGGTTTGTCCTGGCTGCTTCGCACCACGCTTTCACTTCTAGCGGGTCCATGCCGGTACTTTTGGCGTATCTGCCTGCCATATACAGGATCCCGGACGAGCCCCCACGTGTAGCGTTACCCCCAGACTAAGGGAGCCGCAGGTTTGCTTTTGGGCCCTGTACACAGCACAGCCAACCCCCGGCAATCTACTCAACCCTTCTCTGGCACAGCTAGTCTAGGGGTGGTATTTCTATATAGCACTAACAGTTTATGCACAATCCTACAATACCTCTCTTTCCAATGATAAGATAGATAGATAAAAATAGGATTTTTATAACAGCTTACCTGTGAAATCCTTTTCTTGGAGTACATCACGGGACACAGAGCGGCATAGTAATTACTATGTGGGTTATAGAGCGTACCTTCAGGTGATGGACACTGGCACGCCCAAGACAGGAAGTCCCCTCCCCTATATAACCCCTCCCATACCGGGAGTACCTCAGTTTTGTAGCAAAGCAATAAGTGTCCCCAAAGAGGGGTGGGAGCTCTGTGTCCTGTGATGTACTCCAAGAAAAGGATTTTACAGGTAAGCTGTTATAAAAATCCTATTTTCTTTCTCGTACATCACGGGACACAGAGCGGCATAGTAATTACTATGTGGTAAGTCCCAAAGCAATGCCCAAATGAGGGGGGGGGGGAGACACCATAAGCTGGGCGCCATCAGACAAGAGGATCAATTGCAGCCTGCAGCACCCTGCGCCCAAAAGCGACTTCCTCCTGACTTCTTAAATCCACCTGGTAAAACCTAGTGAATGTGTGTACCGAAGACCAAGTTGTGGCCTTACAGATCTGAGCCATGGAGGCCTGATGATGCACTGCCCATGAAGTACCAACTGCTCTCGTAGAGTGCGCCCTAACTTTGAACGGAGGCAATCTTCTTTTCAAGCCATAGGCCTGAACAATGACCTGTCGAATCCATTTAGCCAAAGTGGATTTCGAAGCTGCCTGACCCTTTCTGGGGCCTTCCGGCAGAATAAACAAAGCATTCGTTTTCCAAATCTGAGCAGTGGCTCGCAGATAGGCCTTAACTGCTCTTACTACATCTAAGGAATGTAATAACTTTTCTGCTACCGATGTAGGCTTAGAAAAAAAAAGGAAGGAAGAACCACATCTTGGTTCAAGTGAAACCTTGTTACCCCATTGGGAAGAAAGGTTGGATGAAGACGTAGAACTACTTTATCCTTGTGGATAACCAAGTATGGCTCCCTACAGGACATGGCGGCTAATTCCGACACTCTTCTGGCCGAAGATATGGCTACCAAAAAAATAAATTTTCTGGTGAGGAGTACCAAGGGAATGTGCCGTAGGGGTTCAAATGGTTGCTTCTGAAGAACTGAAAGTACCAAGTTCAGGTCCCAAGGACAAATGGGAGCTTTAACCGGTGGATTAATGCGAGTCACCCCTTGCAAAAAAGATTTTAACAAGAGAATGGGAAGCCAGGGGCCTTTGAAAGAGTATCGACAAGGCTGAAACCTGGCCCTTAATTGTACTTAAGGCTAATCTCCTGTCTACAGCCCACTGCAGGAAGTCCAGAACTCTGCCTATAATGTACCTATGTGGATGCCATTTCCTGGCCTCACACCAAGCAACATAGGTTTTCCAAACTCTATAGTAAATATGCCTGGATACCGGCTTCCTGGCATTGATCATAGACACCACAGAGTTAGAGAGACCTCTCCTTTAGAATGTGGGATTCAATAGCCAGGCCGTCAAACCCCGAGTTAGTAAAGAAGGGTGGTATATCGGTCCCTGCGAAAGCAGGTCAGAGCGACGTGGAAGGGTCCAAGGATCCCCCACTGACAATTTTAGAATCTCCGCATACCAGGATATTCGGGGCCACGCTGGAGCCACCAGTATTACTGGTTTCTCTTCCAACCTGATCCTGCGGAGGAGTCGAGGTAACAACTGTAGCGGCGGGAATGCGTATAACAGTTTGAACTGCTTCCACGGGCACACCAGGGTATCCGAGCCGTAAGCGAGGGGGTCCCTTGTCCGAGACACAAATCTGTCCAGCTTTGCGTTGAATCTGGACGCTAGTAGATCTATGTCCGGTGTTCCCCACCGTTGACATATTGCTCGAAAAATGTCGGGATGAAGGGACCATTCCCCTGGGGATAATTGTTGGCGACTCAAGAAGTCCGCTTTCCAATTTTCCACTCCTGGAATGTATACAGCGGATATGCATGGAACTAGGGCCGAAACAACTAATCGATTAATTTCATAATCGATTAGTTGACGATCAATTACAATTTTTATAATCGATCAATCGGCCAGTAACATAATGGGTTAAAAAAAATGAAAATAAGCCCTTTATAGTATAAAGAGAGCAAATAAACACTACTGTTCATATTATATTAATACGAAAAATCTTTGTACAGTCGCTGAATGAAAGAATGTCGTTTGAAATTTTCACTTGCTTTTAACATTCAGTTTTAAAATGAATATACATTTTCCCCTTTTCCGAACTGAAGGAGTGAGGGGCATTGGAAGGTCCAGGGCCTGAATCTTCTTGTTCCATGCTGAAAGTATGGCCTTTTGCAATTTCCTTGAGTGGAACTGGGCATATGGTACAGCTTCGAACAAAGCTACCATCTTCCCCAGCAGCCGCATGCACAGGCGTATGGACGGCTGTCTTTTTGTACAAACCAGGTGGATTAAGTCCCTCAAAGAGGACATCTTTCCTTCGGGGAAGAAGATTTTCTTCTGGTCGGAGTCTATATGTAGCCCCAAGTATTCCAGACTTCTTACTGGATGTAAGGCTGACTTGTTCACATTGATGATCCAACCGTGAGATACCTGATCGTGTCCTGGATCACTAACTTTAGCCTGGCAGCTGAGTGATCTATCAATAATAGGTCGTCGAGGTATGCCATAAATCGACACCCCTTGGGTTCTTAGATCGGCCAACAGAGGGGCCAGAACTTTTGTGAACACCCGTGGGGCCGTGGCTAGACCGAAAAGGTAATGCCACGAATTGAAAATGGTGCCCTTCTACCGCAAAGCGTAGAAATCTTTGATGACTCGGAAAAACGGGAACGTGCAGATAGGCATCTTTGATGTCTATGGAAGCTAACCACTCTCCTCCTTGCAGGGTAGTGGCTACTGACCGTATTGATTCCATCCGAAAAGACCGGATGTTCAGGAATTTGTTTAAACCTGAGGTCCAATATGGGTCTTACGTCCCCGTTTGGCTTCGGCACTGTGAATAGATTTGAGTAAAATCCCAAACCTCATTCGTTCACGGGAACCTCCACAATCACTCCTTCACTCCTTGGAGCAACAGTTGGTCTAACGCCAAAAGGAGAGAACCTCTTTTCAATGGGTCTTTTGCCACGTTTGACCACATAAAGTGGGGGAGGAGGAAACTCCTTTAACTCCAATTTGTATCCCAGAGTTACTGTGGAGAGCACCCATTTGTCTCCGATCATTCTTCTCCAAGCCTCTGCGAACAACTGAAGTCTTCCCCCCCCACTCGCTTGAGTGGGGGCAGCCCTTCATAGGACTGATTTGGAGGCCGGTTTTGTACCTCTACGGTTCCAGGGTTTTTTATTTCCCTGTGCCTGTCCCTGAGTTTTACCCCCGGGATCTGATCGGGGAGGCCGTCGGAACTGCTTAGGAGGCAGATATCCCAGGGACTGGAGAGGTAGGCCTCTTAAAAGGAGGGACCTCTAAACCTCTTCTTGACCGGCAGAAGGGTACTTTTACCGCTGGAAATCTTGTGAATATATTTATCCAGGTCTTCACCAAGAAGGCGCTCGCCATGGAATGGAAAACTAGCTAGAAGCTTTTTACAGGGAGTCTCAGCCGACCAGTTCTTGAGCCAAAGAACCCTCCGCATGTGAACCAGCGATAGCGTAAGGCAGGAGGGCCTGATGGATCGAATCCTTGATGGCGTCAACCGCAAAGCATAATGCTCTAGACAAATCAGCCAAATCATGAGCATGCTGATCTGGAAGATCCCTTAAGACCAGCTTCATCTGATCCTTTACAGCTTGGCAAACACCAATAGCTGCCACCGCTGGCTGTGTTACAGCCCCAGCAGTAGAAAAAGCAGACTTTAGTAAGGATTCCAACTTCTTATCTATTGGATCTTTGAACATTTGAACATTATCCACTGGACATGTCAATGATTTGTTCACACAGGAGATGGCCGCATCAACTGTGGGCAAACTCCATTTTTGGGTAAACTTCTCCTCCATAGGATAAATCACTGAGAACCTCTTAGGAGTAGCAAATATCTATCAAGATTGGGAACATCCTGATAAGCCAAGTCCTTCCAGTAACGGATGGACTGGAAAACAACAATTAGCCTGTGGAGCTTTTAAAGACCCCAGCAAGGAGACAGAAGTAGCCGATGGTTCAGAAAGAGGCAATTTAAAGGCCGATCGAACCATGTCTGTTAAGGACTGGACCAATAATCTCTCAGCTTTTGAAGCTGAGAATGGTTCCTCCACTGTCGACTCTTCGGAGGCAGAGTTATCCTCAGCCTGCTCCCCCTCAGGCAAGTCAATCCCTTCATGGGACTGTTGTTCTGCTAACAGGTACCCAGACGGAGGAGACGGAGATCTGGCGCGTTCTCTCTGGAAGAGAAGAAGCGAATAAAGCCGCCAATCTTTGCTCCAATCCTCCCAGTGCTGAGGCAAAAGCCTCCTCTGTTACATACACAGGAGCAGGTGGACAGAGGGCAGCCGCAGCACCTAGCACTCCAGAGGGCTCCTTACGGGTACTAACCTCTGATTTATCAGGGGAAGCTGGTGCAGCAGGAGCATGCCCCAGGTCCTCAGAGCCCGATGGAGACCCTTTTTGCTTCCCAAGACTTTTCGTTCCAGAGCCCTTGGACGGCATTATTCCTAAGCCCAAAGCTGAGGTTTTTTATAGCCAAATACACCACTTTACTGATTGTAGTCTAACACAATTGCTTCTACATAAATCAGTTGGTGCCTACTAAAGTGTCATTTTAGGGGATGCCTGTATCACCGCCTGCTGTATGCCTTTGTTAGTCACCACCAAAAAACTCTTGCTCTGTCCACTCCACAGCCAGCTGTACACAATACTGCGTTTTTAAAACTGGCCAAGACGCCCGCGCATGCGCGCCAGCGTGCACGGAGCGTCATCCGCCAAGCCCCGCCCCCTTCCGGCCCACCTCTTATATTTAAGTGTGTGCGCCATCGGCGCTGCACATGGAAGTCAGCAACAGGGAGCCAGGAGCTGGATTTATACAGAGAGTGCAGGATGACAGAGCTATGGTGAGTATGACAGAAAAATATGCAGCTTCTCTCTAATGAGAGCTCCTATCTGCCTGGACTTTACACTGCAAGAGGAACAGCCCAAAGACATCCTACAGCAGCCTCTACTGACTAAGACAGGTACAGCACCGATGTCTTGAATCCTATGTGAAACAAATTTCAGAATTAGTAATTAGGCAAATATAGCGGTAATAACCGTTAGGTAACAGGCAGAAAAAACACATTAGGGCTGAAGGTCCCCGCAGAACCAAGTCCCACAGGGATCTCCACTTACCTTATCCACGCCGCAGGACTCTGTTTGGCACAGAAGCCCAAACTTCGCCCCTCACGGCGGGCAATGTCAGCAGACCTTTAGGGACCGGGGTCCCAAGGATCACCACTCCCCTGGACCTGTATAGCACCCTGCCAGAAAACATCTTGGTTTTGGGTATGACCAGAGTACTGGATCCCAGGGTCCAGCCCTCCTAAGAGAGGCATTACAGGCAAAACCTTGTTCTTCCTTGCCGAGGTCCGGGTACCGACCGTTTGGCTATGAAGCATTTTGGACGGATCCGGAATAGCTTGCTTAGGCCCAAATGAACCTATACACAAGCCCAGATGAATACATGTTTAACCGTGACCAACACCTTAGACACTGGAAAAACAAACTGAGGTACTCCCGGTATGGGAGGGGTTATATAGGGGAGGGGAGGGGACTTCCTGTCTTGGGCGTGCCAGTGTCCATCACCTGAAGGTAAGCTCTATAACCCACATAGTAATTACTATGCCGCTCTGTGTCCCGTGATGTACGACAAAGAAATTGTAAAAGGTTTACTTGTAGGTAAAGAAAGGTTAGCAATCAATATTACATACAGTCCCTGACAAAAGTCTTGTCGCTTGTGTACAAAATGACCTGAAGTGCTGCTAAAATATATTTCTAATCAAGATTTTGTTACAATAAATGGGTCATTTTAATCCCAACAGCTTTTGTAACAATGTTTCAGTGCAAAACGAAACTGACAAAAAGTATTCTAATATTCACAGCTTGGTAAAGCCCATTGAGTAAATTTTTGCCAAGACATAAGTGTTGTTGCCTTGTTATATGAGCTTCACCTGTGACTAATAATGGATCAATTAGGTCTCAGGTGTGTATAAAAAGAACACCAGTACACTAGACCTTCTCAACTGCAACTAGAGCTCTGCAAACATGCCTGAGGCCTCGTACACACGACCGATTTTCTCGTCGTAAACAGTCAAGAAAAGTGCCGCGAGAGTTTTTTTGTCTAGAAAAACGTTCGTGTGTATGGTTTTACGACGAGAAACTTGACGAGAATCTCGACGAGAAAATAGAGAACCTGCTCTCTATTTTCTCGTCAGGAGTCCAGATTTCCTCGTCGTGTTTCTCGTCGGCCTGTTTTGTGACGAGAAAATGGTTCGTGTGTATGCTTTTACGACTCTTCCAAAAGCGCGCATGCTCACAAGCAACTATGAGACGGGAGCGCATCTTCTGGTAAAACAAGCCTTCGTAAAGGAGATAGCACATTCGTCACGCTAAAACGAACTGAAAGCACGAAGACTGAAAAGTGCGAATCGTCTCTTCCCAAACTTTTACTTCACACACGGTAACACGAGATCAGCAAAAGCAGCCCAAGGGGTGGCGCCAAGAAAAAAGATCTTCCCCTTTATAGTGCCGTCGTACGTGCTGGACGTGAGCGCAGAGAACCACGAGGAAATTGGGAAATGACAGTGTGTACGCATAGAAAGCTTGACGAGAAAATCGACAAGCTTAACAAGAATCTCGTCGAAAAAAACGACGTGTTTTTTACGACGAGAAAATCGGTCGTGTGTACGAGGCCTAAGATTCACCCGGAGACTAAAGTGTTGATTATCAAGAGGCTGAAGACCAGATCCACTGCTGATGTGGCAGACACCTTCAATGTGTCTCAGCGTCAAGTTCAGGGGATAAAAAAAAAAGATTTGAAGAGACTGGAGACGTTTTGGACAAGGCCAGGTCAGGCCGACCCCGCAAGACAACTGCTCGAGAGGACCATTTGTTGCCTCGAAAATCCAAGGCCAGACCATTTTCCACTGCAGCAGAGCTCCACGAGACCTGGTCACCTGAAGTCCCTGTGTCAACCAGAACAGTTTGTCGGATTCTGTCTCGAAATGGCCTCCATGGTCGAATCAGTGCCCATAAGCCAGCACTAAACAAAAGACAATTGAAAAACTGTGTGACATTTGCCAAGGGCCACAGCCTGCTAAAAGGATGGACTCTGGAAAAGTGTCAGAAGGTGGATTTTTCAGATGAATCTTCTGTTGAATTACACCAGTCGCCGCAAATATTGCAGGAGACCAACTGGAACCCGCATGGAGCCGAGATTTACCCAGAAAACAGGGAAGTTTGGTGGAGGCAAAATCATGGTCTGGGGTTACATCCAGTATGGGGGTGTGCGAGGAATCTGCAGGGTGGAAGGCAACATCAATAGTCGAAAATACCAAGAAATCTTAGCTACCTCATATTCCCAACCATAAAAAACGCCAAATTTTGCAGCAGGATGGTGCTCCATCGCATACTTCCATTTCCACAAAGTTCCTTAACCACTTAAGCCCCGGACCATTTTGTAGCTAAAAGGACCAGAGGTGATTTCAGAATTTTGCACTGCGCTGCTTTAACTGTAAATTGTGCGGACATGCAATGTTGTACCAAAACTAAATTTGCGTCCTTTTCTTCCCACAAATAGAGCTTTCTTTTAATGGTATTTGATTGCCTCTGCGATTTTTATTTTTTGCGATATAAACAGAAATAGACCGAAAATTTTGAAAAAAAATGATATTTTCTACTTTTTGTTATAGGAAAAATCGAATAAACTCAATTTTAGTGATACATTTAGGCCAAAATGTATTCAGCCACATGTCTTTAGTAAAAAAAATGGCAATAAGCGTATATTTATTGGTTTGCGCAAAAGTTATAGCGTCTACAAACTAGGGTACATTTTCTGGAATTTACACAGCTTTTAGTTTATGACTGCCTATCTCATTTCTTGAGGTGCTAAAATGGCAGGGCAGTACAAACCCCCCCCCCAAATGACCCAATTTTGAAAAGTAGACATCCCAAGGAAATTGCTGAGAGGCCTGTTGAGCCCATTGAATTTTTTTTTTTGTCCCAAGTGATTGAATAATGACAAAAAAAAAAATTACAAAAAGTTGTCACTAAATGATATATTGCTCACACATGCCATGGTTATATGTGGAATTACACCCCAAAATACATTTTGCTGCTTCTCCTGAGTACGGGAATACCATGTGTGGGACTTTTTAGGAGCCTAGCCGCGTACGGGACCCCGAAAACCAAGCACCGCCTTCAGGATTTCTAGGCATAAATTTTTGATTTCACTCCTCACTACCTATCACAGTTACCATAAAATGCCAAAATAGCACAAAACCCCCCCAAATGACCCCATTTTGGAAAGTAGACACCCCAAGCTATTTGCTGAGAGGCATGGTGAGTATTTTACAGCTCTCATTTGTTTTTGAAAATGAAGAAAGAAAATGTATTTATTTTTATTTTTTTCAATTTTCAAAACTTTGTGCCAAAAAGCGAGATCTGCAAAATACTCACAATACCTCTCAGCAAATAGCTTGGGGTGTCTACTTTCCAAAATGGGGTCATTTGGGGGGGTTTGTGCCATCTGGGCATTCCATGGCCTCCGAAACTGTGATAGGCAGTGAGAACTGAAATCAAAAATTTACACCCTTAGAAAGCCTGAAGGCGGTGCTTGGTTTTTGGGGTCCCGTACGCGGCTAGGCTCCCAAAAAGTCTCACACATGTGGTATCCCTGTACTCAGGAGAAGCAACAGAATGTATTTTGGGGTGTAATTCCACATATGCCCATGGCATGTTTGAGCAATATATCATTTAGTGACAACTTTGTGCAAAAAAATAAAAAATAAATTGTCTTTTTTACGCAACTTGTGTCAACATATAAAATATTCCATGGACTCGACATGCCTCTCTCAGTATATAGCTTGGGGTGTCTACTTTCCAAAATGGGGTCATTTGGGGGGGGTTTGAACTGTTCTGGCATTTTATACACAACATTAGGAAGCTTACATCCACTCTAACCACTTGAAGACAAAGCCCTTTTTGACACTTTTTGTTTACATGAAAACATTTTTTTTTTTTTTGCAAGAAAATTATGTTGAACCCCCAAACATTATATATATATATACATATTTTTAAAGCAAAGGCCCTACAGATTAAAATGGTGGGTGTTGCATTTTTTTTTTGTACACAGTATTTGCGCAGCGATTTTTCAAACGCATTTTTTGGGGAAAAAATACACTTTTTTTTAATTTTAATGCACTAAAAAACACACTATATTGCCCAAATGTTTGATGAAATAAAAAAGATGATCTTAGGCCGAGTACATAGATACCAAACACGTCATGCTTTAAAATTTCGCACAAACGCGCATTGGCCACAAACTACATACATTTTTAAAAGCCTCTAAAAGCCTTTACAGGTTACCCCGTTAGATTTACAGAGGAGGTCTACTGCTAAAATTACTGCCCTTGATCTGACCTTCGCGGTGATACCTCACATGCATGGTGCAATTGCTGTTTACATATGACGCCAGACCGACGCTTGCGTTCGCCATTGGGCAAGAGCAGGGCAGGACAGGGGTGCTTTTTTATTTTATTTTTTTTATTATTAATTTTGCTTTATTTTATTTTTAAATTGTTCCTTCCATATTTTTTTTTTTTTTTTATCATTTTTATTGTTATCTCAGGGAATGTAAATATTCCCAATGATAGCAATAGACAGTGACAGGTACTCTTTTTTTGAAAAAACTGGTGTCTTCTAGACCCTAGATCTTTCCTCTGCCCTCAAAGCATCTGACCACACCAAGATCGGTGTGATAAAATGGTTTCCCAATGGCGCTTTTTATATCTGGGGGGACGGGGGGGACATTCCCTCCCACTGCTTGTAAAAGCAGTCCAGAGGCTAATTAGCCACTAGGATTGCTTTTACATGAAAGCCGGCCGCTGGCTGAAAAGAATGATACCAAGATGATACCTAAACCCGCAGGCATCATTCTGGTATAAACATTCAAAGTCCAGCAACATACCAGTACATTGCTGGTCCTTGTTGGACATGTATTGTAATCTTTTTTTTTCATGCAGCCTGTTGGCTGAACGAAAAAAAAGAGATTGATCGGTGGGTATGCCCACCATTAGAATACCGCCCTTCATCCACCCACTTCTAATGATGGGCATACATGCACCATTTATATATGCCGAAGCATGGGCGCATCCTCCCGCAAAAAAGTTATGCCGCACACACATGGTCGGACTTTTCCACGGGCAAGCCTCCGTCTAAATTTCGACCGTATGTACGCGGCATTAGGAGCAAAATCGCTCCTCCGCCCCTGCTGCCCCAATGCTTCGGCATATATGCTTTTTATTATTTTTTTTAACTGTGGTGGTGAAATCACCTCCTACAGCACTGGAGTCGCAGGGATCAGGCCTGTCTCTGCGAACGCTGCAGTTATGTGTGTAGTGTTTTGTAAGTGACAACGATCGATCGATACTGCACTTGGGTGGCCTGGGCTGGACAGAGGGGCAAAACGCAGGTGCTAGCAGGTATCTGGGCTGATCCCGCTAACACTGCGTTTTTGGGAACCCTAAACTGCTGGGGACGCTAGTATAGATCTGATCAGATCAGATATTGATCTGATCAGATACTATACCACTAAGGGGGGTGTATGCTTCACTCGTGGGTGTTAGCGTTACTGGCACTAACCTGACGCTGCCTGGGGTGTGACGCAGACCCTCTCTGATGCTAAAACCTAATTGATATCACCCGCCGGGCGATCAGGGGGTTAAAACTTTATTGTATTATATATACGGCGGGTGCCCTGACACTATAAAAAGCAAACTAACTCACCAGTGATCACCATATAAGTGTTACGGGTGACGCTGGTTAAAGGGTTAACTAGGGGCAATTAGGGGGTTAAAACCTTTATTAGATAATATATGGGGGTACCCGACGCTATAAAAACCTGCGGCGAACCTAAAAAAAATTACTGGCTACCGATCTGCATCACCGACGCTAAGACAGCGATCAGAAAAATGATCGCTTAGCGACAGTGGTGATAGGGGGTGAAAGGGTTACCTAGGGGGGCGATCAAGGGGGTTAAACCTTTATTAGATAATTTATGGGGGTACCTGACGCTATAAAAACCTGCGGCGAACCTAAAAAAAAAATTACTGGCTACCGATCTGCATCACCGACGCTAAGGTAGCGATCAGAAAAACGATCGCTTAGCGACGGCGGTGCTAGGGGGTGAAAGGGTTATCTGGGGGGTGATCAGGGGGTTAAACCTTTATTAGGGGGGGGGGGTTAGGGGGCTACACTGGACCTAAAACTAAATGTAGTGACACTTTTACAGTCACAAATGTCACTGATTGCAGTGATCAGTAAATAAATGATCACTGCAATCAGTGACACTGTGACTGGGGGCTGGGGGGTGATCTGGGGGGGCCATTTGTGTGCCTATGTGTCCTGGTGTCAGTGTAGTGTTAGTGCACTGACCTGTGTGTCTTCTCTTGTACGGCGCTCGGTATATGTGAGCGCCGCATGAGAGATGACATCACTTCCTCCTGCTTCCTCTGCCTGTGTAAACATTACACAGCAGAGGGAGCATTTCCATTCGCCGGGAGCGATCGCGGGAGGGTGGCCGGAATCGAATGGCCGCCCCCTCATGTCGGATCGCTCCCCAACGAATACCGACCGCTCACTGTATAGGACGGGGGTCCGATCGGACCCCCCCCAACTGTACAAAGGCAATCACGTACACTGTACGTGATTGTGCCTGTCGGTGCCATTCCGCCGACGTACATATACAGTGAGCGGTCGTTAAGTGGTTAAGACAAAGAAGATCAAGATGCTCCAGGATTGGCCAGCCCAGTCACCAGACATGAACATCATTGAGCATATGTGGTGTAGGATGAAAGATGAAGCATGGAAGACGAAACCAAAGAATATTGATGAACTCTGGGAGGCATGCAAGACAGTTTTCTTTGCCATTCCTGATAACTTCATCAATAAATTATATGAATCCTTGCCAAACCGCATGGATGCTGTCCTTCAAGCTCATGGAAGTCATACAAGATATTAAATTTGGATCTCACAGCACCACTACTTAATTTGCTGACATATTTTTGGATTTTCAGTAAAAGTTGTTCAATTTCTGTATAGGCGACAAATCTTTTGTCGTAACAAAATATGACCTGTCTGTCTTGATTAACCACTTCAATACCATGCACTTTATACAGCTTCCTGCCCAAGCCAATTTTGAGCTTTCAGCGCTGTCGCAATTTGAATGACAATTGCGCGGTCATGCTACACTGTACCCAAATACATTTTTTATCATTTTGTTCCCACAAATAGAGCTCTCTTTCGGTGGTATTTGATCGCCTCTGCGATTTTTATTTTTTGCGCAACAAATAAAAAAAAAAGAGCGAAATTTTTTTAAAAAAACTATGTTTCTTTGTTTCTGTAATTTTTTTTTGTAAATAAGTACCTTTTCTACTTCAATGACGGGCACTGATAAGGCGGCACTGAAGGGCACTGATAAGGCGACACTGATGGGCACCGATGAGGTGGCACCAATGAGGTAGCACCAATGAGGTGGCACTGATGAGGTGGCACTGATGATGGGCGGCACTGGTATGCGACACTCATAGGTGGCACTGATGGATGGGCACTGATAGGTGGCACTGATGGACACTAGTAGGTCGCACTGGTGACACTGCTGCCTAGCAATGCCAGCCACCACACATTTTCTTGGCATGATTGTGCCAGTCAGTGCCCATGTGTGGGCACTGATTGGCATTTTTTTAATGTTTTTTTTATATATATATATATATATATATATAATATATATATTTACTACATGTGGATGGCCATGGGGGCCATCCACATGCTTAGGGCTTCCCTGGTGGTCCTTGGGGGCTTCCCTGGTGGTCCAGTGTGGGTATCCGAGGGGGGGGGGCTGCGCTGATAAACAATCAGCGCGAACCCCCCGTCAGGAGAGCCGCCGATCGGCTCTCCTCTACTCGCGTCCGTCAGACGCGAGTGAGGAAAGCCGATCAACGGCTCTTCCTGTTTACTTCCTGATCAGCCGTGATTCGACACGGCTGATCACATGGTAAAAAGCCTCCGACGGAGGCTTTTTACCGAGATCAGTGTAGCGGTGGGTCAGACTGACCCACCGATCGCCGCGATGCGCGCCCCCCCCGGGCGAGCGGCGGCTGTTATCCCGCAGGACGTCATATGACGTCCAGTGTGGATAACAGACCCACTTCCCGGACGTCAATTTGCTATTGACTGGGCGGGAAGTGGTTAAATGATAAATCTTTTTTCAGTGAAACTAATTTATTTCAGTGCATTAAACATCATTTGGGAGGGTTTTAGCTTTTCATATGAGCCATTTCTAACACCAATTGATTCATTAAAAGTGAGGTTAATAGCAGGAGTTTCTACAAAATAGAGAAGCGACAAGAATTTTGTCAGGGACTGTATAACGCATGCATGCAGAGCCCTGCAGTAATACTAAGGCCCCTTTCACACGGAGGGTCCGTTCAGGTCCGCCTGTCAGTTTTTAGGCGGACCTGGACGGATGCTCCATGTAGCCCTATCCTTCCGTCGGCGGAGCGGATGAACACGGACAGACTGTCCATGTTCATCCGATCTCCCCATAGGGGAGAGCGGCCCTCTGACAGGGCGGTCCCTGCTCAGTGTGCGGGGACCGCCCAGTCATTCGCCGGCTAAGCGGGGTTCAACTGAGCGATCCCCAATGAGCAAGCGGAGCTTCACGGGGCGGATCATGACTGATCCGCCCCGTGTGAAAGAGCCCTAACAGTAGTTAACTATAGTGCGCAATTAGTTCTAACACACACTAACATATAGCTTGAGTCCCCGTTAACAATATGGCACCCAACAGTACTATCAACTCCTAGTTAGGCCTGACTCAAGTAAACTGTCTCTAGAGAAGGAATCTTCGCATGCCAGATGATCGATGGTGCACATACAGGAACAATATTTGTAATCCAACAAGGTAAAAAGGTAGTAGAACAACTCCCTGGAGACTATATGACTCAGTCCTCCAACTAGTCTCCTGACAGGAAGAGGTAAATATAACCCGATGGGCCAAGGCAGTCTATAGGCCTAATAAAGCACTCGATTATAGTTGTGAGCAGGTGCTCTCTCACCCCTCCGGACTCGATCCCAGTCCGGGACTCCCACCGCTGTGTCTTCACACACACAGGATCTGCCACCGCCTGATCTCCGGTTCACTGACGTCCCTGAAGCAGGTAGAGGTCTCTCGCCGCACAGGCTCCGCAGCAAGGTGGAAGGCTCTGGAAGTGCGCAAGGCCCAGGCCTCGGGCCTTGCACTCGCAGCAGGTCCGCACAGGAAGTCCTCTTGCCAGCCGCGCAGTGTCTAAAGAGGCCAGGCTTAGCCTCGCCCTTCTCTTTTATACTCCACCCATGAGTCTCTGCGGCAGCCCAATGCATCCTGGGTGCCAAACGGGGTTCTGGGTAACGTAGTCCATGGGGCCTCAACGGAGACCCCGCTACATATACACACATATATATATATATATATATATATATATATATATATATATATATATATATATATATATATATATATATATATAGTGTGTGTGTGTGTGTGTGTGTGTAGGTGTAGGTGTAGGTGTAGGTGTAGGTGTAGGTGTAGGTGTAGGTGTATATATATATACACACACACACACATACATACACAAATTTTTTTTCTCAGTTAAGGCCGATATGTATTCTTCTACATATTTTTGGTAAAAAAAATAAAATAAAAAATAAAAGCGTATATTGATTGATTTGCGTAAAAGTTATAGTGTCTACAAAATGGGGGATAGATTTATAGCATTTGTATTATTTTTTAATTTATTAGTAATGGTGATGATCTGCGATTTTTATCGTGACTGCGATATTGCGGTGGACATATCGGACACTTTTGACACATTTTTGGGACCATTCACATTTATACAGCGATCTGTGCTATAAATATGCAGTGATTACTGTATAAATGTGACTGGCAGGGAAGGGGTTAACACTAGGGGGCGATCAAGGGGTTAAATATGTTACTAAGGGAGTGATTCTAACTGTAGGGGGAGGGGACTCACAAGGGGAGGAGACCGATTGGCGTTCTTATGTCACGAACGATCACGGGGGCCTGGGTTTTTACTGCGATTTTGCTGCAATTTAAGTTCTCTTTTTTTTCTTACATTCACTGGTTGCGAAGTAACAGGCTGGGAAGCCAGCCGCTGCATCCTTAACCAATGAGTCATCAGCTGTCAGTGGGCTTCCCCGCTGACAGCTGAATAAAAAAAAAAAAAAAGACGAAAAAAAAAAAAGGCTTGGGGGCCTTTTCAGCACCGCCTTCAGGATTTCTAAGGGCGCAAATTTTTGATTTCACTCCTCATCACAGTTTCGAAGGCCATAAAATGCCAGAATAGCACAAACCCCCCCCCCCCCCCCAAATGACCCCATTTTGGAAAGTAGACACCAAGCTATTTGCTGAGAGGCATGGTGAGTATTTTACAGCTCTAATTTGTTTTTGAAAATGAAGAAAGAAAATCATTTTTTTTTTTCTTCAATTTTCAAAACTTTTGGACAAAAAGCGAGATCTGCAACATACTCACCATACCTCTCAGCAAATAGCTTGGGGTGTCTACTTTCCAAAATGGGGTCATTTGGGGGGGGGTTTGTGCCATCTGTGCATTCCACGGCCTCCGAAACTGTGATAGGCAGTGAGAAGTGAAATCAAAAATTTACACCCTTAGAAAGCCTGAAGGCGGTGATTGGTTTTTGGGGTCCCGTACGCGGCTAGGCTCCCAAAAAGTCTCACACATGTGGTATCCCCGTACTCAGGAGAAGCAACAGAATGTATTTTGGGGTGTAATTCCACATATGCCCATGGCATGTTTGAGCAATATATCATTTAGTAACAACTTTGTGCAAAATATAAAAAAATAAAAAATAAAATTGTCTTTTTTCCGCAACTTGTGTCAACATATAAAATATTCCATGGACTCGACATGCCTATATAGCTTGGGGTGTCTACTTTCCAAGATGGGGTCATTTGGGGGGGTTTTGAACTGTTCTGGCATTTTATACACAACATTAGGAAGCTTACATCCACTCTTCTAACCACTTGAAGACAAAGCCCTTTCTGACACTTTTTGTTTACATGAAAACATTTATTTTTTTTGCAAGAAAATTATGTTGAACCCCCAAACATATATTTTTTTAAAGCAAAGGCCCTACAGATTAAAATGGTGGGTGTTGCATTTTTTTTTCCCCCCTCACACAGTATTTGCACAGCGATTTTTCAAACGCATTTTTTTGGGAAAAAATACACTTTTTAATTTTAATGCACTAAAACACACTATATTGCCTAAATGTTTGATGAAATAAAAAAGATGATCTTAGGCCGAGTACATAGATACCAAACACGACATGCTTTAAAATTTCGCACAAACGCGCATTGGCGACAAACAACATACATTTTTAAAAGCCTTTACAGGTTTGTTTTTTTTTTTATCATTTTTATTGTTATCTCATGGAATGTAAATATCCCCTATGATAGCAATAGGTAGTGACAGGTACTCTTTTTTTTTTAAAACTGGGGTCTATTAGACCCTAGATCTTTCCTCTGCCCTCAAAGCATCTGACCACACCAAGATCGGTGTGATAAAATGCTTTCCCAATTTCCCAATGGCGCTTTTTATATCCGGGGGGGGGGGGGCGACGACGACATTCCCTCCCACTGCTTGTAAAAGCAGTCCAGAGGCTAATTAGCCACTAGGATTGCTTTTACATGAAAGCCGGCCGCTGGCTGAAAAGAATGATACCAAGATGATACCTAAACCCGCAGGCATCAATCTGGTATAACCATTCAAAGTCCAGCAACATACCAGTACATTGCTGGTCCTTGTTGGACATGTATTGTAATCTTTTTTTTTCATGCAGCCTGTTGGCTGAACGAAAAAAAAAGATTGATCGGTGGGTATGCCCACCATTAGAATACCGCCCTTCATCCACCCACTTCTAATGATGGGCATACATGCCTCATTTATATATGCCGAAGCATGGGGGCATCTTCCCGCAAAAGTTATGCCGCGTACACATGGTCAGACTTTTCCACGGGCAAGCCTCCGTCGGAATTTTGACCGTATGTACGCGGCATTAGGAACAAAATCGCTCCTCCGCTCCTGCTGCCCCAATGCTTCAGCATATATGCTTTTTTTTTTTTTAAATGTGGTGGTGAAATCACCTACAGCACTGGGGTCGCAGGGATCAGGCCTGTCTCTGCGAACGCTGCAGTTATGTGTGTTGTGTTTTGTAAGTGACAGTGATCGATCGATACTGCACTTGGGTGGCCTGGGCTGGACGGAGGGGCAAAACGCAAGTGCTAGCAGGTATCTGGGCTGATCCCGCTAACACTGCGTTTTTGGGAACCCTAAACTGCTGGGGACGCTAGTATAGATCTGATCAGATCAGATATTGATCTGTTCAGATACTATACCACTAAGGGAGGTGTATGGCTTCACGCGTGGGTGTTGGCATTACTGGCACTAACCTGACGCTGCCTGGGGTGTGACGCAGGGTTAACTAGGGGCAATTAGGGGGTTAAAACCTTTATTAGATAATATATGGGGGTACCTGACGCTATAAAAACCTGCGGCGAACCTAAAAAAAATAACTGGCTATCTATCGGCACCAGCATAACTAATACAGCGTTTAGAAAAACGATCGCTTAGTGACACTGGCAAAAGGGGGTGAAAGGGTTACCTGGGGGGGCGATCAAGGGGTTAAACCTTTATTAGGTAATATATGGGGGTACCTGACACTATAAAAACCTGCGGCGAACCTAAAAAAATAAATAACTGGCTACCGATCTGCATCACTGACAATAAAACAGCGATCAGAAAAACGATCGCTTAGCGACAGCGGTGCTAGGTGGTAAAAGGGTTATCTGGGGGACGATCAGGGGGTTAAACCTTTATTAGGGGGGGTTAGGGGGCTACACTGGACCTAAAACTAAACTGTAGTGACACTTTTACAGTCACAAATGTAACTGATTGCAGTGATAAGTAAATAAATGGTCACTGCAATCAGTGACACTGTGACTGGGGGGGCGATTTGTGTGCCTATGTGTCCTGGTGTCAGTGTAGTGTTTTGTGCACTGACCTGATGTCTTCTCTTGTACGGCGCTCGGTATATGTGAGCGCCGCATGAGAGATGACATCACTTCCTCTGCCTGTGTAAACACTACACAGCAGAGGAAGCTTTCTCATTCGCCGGGAGCGATCGCGAAGGGGTGGCCGGAATCGAGGGGGTGGCCGGAATCGAACGGCCGTCCCCTCATCTCGGATCGCTCCCCAACGGAAAACGACCGCTCACTGTATAGGAGGGGGGTCCGATCAGACCCCCCAACTATACAAAAGGCAATCACGTAGATATACGTGACTTTGCCTGTCGGTGCCATTCTGCCGACGTATAACTACAGTGGGCGGTCGTTAAGTGGTTAAAGACCATACCAGTCTGTGTGGTATGGATTAGGAGGGGACACCCCCATGGCAATTAAAAAAAAAAAAAAAAAGGCTGAGAGGCCCCCCCCCCAAAATCCATACCAGACCCTTATACGAGCATGGAGCCCAGTAGGTCAGGAAAGGGAGGGGGCAATAGCCGACCCCCATACTGAACCATACCAGGCCGCATGCCCTCAACAATTGGGGGGGTGCTTGGGGAGAAGATGCCTTGGAGCTAATTTTTTTTTTAAAGGACTTGTCAAAAACTGACTCTTGTTTTTTTACATTTCACTGCTTTTTTGGTGAATGGGTAGGGGTACGATGTAACCGATACCCATTCACATGGGGGGGGGGACCTGGGTGTCCCCTTGTTAAAAGGGGGCTTTCAGATTCCGATAAGCCCCCTGCCCACAGACCCCGACAAGAGGCCCTTGTCCCCATCAATATGCCCCCCATGTTGAGTGCATGAAAGGGAGGGGGATAGTAGCCTGTCCCCTCCCTTTCCTGACCTACTGGGCTGCATGCTCGGATAAGGGTCTGGAAGCACTGCAGAAACTATCAAAAGCAACATGCATAGATGTGAATTGAGCCTAAAAGGTGGTTGTAAACCTCGGATATGAAAAATTAACAAAACATATCCCTGTATAGTGTGTGCTTGTCTCAATCCAGAGTACCATGTGTAATTTCTGTCTGCCGTCTCCTTCCTCTGCCATCTGTGGGATTCACTTCTGATGAGTTTTCTTGACACCAGGAGAAAAATGGTGACAGGGGATTAACAGCCTCAACCCTGTACCTTTGTGAAGGGGGAGTGTCCTTTCCCTCCAATCAGCTCTCGGGGCTCTCCTCACTGATGTACAGTAACTTCAGCTCTCCACCCCGTTTTTCAGAGCTAAAAAGATTGTGTAAATTCTGCACTTTGAATGGATGTAACATAACGATGGCTGTAGTTACACAGGTACAACTTCTGTAGGAGGATTTGTTTCATCTCTGTATCACTTGAAGCCAGTCACTTCACTGGGTAAAAGGTAAGGATTTACAACCACTATGTAAAAGCTGCCTCATCCTCTGCCTAGCTTAAAGGGAAGCATGTTATGGTGTTGTAATACTATTTACATTTTTTCCAAACTGTGACTGGGTTTGTATTCTGCGTTAACTACATGCACAGATGTCTATCTGCTCCTGGACTAATTTGCATGTCTGGGTCATATTTACATATTCTTACAAGCCTACAGTTTAGGTCTAGATTTGTTTTTTTACACTTCAAGTAGGAGGTATAAGGGCTGCTATATACTAGAACAGCACTGATCACACAAAGTGGCAGCCACGCTTTCTCTATACATTATATTTGTCCAATTAATTTATGTTCAGGATTAAAGTGGATGTAAACCCGAATTTATTTTTTATTTTTTTTGCTGTCACAATGTAGAGTATAAGATTTCCTATCATTTGTGCCAGGTCTTGCGACAGAGTTAATCCAGCTCTGAGCAATCCTCTTTTATTGTTCAGTGAGATAAAACGGAGAGAGAAAAACCTTTGTCCGTTCCGCCCCCTTGCTTTGAGTGACAGGTTATTTACATATCTCGTGCACTAGCTTTAGACAGGAATTATTTTTTAATTCGCACCCCTTTTCTGAAGTCATGTGGTTACTTTTCTGGATTTAGACTGGATGTTAGTGATTATAGCATGAGGAATACACAGGAGAAAATGCATGTTGACAAGGGGAGTGTAGAGGTGGGCGGGGAGTCCACTGACATCACGACTGCACCCACCGAGCTCCAGACAACAGATCCACCCACAGAATCTGCAGTTTTTCAGTTCTTATAACATACAGAGGGAAGACATTTGACAGGTAAGGATACATGCAGGAGGCATGCATATCCTTATAGATCTACACTATGGCAGTAGTTTAGAAAGGAAGAGAGTGGGTTTACATCCACTTTAATGTAAGATTACCAAGCCTGGGGCTTCCCCTGAGGTTTAGGGAAATTTACACACCCAGTGGAGGTAGGAAACATTTCAGAACGGGAAAAGGGAAGGCCACAAAATATGGAAAATCAGAGTTGGGAGAGTGGGAGGAGCTTACTGTTTAAAAAAAAAGGGGTAAAGAAAGGCTTCAGGATGGGGGAAAGGAAATTTGGCATCTGCAGGATATTATGCCAAATTCCCTGAGTGCATGAGCTGTGAACATTATAAAGTAGGAAGTCATTTACACAGCTGCACGATCTTTCTAACAAGTGCATAGTTCTCACAGCTGGAAAAACAAAATCCAGGCAGCCTGCCAAGTTTTAATACAACACGCGAATAAGTGGAAACAAAGTATCTTTTTGTTCTTTTATCAAAGGAAAGAACTCCAGCGTGTAGATGTTGGAAGTTTAACCATTTAGACCAAACTTTTTCTGACATTCGTTGCTTACAAGTAAAAAATCATTATTTTCTGCTAGAAAATTACTTGGAACACGCAAACATGATATTTTTTTTTGCAGAGACCCTAGAGAATAAAATAGTGGTTGTTGCAATATTTTGTGTCATTTGTGCAGCGTTTTTTCAAATGCAAAAAAAAAAAATAAAACCGCAAAGTTAGCCCAATTTTTTTTTTTTTGGTATAAATGTGAAAGAAGATGTTACACCACGAGAATCGTGATCTTTATTCCAAGCAAAAAAATAGAGATTCTCATTTTAGCCAGAATCGTGCAGCCCCAACCTGACACCTTAGAATGGGAGAAAAGAAGGCTGTGAAGTATGGTATTCCATCCACTATGGGCAAAGTAACAGGTTAACTTGGTAGGTGTCTGTTGTAGATGCAGCAGGCCCACTGCATCACAATTTCCTGCCAGAGCTCTAAGACAATGGTCTCCAAACTGCGGTCCTTTGTTTGCTTTTATCCGCCGTCCCTTGAAGTACTATTTTATCCACTGACACCAACGATGGGGCAAAATCTCCCCCAAAAAGACACCAGCGATGGGGCAAAATCTCCCCTAAAGTCACCAACAATGGGGCAAAATCTCCCCCAAAGTCACCATCAATGGGGCAAAATCTCCCCCAAAGTCACCAACAAATGGAGCAAAATCCCCCTCAAATGACACCAACGATGGGACACAATCTCCCTCAAATGACACCAACGATGGGACACAATTCCTCCCAATGACACCAACGATGGGACACAATTCCTCCCAATGACACCAACGATGGGACACAATTCCTCCCAATGACACCAACGATGGGACACAATTCCTCCCAATGACACCAACGATGGGACACAATTCCTCCCAATGACACCAACGATGGGACACAATTCCTCCCAATGACACCAACGATGGGACACAATTCCTCCCAATGACACCAACGATGGGACACAATTCCTCCCAATGACACCAACGATGGGACACAATTCCTCCCAATGACACCAACGATGGGACACAATTCCTCCCAAATGACACCAACGATGGGACACAATTCCTCCCAAATGACACCAACGATGGGACACAATTCCTCCCAAATGACACCAACGATGGGACACAATTCCTCCCAAATGACACCAACGATGGGACACAATTCCTCCCAAATGACACCAACGATGGGACACAATTCCTCCCAAATGACACCAACGATGGGACACAATTCCTCCCATTGATACCAATGATGGGGAAAAAATTCTCCCAATGACACCAACAATAGGACACAATTCCTCCCAATGACACCAGTGATGCAACGTAATTTCTCCCAATGATGGGGCACAATTTCTCCCAATGATACCATTGATGGGACACAATTTCTTCCAATGGTATTTAAGAAGGGGTGAAATGCCTCCCACTAACACCAATGATGGGGCAAAACTCCTCCACTGAAACCAAAGAAGGGGCATTGATTTTTCCCACAGACGCCAGGACCTTTTCTACTTCCAATGGCCACAGTCCAACCCACCTAAAATCTGAAGGACAGAAAACTGGCCCTTTGTTTAGAAAGTTTGGAGACCTCTGCTATAAATAGCAGGTGTTTCTGCATGTGAGAGACGTTCACTCTCTCCAAAAGAGCAGCATAGCTCCTGGTGTCCGAGTGCTGTGGGCCAGGGATTAAGCAATGTGTATGCCGCACATACAAATGGCTTCCATAGGGACTCAAAAGGAAAATAGCGTAACTGGAGAGAATGAGGATGGTATTTGTAATAGAAAGCACACAATATCTTTAACATGCAACCTGAATTGCAACAACAATGCAGTGTAACAGTGCAGATTTCATTTGATAATCAACACGTCAGGGAAGGCATTAAAGTATCACTAAACCCACTAGGGCTGCAACTAACGATTATTTTTATAATCGATTAGTTGGCCGATTATTGTTTTGATTAATCGGTCAATAACCTTAAAAAAAGTGTGGTGCATAATTTAGTTAATATGTAAAGTTAAAAAAAAAAAAGGCAATTTATTCTTAAATATCTCTATGCAGTGGTATATAACTAAACCAACTATATGGTTAGGGAGCAAAATCTCTAATCCTCTGAGAATAACTGACAGATTAGATATACTGTATATACTATTAGAGGGTGAATCTGGTAAATATCATTTAGAAATAATAAAAAACTTCTTGGTGAAAGGAATTCTCAGACAGTGTATGTGGTTTTTGTTCACAAATTACATTCATTTTAAAACTGAATGTTAAAAGCAAGTGAAAATTTCAAACAACATTCTTTCATTCAGCGAATGTACAAAGATTTTTTGCATTAATATTCTCGTCTGAAAATTGATCCATGTGGCCAGCATAAGGCTCAGTACACACCTATGCAGTTTGCTTTTCATTTGTTTCTTCAGTGTGTTTTGCTGTGCATTTTGATTTTTGCGCACGTGATTTTGCTGCGATTTGCGCGTTTGCATTTTTTAGGCCATTTTGTTGTTGGGTAGATAAAAAAAAAAAAAACAAATTTCTGCAAAAACGCATTACATGCTTTTCTGCAGCTTCTCCACTGTAGTATATTGAACCAAAAAAAGCATAGTTTTGCGTTGAAAAAAGTCCTTGACACTTTAATACGCAGCAGCTGAAAAAAGCATAGATGGTAAATGAACTGTAGTGCGTTTCTGCAAAAAACGCATAGGTGTGAACCAGGCCTAAGACGTTTAGTAACATAATGGAGTTTAAAAAAACTATAATTAGCCCTTTATAGTACAAAAAGAGCAAATATTTGCTACTGTAAGGGGTTAATTTTATTACTGTGGAACAGTGAAAGTAATATTTACAGTAGAGATTATTTGCTCTTTGTACTATAAAGGGCTTTTTTTTTTTTTAACCCCATTATGTTACTGGCCGATTAATCGATTATGAAAATAGTAATCGATTAATTTCATAATCGATTAGTTGTTTCGGCCCTAAAACCCACATCATAAAATTATTAATAAATGCTGTATTACATGCTGTTCATACTCCATCACTATGAAATTTGTGTTCTGCTGCTCTCCATCTCCACCTTCTGTGCAAGCCCCCAATTCAGCTAGGCATTTTGCAGCTGTGGTGACAACTCTGCACATACTCCGTTTTTTTTTTTTTTTCACATTTAACCTTTTATTGTTTTGTTTTGAAATAAACAGAAAGCAACAACAGATATCATAAGGTACATTCTATATACTTCTTGTATCACCAACGGACATTTGTCTAATATATATATATATTGTGAGGGGGTTAGCTCGGCAGCGGGTGTGTGTGACCCCCGGGATGGGCTCCCCACACAAAAACAGGCCCAGCAAACGGAGGTTGTGGTTTTCAAAATCAAAAAAAAGGTGCGGTTTATTTTCTATTTACGGTGACAAAACACAGCAAAGCCAAAAGAAACATATAAACAAAATAAATCCTGGTCAACTTGACCTCTGACTAAACATACAGGTTTCCTAACTAACAACTGGGATCAGCCTAGTGCTGTCCTAGTCCCTAAGTCCCTGGTTTTAAATGTCCAAGCAAATAGCCACACAGGCTTTTTCTCACCGCACAGGGGTTCACTCTCCCTAGACAGTCCACACAGGTCTGGTTCCAGGCATGAGCTAACATCTAATGAAGCTGGGAGATCTTATAGAGGCCTAAATGAGCTGACAAGCTTCAGCTGGCCTCATCAACTCCCTGTCTGTACGACGCCCAGCCCTCTCCCTAGAGGTATGAGTCATCCATGAGCCCACTAGCCTTATACAACTTTCCACCTAGTTGTATAAGTCGGCGTAAAGCCTGAATCTGGGCAAAATATATCTACCCCCCTGGATGCAACCAGGTGACTTTACCTTCCTGCTGTCACATACCCCCCCCCTCTTGTTTTAACCTCGGGGTTGGAACACCAGCAATCAGGCATTCATGTACTCGAGACAAAGCATCCACATTCCCCATTTGAACGCCAGGGCGATGCTTTACTGTGAAGTTGAATTCCTGGAGGGCCAGGAACCACCTATTCACTCTTCTATTTGTTTCCTTGTTTTGAGCCATCCACTTTAACGGAGCGTGATCCGTAACCATGTCAAAGTGCCTACCTAGCAGGTAGTACCGAAGGGAATCTAGAGCCCACTTCACCGCTAAACACTCCTTTTCAACGGTGGCGTAATTTACCTCATGGGACTTCAACTTCCTGCTGAGGTAAATTACTGGGTGCTCTTCCCCGTTCCAGACCTGGGACAATACTGCTCCTAACCCCACATCTGACGCATCACTTTGTACGACAAAGTCTTTAGAGAAGTCGGGTGAGTACAACACTGGCTGGCTACATAAGGCTTGTTTCAAGAATTGGAATGCTGCCTCAGCCTCGGGGGTCCATTTAATCATGACCGACCCTTTCCCCTTCGTTAGGTTGGTTAGGGGCACAGCCTTAGAAGCAAAGTGGGGAATGAATCGCCGATAATACCCAGCGATTCCCAGAAAGGCTCGTACCTGCTTCTTGCTGTTGGGACGTGGCCAACTCTGGATGGCCTCGACTTTGTTGAGTTGGGGTTTTATTACTCCCCTCCCAATGGTGTACCCAAGATATTTGGCCTCCTCCTGCCCAATGGTACACTTCTTGGGGTTAGCCGTAAACCCCGCTTCCCGAACAGAGTCCAGGACTGCTTGCACTTTTGGCAGATGTGAGGCCCAATCTGTGCTATGGACAATTACGTCATCCAGGTAAGCCGCAGCATACTTCCGATGGGGCCTCAGCATCTGGTCCATTTTCCGCTGGAATGTGGCCGGCGCATTCTGTAACCCGAACGGCATTCTTTTATATTGGAACGCCCCGTCTGGGGTTACAAATGCGGTTTTCTCTTTGGCCAATTTGGCCAGGGGGATTTGCCAATACCCTTTTGTGAGGTCAAGAGTCGTCATGTATCGGGCTGTTCCCAGCCGGTCGATCAACTCATCTATACGTGGCATGGGGTAGGTGTCAAATTTTGTAACTTTGTTCAACTGACGAAAATCGTTACAAAATCGCCAGCTCCCATCCGGTTTAGGCACCAACACAATGGGACTAGACCAATCACTTTGGGACTCCTCTATCACCCCTAAGTTCAGCATTTTCTGTACTTCCTCCCGTATTGCCTCCCGTCGGGCCTCTGGGATCCGATAGGGTTTTAACTTCACCCTTTCACCGGGCGGGGTAATGATGTCATGCTCTACCCCAAATGTTTGTCCCGGCAGCTCAGAGAATACCTCCTTGTTGCGAAGCACAAACTCCTTAACCTCCTGTTGTTGGGGTTGTGACAAGGTGGCTGCTATTCCAACCTCAGGAATCACGCAACCAGTTTGAGCTGGTGACCAAGTGTCTGCGACTAGGGACTCTATCCCTCCAGGCTTTCAACAGATTAACGTGATAGATCTGTTCGGGCTTTCGCCTTCCTGGTTGTCTGACCTTGTAATTCACTTCACTCACTTTTTCCATTATCTCGTAGGGGCCTTGCCATTTGGCAAGGAATTTACTTTCAACCGTAGGGACAAGTACCAGTATCCTATCCCCCGGGGAAAAGGTACGGGTCTTGGCTCCACGGTTGTACACTCTCTGCTGTGCTAACTGCGCTTGGGCCAAATGTTCCTTCACGATGGGCATTACCTGTGCAATTCGGTCTTGCATCAGGGCGACGTGCTCAATCACACTCCTGTGGGGAGAACTCTCACTTTCCCAAGTTTCCTTGGCAATATCCAACAGCCCTCTTGGGTGTCTCCCATACAGTAACTCAAAGGGGGAGAATCCCGTAGAGGATTGGGGCACCTCCCTAATAGCAAACATCAGATAAGGAAGTAGACAGTCCCAATCCTTTCCATCTCTATCCACCACTTTCTTCAACATTTGTTTTAGGGTTTTGTTGAATCTTTCAACCAGCCCATCGGTTTGGGGGTGATACACAGATGTACGTAATTGCGTCACTTTGAACAATTTACACAGCTCCTTCATAACCCGGGACATAAAGGGTGTACCTTGGTCCGTAAGCAGTTCTTTACAAATACCCACCCGGCTAAACACAAGAGATAGCTCTTTGGCTATGGTTTTGGCCGAGGTATTTCGGAGAGGGATCGCTTCTGGATAACGGGTGGCATAGTCCATTATAACTAATATGTACTGGTGCCCCCTAGCGGACTTGATTATAGGACCTACCAAATCCATGGCGATCCTCTCAAACGGGACCTCAATGATGGGTAGAGGGACCAGCGGGCTACGGAAATGTGGCATCGGGGCCGACCTCTGACACACAGGGCAGGAGGAACAATAATTTTCTATGTCCTTCATCACCCCCGGCCAATAGAATCTCTGTAATACCCTCTCTCGGGTTTTCTCTGTCCCCAGATGACCTCCAAGAATGTGCCCATGGGCCAACTCCAACACCAACTTCCTGTAAGGTTTGGGCACCACAAGCTGCTCAACGGTTTCTTCTGCCCTTTTTGCAACCCGATACAGTAGGTCCTTCTCTACGCTGAAGTATGGGTAAGTGCAGGTATTATCTGGGTTCACTAACTCGCCATCTATTTTCACTACGTTTTCCCGTGCCTTTATTAGGGCGGGGTCTTTCAACTGTTCTGTGGCAAAGTTTTCCCTGTGAACCTCAAGATCAGAAAACTCCACAGACGGTAGGTTTTCGTCTGAGGAGGTGGGCTCCTCTCCAGTTTCTTGAGTCTCCCCTGCCAATACTGATAAGGGAAATTCCGGAGAGTCCTCACCACTCTCAGGGGAGTTCTGGCTATCACATTCCTGGTACATAGGGGCACCAGTGGGGGGGCTCAGGATCATCCCACAGTTCCCAGAACTTCGGAAAATCCCTTCCCACAATGGCGTCATACGGTAACTGAGATACTAAGCCCACTGGATGAGAGAGGGTACCTTTGGGGGTCTCGAAACACACTGTAGTCACTGGATACTCTCGGGTGTCCCCATGCACACAAATAACAGCTACCTTGCTATTCCCAGAGACCTCTGTTTTAACTAACTCAGCCTTTATCAGGGTCACAAGGCTACCTGAATCCAGCAATACCACAACATTTCTACCATTAACACACATTTTGCATAAATGTTTCTCAATTCCTCGAATGGCAGTGCATGCGACTGTCGCACACAGCGACTGACGTCTGCCCGTCAGAAAGTCACACTGCATGGGTTCCTCCACAACCGGGCAATTGGCTGCAATATGTCCCGCTTGCCGGCAGCGGTAGCAAACGATCCTTCTTGCCGCCTCTTGAGCCGCTGATTTCCCAGGCTGTTCTCGCCAAACTTGGGGTAGAGCTCCCACCCTCTCACTCTCTCCACCCTTACCCCTTGGAATCCTCTTATCCGCCCCTGGGGATGGTCTGGTCTTAGGGTGGAAAGTCCGAGTGTCTCTGGAAGAGGCCGTCAGGTTCTCTGTAGCCAAGTATTTCTCCACACGATCCACAAGACCATCGGCCGTCTCTGGGTCTCCATGGCTTACCCAGTTTTGGATGGCAGTAGGAAGAGCTCTCAAAAACCGATCCATTACAACACGTTCCACAATCTTTGGTGCGGACAAAGTCTCTGGCTGTAGCCACTTTCTGCTCAGGTGAATGAGATCATACATTTGAGACCTGGGGGGTTTTCCAAGCTGGAAAGTCCAGTTATGCACACGCTGAGCCCGGACAGCCTGGGTGACACCCAGCCTTGCCAATATCTCAGCTTTTAGCATCACATAGTCTTTTGCTTGGTCAGGCTCTAGGTCATAGTAAGCCTTCTGCGATTCACCAGTTAACAGAGGAGCCACCAGTCCAGCCCACTGCTCCTCAGGCCACTTTTCTCTTTCAGCAGTCCTTTCAAATGTGGTCAAAAATACCTCTGGATCATCCTCTCCAGTCATTTTTGTCAATAAACGACTCACCCCAAAGGACGCGGTATTAGTGGGACGGCTTTCCTCACTGGTCTGCGGACGTTGCTGCATTACTGCTTCCATTTGTTGTAGTCTCTGCTCTTGCTTCTGTAACAGGTCTATGAAGCGGGCCTCAGATTGCTGCTGGGCTTGTTGCTGAGCTTCCAGACTCTGTTGGTGAGCTTGCTGCTGGGCTGTAAGGCTCTGTTGATGAGCTGCAAGGCTCTTTTGCAAACCTGCATTTGTCTGCTGTTGATTGGCATTTGCTAGAGCCAGCTGCTTCAGTATCTCCTCCATGCTGGCTTAAAAAAACTGCCACTGGTTCTCCACCAACTGTGAGGGGGTTAGCTCGGCAGCGGGTGTGTGTGACCCCCGGGATGGGCTCCCCACACAAAAACAGGCCCAGCAAACGGAGGTTGTGGTTTTCAAAATCAAAAAAAAGGTGCGGTTTATTTTCTATTTACGGTGACAAAACACAGCAAAGCCAAAAGAAACATATAAACAAAATAAATCCTGGTCAACTTGACCTCTGACTAAACATACAGGTTTCCTAACTAACAACTGGGATCAGCCTAGTGCTGTCCTAGTCCCTAAGTCCCTGGTTTTAAATGTCCAAGCAAATAGCCACACAGGCTTTTTCTCACCGCACAGGGGTTCACTCTCCCTAGACAGTCCACACAGGTCTGGTTCCAGGCATGAGCTAACATCTAATGAAGCTGGGAGTTCTTATAGAGGCCTAAATGAGCTGACAAGCTTCAGCTGGCCTCATCAACTCCCTGTCTGTACGACGCCCAGCCCTCTCCCTAGAGGTATGAGTCATCCATGAGCCCACTAGCCTTATACAACTTTCCACCTAGTTGTATAAGTCGGCGTAAAGCCTGAATCTGGGCGAAATATATCTACCCCCCTGGATGCAACCAGGTGACTTTACCTTCCTGCTGTCACAATATATATATATATATATATATATATATATATATATATATATATATATATATATATATAATACATCCTAATATACAATATCCACCATTCTAAGTATTGTGACAGCAGGAAGGTAAAGTCACCTGGTTGCATCCAGGGGGGTAGATATATTTCGCCCAGATTCAGGCTTTACGCCGACTTATACAACTAGGTGGAGAGTTGTATAAGCCCAGCTAAGGCTAGTGGGCTCATGGATGACTCATACCTCTAGGGAGAGTGTGGGGCGTCGTGCAGACAGGGAGTTGATGAGACCAGCTGAAGCTTGTCAGCTCATTTAGGCCTCTATAAGAACTCCCAGATTCATTAGGTGTTTGCTCATGCCTGGACCCAGACCTGTGTGGACTGTCTAGGGAGAGTGAACCCCTGTGCGGTGAGACAAAGCCTGTGTGGCTATTTGCTTGGACATTTAAAACCAGGGACTAGGACAGCACTAGGCTGATCCCAGTTGTTAGTTAGGAAACCTGTATGTTTAGTCAGAGGTCAAGTTGACCAGGATTTATTTTGTTTATGTTTCTTTTGGCTTTGCTGTGTTTTGTCACTGTAAATAGAAAATAAACCGCACCTTTTTTTGATTTTGAAAACCACAACCTCCGTTTGCTGGGCCTGTTTTTGTGTGGGGAGCCCATCCCGGGGGTCACACACACCCGCTGCCGAGCTAACCCCCTCACAGTATGTTAAGTCCTCACCTCTCGCCCGGGCCTTACTCATAAACCTAAGTCTTTCGTGTCCCCACCATTGGGCATCCGACCCCCCCCCCCCCCTCGCCAAGGCTCTACTTTGTCCTCAGGCTGGCCGGGGGATTTCTGCCCCATTTATTCCTCTATCTCATTGCCACTCTCTTTATTTCGACTTATCCCCCCTGCCCCCAAGAGAAGAAAAAGTAAACAAATAAATAAAGGAGAGAGAGAAAAAAAAAAAAAAAAACCCTAAGGGGGGTTAAAACTCCCACTCTCTCTCCTCTACGTCCCCCGACAGCATCAGTTATGGTCTATTAGGGTTTTCCCCTCCTCTGAGTATTTAAAAAGATTCCATTCTGACCATGTTTCAAGATAAACTCCCTGTTTCTGCCGGGAGGTCCAGACCAGGTCCTCCATCATATTCAAGTCTTCTACTCGCTTAAGCCACAGCCCTACTGACGGTGGCTGGGTCTGCTTCCACATTGCTGGAATACAGGCTCTTGCCGCATTTAGGAGGTGGCAGAGGATCGATCTCCTATACTGTTTCACCGCAGTGTCCGAGTCCTGTAACAGGAAGAAAGTCAGATCCTCCGGCAGCTCCTCCTCTCTGAACTTTTACGCGATTTCTCGAACCTCCTTCCAGAAAATTCTGGGACAGGTCCAGAAGATGTGTATTAACGTCCCTCCATTTCCCCCGCACCGCCAGCACTTATCTGATATATCTGGGTAACATCTGCTTAATACGGCTGGGGTACGGTACCATTGCGATAGGATCTTAAAGTTCATCTCCTGCATTTTTATACAGACTGAGGATTCAAACATGTTACGTAGTATCTTATTCTTTTGCTCCTCCGAAAAAACCCTATCCAACTCCATCTCCAACCTCCTAAAGGGCAACTGAAACTCTACGCCAGGGGTATTCAGAAATTCACTCATTTTAGAGAGAGTATGCCGCAGTATGCCACTCCCATTACAGTACTCCTCAAACTTTGTTAGCTTTCGTTCATATTTACTCGGTAAGCTCAGGGTATCAAAAAAATGTCTTAATTGCATTGCCCTCCAAAAGTCCAATTGATATGATCTTTGTCCCATTATCTCCTGAATCGTGGGCCAAACACCCGCCCTCAGAAAGTGAGATACTTGAAACAACCCCTCTTCAACCAGTTTACTAAAGGGTCCCTTCTTCAGTCCCGGTCCGAACTGTGGATTCCCCAGAATGGGGAAAAGGGGCGAGTCTAGTGTTGATAGTTTTCCCTTCACAAATAGACCATATCCCATCTGAAGTGTGGGACCTATCAAGGGGTGCGTCTTCACATCCCCCGGGAGGTCCTTGTAACACCATGCCGCTCGATGAAGTAATCCACTACACTGAGCTTGTTCTAGCTCTGGCCAAATTTTCCCCTCACTATGTCGACTCCAATCAATCAGGCGGCTCAATAAGGCCGCTTGGTAATATTTGTATATATCTGGCATTGACACACCTCCATATCGTTTAGGTAACGAAATCAGCGATCCCCTAATTCTTGGGTGTTTATTTGCCCATATGAATCTTCCAAACAGGGACTGTGTTGGTTTAAAAAACTGTTTAGGTATCGCAATAGGGAGCGTCTGGAAGAGGTACAAAAATTTCGGCAAGATTTTCATTTTAATGATATTGCACCTCCCAAACCACGAATGAAACCCTTTCTGCCATCCAACCAGAAGGATCCGCACTCTAGCTAGTAATGGTAAAAAATTAAGCTTATATATTTGTGAAAGATCCGCCGGGATGGAGGTCCCTAAATATGTCAGTACTTGATCTGTCCATTTAAATTTATAGTTAGCTTTCAAAGTGTTCAGTTCTTCCTTAGGGATCGCAACTCCCATTGCTTCAGATTTTACATAATTGATCTTAAAATTTGATAAGTCTCCATAGGTCTCCAATTCTTGGAGCAGGTTAGGGAGGGAAACCATCGGATTAGTCAGGTTAAACATCATATCATCCGCATACACCGATATCTTATGCTGTAAACCTCCCACAGGCACCCCGTTAATGTCTGGGTTCGTTCGGATCCTACTAAATAGTGGCTCTACCGACAGGGCAAATAAAAGGAGGTGATAACGGGCACCCTTGTCTTGTCCCCACTTTTTAAGTTATCTAACGGGACAATGCTCCATTCACTTTAACCTGGGCCATGGGCTGAGTATAATTACTTGAAATCCATTGCAGCATCTTATTCCCGAACCCCATGTGTCTCAAGACCGAGAGCATAAATTGCCAGTTAATACGATCAAAAGCCTTTTCCGCATCTGTTCCCAGGAAGACACATGGGGTTCGGGATGTGCCTACCAAATGGATCAAGTTCAAAGTCTTGATCGTGTTGTCCCGGGCTTCTCGCGTTTGCACAAACCCTACCTGATCTCTATGGACCAGGCAAGAGCTTCAAATCCGTATTTAATAGCGATATCGGCCTATAGCTCCCACACTGGGAAGGATCCTTACCTTCCTTCGGTATGACCGCAATCAACGCTTTCAGGGATTCTGTGTGAAAGGAACTTGTGTCTCCTAACCCATTAAACATTTTTAGCAGGAATGGTCCTAAAATAGGGAAGAGAAGTCTATAATATTGAATTGTAAAGCCATCCGGACCTGGAGCTTTACCTCTCTTCACTGCCTCCTGACTTTCTTCTATGGTAATGGGCCTCTCCAATTCCTGACTTACTGCTGGTGTTAAACTCAGAATGCCTGAGGTTGCTATATACTCTTCCATTGTAGTTTGGTTCTGAGAACTTGATTGCAAGTTATACAAAGCTGTATAAAAATTTCCAAACCGCTGAGCTATCTCTAGGTAGCCTAAGTTTTTCACCTCCCGCCCCTCTAATCATTGGTACATAAGTCTTTGATTGTTGCTCTATCAAAGAGCTAGCCATTTGCTTCCCACACTTGTTCCCAAATTCGTAGTTTTGTCTCCTGCCTGTCTGTATTGCCCTCTTTGCTTTGTACATAAGTAACTCTGTAGTCTGTCTACGCACCGCCAGCAGGAGCCTTTCCAGGTCTGGATTAGGGCTCCGTTTTTGTAGAAGTTCTAACTGTGCGATCTCTGCCAGGAGCGCAGTCAACTTTGCTTCCCTTTCCCTCTTAATCCTTGCCCCATGTTTCATTAAGACTCCCCTCATCACTGCCTTGTGTGCCTCCCAGATCACCCCTGGATCGCAGTCAGGCGTGTCATTAATCTGGAAATACCACCTTGCTTCTCTCTGTACATCTTCCAATACTGCAGCATCCTTCAGAAGACTTTCATTCACCCTCCAAGTCACCGACCCAGGAAGCTGGAAATCCGCAAGGTTGTATTTCAGGGTAGTTGGCACATGATCTGACCAGGTGATTTTCCCTATTCCAGCTTCTTTAACTGCATGTAACTGGTTATGTGGAATAAAAAGGTAATCTATACGGAAGTAGATCTTATGGGGAATGGAATAAAAAGGAGTAATCTCTCTCTCCTGAATGTGTCAATCGCCATACATCTACTAGTCTCTCTTTCTGTATCAGCCGCAAGATCCGTTTCTGGGTACCTACCGATGTCCCAGAAGGGGTGTCCACACTAGGCACCAAGGGGATATTCAGATCGCCCCCCAAAATTAACTGCCCTTCCTGAAATACCCCCAGTTTATCCAGAAATTTCCCCAAAAATATGTCCTGTTGTGTGTTGGGAGCGTAGAACAAAGCCAGCGTTACCACTGACCTCCCAATTGTCCCTTTCAGGGCCAGGTATTGTCCCCCAACATCCACCAGGGTATCTGTGCATGACCATGAAATCTTATTCACGATCAGGATACACCCCCCCCCCCTTCTTTGCCACCGGATTGGTGGCATGATATCCAATTGGGTAAGCTCTATTTCTAAGAAAGGGGAGACCTCCCTCTCTGAAGTGTGTCTCCTGAATAAAAGCTATCTCACTCCCCGGCCGCTTCAGCTCCCGCAAGAGTATCTGTCTCTTTTCTGGAGTGTTTAACCCTTTTGCATTGATCGACATTATCGACAATGCATCCATTTTTTTTATCGATCAATGCAAGGCTATACTCAAAAGCCGAAAATAATGACGGCGGCGGGCTGGGGCACACCCAGTGAGGAAAAAAAAAAAAAGCTCCTCCCCTCAAAAAAAAAACTAAAAACAAACCAATAAATAAAAAATAAAAAATGAAACCCCCCCCCCCCCCCGAATATCAAATGGGAAGAAATCACCCTGCCCTTCCTCCCCAGCGATAGACAAAGCAATTTGCTTTAAACACTCCTACCCTAAATGAGTGTTGACCTACTGGGGGGGGGGGGGATTAGTTGTGCATGCTCCCGAGCGAGGGGTCCTTGGCCCCCCCACCCGCTCCTCCTGTCCCTATATGATGCCCGCTTATACCACCTAACTAATGGCTTATCTTAGCTTCCATTAGACCGTTGCCCTGTCCGACCCTTTGTTCTGAAAGCGAGAGTGTATTGTGGTAGGACCTACCTCCCTCCCCCCCTACCTTACCTATGTTCCAACCATTCTTATATTCCTATTTCTACCAGGAATATTTGCCTTATCAAAAAGGGGGAAAGAGAAAAAAATAGGATTTTTGTACTCACCGTAAAATCCGTTTCTCTGACGTCCATGGACCGACACAGCTCTCATACTGATTACATGTGGGTATATGTCCCTGCTTGCAGGAGAAGACCTAGGCAGAATGTTAGATGTTAAAACATTCTAGAACAAGCCAGAGCTGAACAGCCCCGCCCAGGGGGGCAGTCCCTCCGGACATTACCCTCCCACCTGCAGCCAGCAGCCTCAGTTCGTAACAAAGCAGTACAAACTTAAAAAGGAAGGGTGGGTGCTGTGTCGGTCCATGGACGTCAGAGAAACGGATTTTACGGTGAGTACAAAAATCCTATTTTCTCTTATCGTCCATGGACCGACACAGCTCTCATACTGATTACATGTGGGACATCCCAAAGCGGTATAAGAAAAGGGTGGGAGCAAAAAGTAAGGAACAACCAAAAAAACTTCACTCCAAACCAGCAGAGCTCCTCAACGGAGGAGTTGCAACCTTAGACAGCGGCCTGCAACACTTTGCGGCCGAAGGAAGCATCCGAAGATGCAGCCACATCAACCTTGTAGAACTTTGAAAAGGTATGAACGGACAACCAGGTCTCCGCCTTGCACACTTGTGCAAACGACGCTTGATGTCGGAAAGCCCAGGAAGCACAGATTGCCCTGGTGTAATGCACCGTGACCGGGAAGGGAGGCGCCCGTCCCTTAATGGCATAGGCCTGTATAACGGTCTGCCTGACCCACCTTGAAATGGTGGCAGACGACACCGCTTGGCCCTGTTTCGGACCAGAGACAGATACAAACAGCGAGTCAGACTTCAGAATAGGAGCAGTAGCCGCCAGGTATACCCGTAAGGCACGCACCACGTCTAAATTGTGAAGCGCAACCTCTCTAGGATGCGATGGATGAGGGCACAAGGACGGAAGGACAATGTCCTCATTAAGGTGAAAAGCCGAAACCACCTTAGGAAGAAAAAAAGACGGTCGCGGTCGCAATACCGCCTTATCCTTATGGAGGACCAGGTAAGGCGACTTGCATGATAGAGACGCCAACTCAGACACCCGTCTAACAGAAGTGATGGCCACTAAAAAAGCCACCTTCTGAGACAAAGTTGAAAGAGGAATATCTCTTATATTCTCAAAAGGAGATTCCTGAAGAACCGAAAGCACCAAGATCAGATCCCAAGGAGGGAGCGGGGGGGAGCTTGGCAGGTGGAACCACATGGCGTACCCCCTGCACAAAAGTGCTAACCAAGGAATGACCAGCTAGGGGTCTTTGAAAGAAAACGGCCAAAGCCGAAATCTGACCCTTAATAGTGCTCAAAGCCAGCCTTTGAGCAACACCACGCTGTAAGAATCTCAGGATTCTGGGAACAGAGTACGTCCGTGGACGCCAGTCCAGTTCCTCGCACATAGCGATGTAACCTCTCCAGGTACGGTGATAGATCTTCCTAGAAGAAGACTTCCGTGCCCTAAGCATGGTTGAAATTACCGAATCTGACAGGCCTCGGTCTTTCAGCACCTGGCTCTCAATAGCCATGCCATTAAAGCCAGAGACTGTAAAACAGGACCTTGAGATAGAAGGTCCTCCCTCAAGAGACGTACCAGGTCGGCGTACTAGTGACGCCGAGGCCAGTCCAGAGCAATGAGGATTACCGGAATGCCCTCGGCCGCTACCTTGCGCAGCAGACGAGGAATCAACTGCAGCAGGGGGTAGACATACATCAGGCGATACTGACCCCACGGGGCCACTAACGCGTCCGAGGCATCCGCCCAGGGGTCCCTGGACCGGGCCACAAACCTCGACACCTTGCGATTGAGTCGAGACGCCATCAGGTCCACATCCGGAGTGCCCCATCGTCAACAAAGGAGCTGAAACACTTCCGGATCCAAAGGACCACTCCCCCCTGGCCCAGAGACTGCCGGCTCAGATAGTCCGCCTGCCAGTTTTCTACGCCCGGAATGTAAACGGCCGACAGCGCCTGCACGCTTCTTTCCGCCCATCTTAGGATGTGGGCGACCTCGGATGCCGCAGCCGAGCGAGTGCCCCCCTGATGGTTGACCCGTGGCGTTGTCCGACTGGATTCTGACCGAGCGGCCCTGTAGCCTGTTCGACCATGCAGAGGAGACACAGCTTGATCGCCCGCAATTCCAGGATGTTGATTGGGAGACGAGATTCGGCTGGAGTCCAGAGCCCCTGAGCTGACAGGACTCCCCACACTCCTCCCCAGCCCGTCAAGCTGGCATCCGTTGTGATCACCGTCCAGTGGATGGGGAGGAACGACTTCCCGGCCCAAAGAGCCGGGGATCTCAGCCACCACGTCAGGGACGCCTTGACAGAGTGACTCACCTGGATCTGAAGATCCAATGACAGTGTGTGATTGGGCATACGGAACCGCCTCGAAGGAAGCCACCATTAGTCCCAGGACTCTCATGCAGAAGCGAATTGACAACCATTTTCGGGACGTCAGAACCCGCACTGCCGACTGAAGTGTCAGTAACTTCTCTGGAGGGTAGAAACACCCTCGCTGCCGAAGTGTCCAGGATCAGACCCAGATACTCCAGGCGCTAAGTCGGGACTAGAGCCGACTTTTGCGTGTTCAGAACCCATCCGAAGTCCCGGAGGGTCTGACTGACTGACTATCGTCACATTTTCCTCCAATTCTGAGCCATTTTCTGCTCTGAGAAGGAGATCGTCTAGATAGCCCACGATAACAATTCCTTGCTGTCTCAGCAAAGCTAGAACCAGGGCCAGCACCTTGGTGAAAACCCGTGGTGCCGATGCTAGGCCGAAGGGAAGGGCCACGTACTGATAGTGGACTTCGCCTATGGCAAAGCACAGAAACCTCTGGTGGCCTGCGCAGATTGGGATGTGCAAGTAAGCGTCCTTGATATCCAAGGACGCCAAAAAATCCCCCTGGTGGAGTGTCGCGATCACCATGCGAATGGATTCCATCTGGAATTTTTGTGCCCTCACATAGGCATTCAGGGCCTTGAGGTCCAGGATTGGCCGAACCCCTTCCTTTTTCGGGACAACAAACAGGTTTGAGTAAAACCCCTGAAACCTCTCTTGTGACAGAACTGGCACAATTACTCCGCGCCCGAGCAAATCCTGTACGGCCCCCAGGAGGGCCGCCCGGCGGGCTGGAAGGAGAAGGAGGTTCGAGGGAAAAAATCTGCTTGGGGGCCACGAGCGGAACTCTATCCTGTATCTCGAGGTGACCACCTCGCACACCCACCGGTCGGAGATCAGGGAGGTCCACCGCAGCGTGAACCTGCGAAGACGTCCTCCCACCCCAGAGTCGGGCAGGGGAAGACTTCATGCAGTGGTGGACTTGGGAGCTTGCTTGGTAGGCTTACGCACCAGGGACGTCTTTGTCCCCCAGCCGCACCTTTTTCAGTCTGGGTGGGCTTACCCGTGGAATCTGACTAACTTCTTCTTTGCCGGAAAGGAAGGGCCCGGCCTGCGGTGGGGCTTTTTTCCATTAATAGACTGGGGAAGGAAGGTGCTCTTACCTCCTGTGACGTTCTTAAGAATGTCATCCGGGGGGGGCGCGTGCGCGGCACCGAACGGGATGGACGCCTGAGAGACTAGCTCCCCTCTGTCCGGGCTGATTACGACTCTTGGAGGGCTATTAACACTTATGATCCTCATTCTTTCAACACCCCTCGAGTCCTATTAGGGTGGTGCATGCCTTCAGCTAAGAAAGGCCGGGGCTCTGCTCAAAAGTCACTTACTCACTATCTTCTTCGCACGAGGGAGCTGTACGGCATGTAACAAGATGGCGCCGGAGCTCAATCTTCAGCTCCTGCCCCCTCCCTGGGTCCCTCGGAGGCACATAATTGTGAGTACCCTACACTCTCTAAAGCGGACCTGGATGCCAGTTTGGAGGACATGTATACTAAGATAGCCGCCAAATTTCAAACTGAGCTGCACAAGACTTCCCTGACCCCGTCTTCAGAGATTGCAGCACTAGGCACCAGGACCGACAAACTCGAGACCAAGCACGATGAACTTGCTTTAGCATACAACGATCTAAGCCGCGAACATGATTCCCTGGCTATGGCTTTCACGCAGATCCAGGCCCAGGTCGAGGATCTCGACAATCGACGCAACAACTTGCGCTTGCGGGGGGCCCCTGAAACCGAGACAGACCTCATCCCCACTGTCATCCGGCTTTTCAAGTCCCTCCTGCCCGACTGTGATTCCGCGGCCTTTACCTGTGACAGGATCCACAGAGCCCTTAGGCCCAAACCGCCAGCAGATAAGCCACCTAGGGACATTGTCCTCTGCATGAAGGATTTTCTAACTAAAGAAGAGATCCCGAGAGCCGCGCGGAATCAACCGAGAATCACCCTGGACGAACACGTCATCCAGATATATCCGGACATCTCCCCTGCTACCCTGGAGAGACGTCGAGGCCTGAAGGAGGTTACCTCGGTTCTCCAATCGGCGTGGATTCGCTATCGCTGGGGGTTCCCCTTCAAACTGGTGATCCCACACAACGGCTCCACGTACACAGCCACCTCCCTGCTGGAAGGACAGGAGATCCTAGTTAAGTTGGGCCTCCTGGATCCAGAGGTAATCCGCCGCCCCCCCCGCTGACCCCCAGACCGTCTCCAATATGGCGCACACCTCCCCCTCGCTCGAACCGTAGAAGGATCAGATACGACGCTGGGGGCCGAGGTATGGACGGACACCCTGCTCTAATATGCTTTACTGCACCCCCGTGCCTGTTGAAACTGCCACAAGTGTTTTCTTTTTTGATCCCTGTTAGTTTTGCCCGGACATTTTGGAGTTATCCCACCAAGGCCGTTGTATGAACTCCCCCACCAGCCTCCAGTGTTTTTTTTTCTCTGCTGCTCTTTGGATGACTTTTCTCTGCTGAGCCCATCTTCTCCTGTTACTTTTCAGGAGAAAGATCAGAAACTACTCTTTGGCTGGGTTTGAGACGAATATGTCTCATAAATCAGTTTTTTTTCAGATTATTTCCTATTACCTGAACCATTTCATTTTCTTTTGCTCTTATTTTATTTAATCTTGAATTCTGTGTTATTTTTTCTTGTTTTATTTTTCTTTGGTCGGTACTTTTTTCACGAATGTATGTTCCTCTGCCAATATGATCATGTTGAGTAATCTCTGCTCTGATATGGTTTAATTTTGCTGCATGTGGGTGACCCCTGTGGTTCTTGCCGGATACTACAGGTTTCAATGTAGTGCACTTCTCCCTGTTGATTTTTATCACATTGCTCTATTGATAGTCCTTATTCTAAAGCACAATGACCCTTAAATGTATATCTCACAATGTAAAAGGATTTAACTCCCCTGTTAAAACTGAAAAAGGCGTTCACCTTCTATAAAAATTGAAATGCTAAAATCCTCCTACTCCAGGAAACGCATTTCTCTCAAGCATCCCACCCCAAGTTTTTCCATAGGCACTTTCCCCAATCCTATTACACGCTTCACTCCACCAAGAGCAGGGGTGCTGCAATATTTCTGCATGCCTCCCTCTCCATGGATGTGAAGAAGGTGTACAGGGACAAAGAAAGCAGGTTTGTTATAATACAAGGTATTTTGAATAACAAAGAACTAACTATCGCAAGTATCTATGCACCCAACGACTCCCCTGCTTAATTTTTTGTATCATTTTTTGACTGTCTCCAACTATACCAGTCCCCACACATGATTGTAGGGGGGAGGGATTTTAATTTGGTGGCCAACCCAGTACTTGATAGGTGTTCGGTTGCCACCTCCTCTAGGGGTTTCCCCAGATCACTGACCAGGAGTTTGCGGGATTGTCAACTGGTGGATTCCTGGAGAGCGCACAATATTGGAGCTAGGGAGTACACTTTTTACTCCCACCCTCACAACAGCTACACTAGGCTTGATTATATTTTTGTCACTCTGTTTACTCTGGCCAACTCCACAGCCGCCTCCATACACCCCTGTGTTTGGTCTGATCACCAGGTTACCTCCTTTGAGACTAAGTTCATTGGGTTAGCTCCTATCCCCTTCACCTGGCGCCTAAATGAGTCTCTTTTGTCAGACTTGGCCATCGAATCTGAGGTATCACAGGCCATAGACCAAATACTTTAATCTCAATGCCATCCCCGAGACGCCCATACCTGTGGTCTGGACGGCCCATAAGGCTGTAATCAGAGGCAAACTCATTGGAATTGCCTCTGCCCGTAATAGGGAAAACAGACAGAAGATCCTACAGCTTACTTCTGATTTAGACCTGTTATATAAAACGTTCTTCTGCGCTGAACCAGGAGTCCACCAGGGGGTTAATTGAACGGAAGCGCCTCGAACTGGATTCCTTGCTTACCTCTAAGGTGGAGAAGGCACTCAGATGGTCTAAGGCCAGATTCCTGCTCCATAGTAATACCGCGTCAACCATGTTCGCCAGGCGACTGAACCAGTCCGCTAGGCCTACTCATGTGTATAAACTGATGACCGACTCTGGACAGACTACATCACACCCACAAGAGGTTAAGATTTTTAATCAATTTTACTCCACTCCACTATTAGCTCCCTCTCAGTCTAGGCCCTCCGCTGAGAATGCTGCCTGGTTTGATTCGATCCCCCTTCCCTCACTCTCCCCCTCCCAAGTAGACAAGCTCAACGCACCTATCTCGCAGACTGAAGTTTTGAACGTTATCAAGTCACTAAAATCTGGCTCTGCTCCCGGCCCAGACGGTTTCACAGCCGTCTATTACAAGAAATTCGCCCCTGCATTATCTGGTAGACTGGTTCAGTTGTTTAATTCGGTCTTACAGGATGGCTCTTTTCCAGCTGAGATGTTGCTGGCGAACATGTCGCTCATTCCTAAACCAAACAAAAAAAAATCACACCCTCCCCCAGAATTATAGACCGATATCGGTTATCAATAACTATCTAAAGATATTTAGCAGGATCCTGGCTGATAGGTTGGCCCGCACCATCTCCTCCCTGATTTCCCCTTATCAGGCTGGTTTTATTCCCCATAGGCTTATTACTGACAACATCCGTTTAACCACTAATATTATACAGGATGCCAACCTGTTTACTAAAAAAGTTCTTCTTCTGAGCCTGGATATACAGAAGGCATTTGATAGTGTGTCTTGGGGTTACTTGTCCACCTTGTTACAACGCATGGGCTTTCAGGGCGAATTCCTCTATGCCTTCCAGGCTTTGTATAGTGATCCTCAGACCAGGATTAAAATACCAGGCTATAGTTCCGAATTTTTCAAGTTAGGCAGAGGCACAAGACAGGGGTGCCCGCTTTCCCCTCTGATCTTTGCCTTGGCCCTAGAACCCCTAGCCGTGGAGCTTCTGGGGAACCCAGACATATCGGGTTATCGCAAAGGCTCTACAGACTATAAATTCTGCATGTATGCGGATGACGTTTTGATGTTTATCACCAACCCATTGATCTCCTTGCCCAATCTGTTTCAATCCCTGTCCAGATTCGCTGAGATCTCAGGCCTCTCTGTGAACGCCTCGAAATCCTTGGCCCTCCCCATAGGCTATACTCAATCCGAGTTGGAACACCTCAAACAGTCCTTCAGATTCTCATGGGCTGGCCCGACCCTCCCATACCTAGGGGTTAATTTAACGGGTGATTTTACCAAGTTGTTTGAAGCTAATTACCCCCCTATGATCTCTAAACTCAAACAACTACTTAAACTCTGGTCCCCACTTCACATCTCCTTCCTGGGTAGGGTAACTGCACTCAAAATGACCTGCCTGCCCAAATTACTTTACCTGTTCCGTTCCCTGCCGATTGTGCTTACCAAATCCTATTTGCTCAAAATTCAAATAATCTTTAATAAATTTATAAGGAAGAGTAGGCCCCCTAGATTTGCGAAAGCAACCCTTTACCGTTCAGCTAAACAGGGGGGTCTGGGTGTCCCACAAGTCTGGCTCTACTACTTGTCTAGCAGGTTTTCACAACAAGCACAATGGAACATTCCTCATTCCAAAGTCCCTTGGGTTAAATTTGAACAAGACTCAATTTCCCCTGCTTACCTCCCGGGCATTATGTGGTCCTCTAATCCTTCACGCTCCCTAGGCCCCCCAATAATGGTTTCGTGACAGCGAGCTTGAAGCTTTGGGATAGGTACAAATCAAAATTCAATGTTATCTCCGGGTTCCCCTTGGGCACTTCATATCTGGGTGACTCGAGATTTCCCCCAGCCTTTGCTCACTCGGAGGAGTTCCGACTCTGGACGGGCCTAGGACTGGTTAAGTTGGAAGACTTTCTACAGGGAGAGAGATTTGAGTCTTTTCCTAATATATTGACTAAACATCCGGCCCTTGCTGGAGAATTTTATCACTATCTCCAAATTAGACACTTTTTTCTGAGTCACTATACAGGCCCCCTTTCAGACTCAAACTTTCTACGAGAAGATGTCTTACAGCACCTAGACAAAAAGGCCTTATTTCAATTTTGTATAGGGCCTTTGAGTCGACTCTTGAGGGCCCAATGCCCAAATACAGGGCCCAGTGGGAGAGGGAGCTCGCTCTTACAGCAGAGGACTTGGACTGGAGTGCTGGTTGGACCAAATAATAGAAAATGCACGCTCTCTCTCACAATTAGAGAGACAGCGGTTAAGTTGCCGACTCGCTGGTATTACACTCCCCTGCGCCTCAACAAGATTTACCCTCAGGTGTCGCCCTCTTGTTTTAGAGGCTGCGATCTCCCGGGTTCCCTCTTTCATTTGTTCTGGGAGTGCAACAGGCTACGGCCCACATGGTCGGCGGCTCTGGAGCTGATTGATGCCCTTGCAGGTGGGCAGGTGACTGACACACACTCAATGCCTCCTCTTTCAAAATGTGCCGGACACCCCCAGGCCCCTCATGAGACTGATTCATTCGGTCTGTTTGGCTGTACAATGGGCTATAGCTCTCTCCTGGAAATCGGTCTTGGTTCCCTTTTCACTGGTCATATCCAGAATAGATCAAATGATGCTGACAAAATACACCACACTTTGGAGGGATTCCATGCCTCTGTATGACACTAAGTGGAACCCCTGGTCCATATTTAGACTGCAGCACTGACCTCTCATTCATTTCTTTTTTAGTATATTATTTATTTTGATTATTTCTCCTCTTTCGCAGTTTCTATTTTATGATATTCCTATTTTCTTTTTTTTCCCTTTCTCTTTTTTTTTCCCTCTCTCTTTTTTATTTATTATCCTTTGATTTCTAGATTACTATTCTTATCTCTTTATTGTGTACTACAATTGTTGCTTTATTATTAGTCAGACCAACCCATTCAAATGGTTCTAGTACTCTAGGACGTAGGCCTTGTTTTTTTCTTGTTCGTCCACGGGATACGTGATCTTGCTATGCCAATTTGCACTTTTTTTCTTTTACTTTGTATGTACACAGTATGTTTTTGCTTTGTTTATAATAATAAAATCCTTTTGAATACGAATGATGTCATCCAGAGCGGCCCCAAACAGTCTACCGCCCTTAAAGGGCAAGTCAGCCAGGAGCTTTTTGGAAGCTAGATCGGCCGACCAGCATTTCAGCCAGATAAGGCGACGCATCACCACAGCAGAAATGGAGGCCCCCGTTATTAAAGGGGTCGCATCCACAGTGGCATCGCACACAAAGTCTAAACCCTGCGCAAGCTGATGAGCCAGGGCAATGGTTTCAGGAGGGACAGCATGCTCCTGCACTGTCTGGTGCAATGTCCGTGCCCAGCCTGTGAGTGTCTGAGACACAAGTGTCGCCACCACTATAGGGCGTAAGGCGGCCCCCCAATAAAGGTGAACATAGTTCTACACGCCACTTCTGACCTCCTGTCAGCAGGATCCTTAATGCAGGAGTCCCTTCCATTGGGAGCATGGTAGCCTTATTCAAACGGGCGACCGGGGGGGGGGGTCGACCACTGGGGGATGAGCCCACTTCTTAAGGTACCCCTTTAAGGAGGACCTAGTTGAGGCTATGCGCCGCGGGACCGTCAAAGTCTTCTGCAGCTTATCCCAGACTTGGTCAATGTATGCATCAAAAAAAAGGCACGGCTTTTAAAGAACCAAAAAGGTCATAGTTTCCACCCGAGGTTCTTCAGCCTCAACATCCAGCTTGTGTCCCTCAAAGCATCAATGAGTTCACTTACAAGCACCCTGTCAGTAGGTGGTTCAAGACAGGGGTCTTCCTCACAAGGAAGGTCCTGTCCAAACACATCAATATCCTCAGAATTACGGTCCTCAGCAGCAGTAGCTAGGTCCATATCTGAGTCAGAGCACTCCCCATGTGGAGATTGTGTGGGGAGGGGGCGCTTTACAGCCCCTGTGCGTTCGCACACCGCTTCCATCCTGACAAGGAATGATTCCAGGACTGCCGACAACTGGTCCATAGGAACCGCAGGTGCAGGAGCACTGCCAGTTGCCTCTGATAAGTGGGGTGAAGCAGGTGAACCAGACTCCACATTGCCACCCTCTGAGACCCTATTCACTATTACAGTGAATAGTACAGTCCACCCACTGGATGTGCTGAGGCTGAGGGGATACCCGGAGGACTCACCACCCTTAGGGACCGCTCGGTACCGCTGTATGAGCCGCCCTGTAGCACGGGTGAAGCCTGAGGAGAGTGAAGAATCTGTGAGGAGAGAGGTATTTTGCGCCGTTCAGCAGCGCCGCTAGAGGCCGAAAATGAAACTAAAAGCGCCGCGGCTACAAGAAAATGGCCGCCGGGCGCTTGAATAACTGTGCTTGAGCCGCGGCAAAATGGCCGCCGATGGCGCACTTTAATTTAAAATACCGCGCCAATGGCGCACGCAAAAACCCCACACACGGTCCTCCAGAACACTTTCCAGCATATTAAACAGACATGGAGCGGCCCCCCCAGGCAGAACGACCCCCCCAAGTATCCCCGCACAGCACCAGCAAGGTGCAGCATAACAGGGAGGAGACAGGGAGAACCCCCCCACACACAGAAACACAGCCAGCATGTATTCACCTTTTCAGGAGAGACTACTTACCCGTCCCGCAAGCACCTCGGAGAACACCCTTGGTGACAATAGAGGGACCCACTGGCTTGTTTCAGACAGACCTATCACAGAGTCGTACTGCGTAGCTGTCGGCCCAGTCAACCGCGAAGGATACAGTAGGTACTGTTCAATCTTGAGAGGACCGCGGGAGCATGAAAGCAACCCGGCCACCCCTGGAGCCATGGGGTATGTCGTGAACTGAGTCTCATGCACACAAGGCGAGGATCAGCACGCTCGATGGTCGGACAGGGAAGACTACGAGGATACTAGTGTACCCAACCTGTTGCCCAGCCGACAGTTGATTGAAGGTCTCAAAAATAAAATAATTCCCAAAGGAATAAAATTTTAAAAGTAAAAATCTTCCAGGAGACTGGCTCCTGAGAGAGCCACGTCTTCTCCTTCTGCTAGGCAGAAAAAAACTGAGGCTGCAGGTGGGAGGGTAATGTCCAGAGGGACCGCCCCCCTGGGTGGGGCTGTTCAGCTCTGGCTTGTTCTAGAATGTTTTAACATCTAACATTCTGCCCTTTCTCCAACTGCGAAGTCAGTGTGCAACAAAGATTGTTAAACATCCAAATTATTAATACTGTATTTCGATTTAGCTAATAAAACAAAAAAATCTTGGTTACTCTTAGTTTAATTGAACTGTGCCCGTGTCTCACTGTGCCCGTGCTTCAATCACTGTGCCCGTACCTGAGGCAGATTTTCATGGGATACGGATTTTACTGCTACATTCCAGTATTCAAAAGCTACTCCTCCTCCTCGTCTGGGATAGGCGGAACACTCAATTTCCCAGCATTCAGCCTATCATGGACATCCGCTCATCCTCATAACACAGACGATGATGAGAGGATGTCCGTGATAGGCTGAACACTGCCTGCTGTGAAATTGAGTGTTCCGCCTATCACAGACGACGAGGACTCGGGAGGCGCGGCTTTTGAACACTGTAAAGGCCGCCGTCTGTCTGCATGACACGCTGATCAGGTAGGCAGACGGCAGCTTGCGGTTAGTTAGTGTTACATTACATCTACTCGCGGCGGCTGCGGCGAGTAGATGTAATTGGGGTAACGCCGCCAAGTGGCAAACTTTGAAGGAAAAAAATATGATTTTCTTTAAATCTGAATCGATTTGAACTCAAAACTCGATTCAAGATTAAAATCGATTTTTTCCCAGCCCTAACTCCTCTACCATTTTTTGAGGTAACTGCATATTGTCCCCACTAAACACATACCTCCTCCCCCCCCTTAACCCGCCCATCCTCCCCCCCAGCGGGGGCCCCACTTGTGCATATCTAAGTTGACCCCAGCGACTGTGTATATATTGCTTACCCAAATCTAAATTTGTGAGTTTTTTTTGTTCATTTTTTTAAAATTATACCTATGGTGTTTATAGTGTATGTTAGTGTATATTTGTGTATGTAACCCTACTTTGTGTCTCTCACAGAAAAAGGAATAAAAAAAAAAAAAAGAAGAAGAAGGGGGGGCCCTATTTCCCCGCTATATTTATCTATACCAGCAACTTGGAGCATTCTCCTGTATATGAACGTGTGCATCTATGTATAGGTATGAGCGAGTGTATGTGAGTGAAAGTGTATTCATGTGTATATGTGTGCCTCTGTGTGCTTTATAATGTGCCCGTCGGGGGCAGGATGAACGGCCATCGAGGCCAATACCAGGGAGCCCCCCATTTAACCTTTTGGGGGTATTTGCCTATTGCGTATACTGTCCCCATCTCCCACATTACCTCCTACCTACCTCTTGTACCCCTTCGTCCCCTCAATCCCCCTCCCCCCCTCCCCCTCCAAAATACCACATAGATTCAAATCCTCCTTATATTGTACTCATTATCCAAAAATGTGATAAAAAAAAAAGGGAAGTTTGAATGCACTTACCCAGACAAATTCTGTGGGCCGCCTTTTGATCCATGACCTCCTCCCTTTTACCTATCATATGCAAAATTAAGCAACCCCGCCATTTCTGAGTGAGGAGGTTAGGAACCCAAAAAAGCTAAAGAAAAAAGGGGCGGGGTCACCCCCCACCCCCCCTATTCATATACCCCGTACCCCATATCCCCCCCTACCACCCCATACCCTCTTGATCTTCCCTCTCCTCCCACTCTTCCTCTGAATCATACATAAACCCATCCAACAGCTTTAGGCCCCAAAAAACAAGTCAGGAAAAAAAAAAAAAAAGTCAAATAACTAGTCTTTGAAAATAGGAGAGAAAGGGCCAGCACCAAATGTTAATCCCTTTGTTAACCTTATTCATGCCTCTAGTCCGCTGCCTCTATGGTCTATGTATTCTTGGGTTTAGTTGCATCCAGTCCGGCACCTCAAATGGTTCAGTTCCCAGAAAAGAAAAAAGTCCTGTCAGATCGGCTCTGGAACGCAACCAAAACGCAAGCGAGCCCTTTTTATTAACACTGAGATTGGGAATCTCCACCGATAAGTTCCTCCCCATTCCCTCACTCATTTTAATACTGGGCGAAGCAGAGCTATACGCTGCAAAGTGGCGCTTGACAAGTCGGGTAAATCTTCAGCTGTGCCCCACTATATTCTATTGTTCCTTCCTCCCATGCTTGCCTCAGAATTTTCTCCCTGTGCGCAAAGTAGTGCAACCGACACACCACATCCCGGGGGCCACTTCTGTCTTTAGATTTAGGGCCCAACGCCCTATGGACTCTATCAAGTTCACAGTTTACAGGCATAGCGTCCTTCAGTATTTTTTGAAAAATGCACTTTACCATCTCTTGTAAATCTTCCTGGTCCATCGCCTCTGGGACACCTCGTATGCGTACGTTGTTGCGGCGACTGCGGTCCTCCAGGCATAGCTGTAGGGCCACCGTAGTTTCTGCTTGGACCTGGCTGGATCCCTCCAACACCTTCACCCATATATATATATATATATATATATATATATATATATATATATATATACACACACACACACACACATATACATACATACATATACACACACACACACACACACATATATACACACACACACACACACACATATACGTTGAATATAAAGTCCCAAATAGAACAATGTTGCAGAAAAGTCTGTGTACTGGAATTCCAAAAATCCGTTGTGATAGTGCAGTGTGGCAGAACACCACACTCACCAGAAAGTAAAAATAAATAGACCTAAAAAATCCAGAGTGCTCCTTAGTGATGGTAACCCTTCACCATTCTATGCACTCACCACAGATAAGACCTTAGAAAGCCTTGTTTCCTGGTGCCTTCCATGGCAGCATACCAATGGTTGTGGCTCCGCCTCCAATAAACCCAGAGGACCAATTACAACTCTATAAAAGAAAGAGTCCGTCCCCTCATACACCATTCTTTTTTCTGTCCTCAAACCCGCAGGATCGTGGATCACCTGAGATCAGCCCCTACTGTGCCGCGATTTGGCACCACCATTACAGGTTCATGCTCTCCTGTATATGGAGTCCCATAACTTGGGCTGCTAAAGGCACCAGAAAAGTTTGGGAACCCATTTTTATGTGGATCTTTTCTGGGTCTGGAGTTCAGGTATTTCCTCTATCTTTTGAAAAAACTGCTCCAAATCAAGACTGCCTCCCACAGACGTGTTCAGCACTGGGATTTGTGCATCAGGTAGCACTGGGGTATGGCTGTTAATGCAGGGATATTACTATGCTTACTTGCTTCTGTGATTAGAGGTTTGCTGCAGATGTTTATGGTGTTTTATGTTAGATGACACTCACTATTTTTTTCTTTGAATTTCTGGGCTCCGCTCCCCGCAATCCAGGTCACTATCTCATGCAGCCATGTCTTTTTCTTACCCCTCGGAGTTGAGCCTGGTCCCAGATATATAGGGATATGGCAGCTGCTGCTGCTGCTCCCATGCTGAATAGTATCTGTGGCGCTTCGCGCGCGTCCTCCGTGTTTTGCTTATCCTCTCCGGAGGCATGACGTCATTCAGCGCATGCGCGATAGCCTCGTGAAGCCACTGGCGGCCATCTTGGTTCACCTAGAAAGCCCATCTGTATAAAAGGAAGCTGAATGCCTTCATTATGGCAGCAGCTCTCGTCAGGGAAACATCTCCTCCAGCTTAGGGGAGAGTCCTGCTGGTCATTTTCCCATTATGAAGCCAGTTAAAAAGGTAAAATAGGCAGTGAATAATTGTCAGAAAGAAAGTGTTTTCTATTTATTTACAAATGTCAGTTTATAGATGTTGGTATCTGTTTGATATGGATGTATTTGTCAGTATGCGTATTATGCTTACACATATGTATGCAGGTATACGGTTTTTTGTCTATCATTCTGTTTTTTTTTTTAAAAAAGGGGGCTTAGAGCAGAGTCCTTCTGGTCACATTTTCATTATGAAGCCAGTTAAAAGGTAAAATATGCTATTATTTTTGTGTATAATTGACAGAAGGAAAAAAAGTGTTTTATACCCAAGTGTCAGTTTTTAGATTTCGGTATCCGTTTAATATGGATGTTGTTGCGAGTATACGTATTATGCTTACATACATGTAAGCAGGTATACAGGGTTTTTTTTTTTTTCTGTCATTCTGGCCATTTAAAAAATAAATAAACCCCCAAGTGATACATAATAAGGTTAACCCCTTTTGGTTATCCTTTCTGACAGCCATTCCCCACAGTCCAGTATGACAAAAAGATCCTCAACATACCACTAGGTAAGTGGCTGCAACTGCCAGGTAAGTTCAAATAAAAGAACTTGGGTATCCTGTTTGGGGGAAAAACAGAATCTCCGTTTTTTTTTTCCCCCTTTCTTACAGCCCGCAGCTTCAATCAGAACAGAGGATAAGAGGTCCAAGGCTCAACAATGCCTCAAAGAGAATACACTCTTCTTCACCCCACCCTCCTCATAGCCGCAAGTCTTTGCATTCGACTAGAAAACCTCCCTCTCCACATCGTTCCGCCCACCCCAAAAGGCAGAGCCTGCTGGGTCTGCGGAAATGATGCACTTCCCAAAAAATTGGTCTGCAGTTCCTGTTTTCTAGAAGCAGCCAGAGATAAGGAAAAGGAGGAGCAGAAATCATTAGCCACCTTTAAAAAGCTGATAAGGGACTCTATCCATGAGTTAGCTTGTTCCCGAGATCCTGCTACCCTTTCATCAAGTGGAAGTTCCATGGAAAACCCGGTCCGGCAAGCAAACGCAGAGATCAATGCGGGTGAAACCGGAGGAGAAGTATCGTTAGAAGGAGGCCCCTCCTTTTGCTCTGGGTTACCTGACCCATGTTTTGCCACAATAAAGCAGAAGGTGGAAGGAGGGCTGGTCGCCTATAACCATCCACACAAACTATACTCTCCAGCTGATCCAAAATGCACAGCCATTTGTTTCCTCACCATCAGGGGTCGCCTCTGCTAGTGAATTAGCAAAAAATGCGACACTCCCCTCGGAGGATGCAGCATTTTTAAAAGTTATGCTGGATCGCAGGATGGATTCTGACCTCAAAAGTGTTTATCAGGCAGCTAAGGGGGCACGTAAACCAGCAGACGTTTTAGCCTCGGCCTCCAAGACAAGGGCATGGTCTATCGATTTTGAAATAGCCTTGAGACGGGGGGCCGAGCCAGATGATATCATCAAGTCGCTGAAGGAATTAAAGTTGATTTCAGACTCTATGACCGAGGCAGCCGCTGATACATTGAAATGTTCCGCTCGAGCCCTACTGCATACAGTATCTGCCAGGGAATATAGGGAAAGCCGAAGGGACCCCCAGGCTACCCTCTTAAACAAAGGAAAAAGGGGAGGATACATCTAGTTCTCCCGGGAATCAAATGCCCTTTTGACTTCCCGCCCGTCCAGGCTGGACCAAGCGGAGAGCTTGGCTTAGAGCTGCCGCTCTAGTACGGGGGGGAAAAAAGCCTTGCACAATTCATTCCCATTGGCCTTTCCTGGAGATCCTGGCGCATCCGGCCCGTTCCTCATTTTTTCTCCACACCAAGACCCTCAAGTCCGAGGATAAAATGGAAAATCCTGTTCCAGCTTGTACAGAAGTTGATACATCAGGCTCCAATGTCTGGAACAATTACCGTATTTTTCGCACCATAAGACGCACTTTTACCCCCCCAAAAATAGGGAAAAGTGTCCCTGCGTCTTATGGAGCAAATACTGAGCAGGCTCCGCCCCCCCCCATCGCTGCCGCCGTGTCAGAATACAGACACTCGGCTTCTCTGTGGAGGAGAGATGACAGGATGTGAGGCAGATCCTTGCTGGGGCATACCAAGGGGGAGCGGGGGGAGACGGTCTGCCCCAGGTGCCAAAACATGGGGGTTGTCAGTGGTGTTGCTATAATGGTGCACTCCGCACCCAGGTAAGTTGACATCCACCAGATGTGACCCCATCCTGCAAGCGACAAGAGCCCTGGATGGCTTTTTTATTCAGCTGGAACACCCCCGGCGCCGTGGTCTGGTCCAGTCTCACTTCCTGCCTCTCTCCACTTGCCACTGCTGCTGCAAACTATGTCCTCAGTCATCCATCCTAGCTGCTGCCTGGTGTATCTGATGCTGAGAGCCAGCCAGAGGGGGGTTGTGGATTGTAATGGCAGTGTCCTCCACTGCCTGAGGTGAGTGATAAGGGGGTGGGAGGTGTGGGATGGTATCCACTGTTCATCACCTGAGCTGTTGTTATATGAGAGGCTGAAGGGGTGTTTGTGTCTGCCCTGCCACCCTGAGCTGATCTGGGAAGAGGGGGGGAGGTTGCTGTGTGTCCACCACCAACCAGGTATAGTGTAGCTGAGCTGATTTGATAGGGGGGCTGGTATTGCTGTGCGTCCACCACCCACCTATAGTAGTAATATAATATTAAATATTTTAGTACATCATTTGGTTCAGAATATTTTTTTTCTTGTTTTTCTCCTCTAAAACCTGGGTGCGTCTTATGGTCAGGTGCGTCTTATGGAGCGAAAAATACGGTAGTTCCTATTGTCCAATGCTCTCTACGTCCCAAGGCATTGGGGAACCGGATCTACAGGGTCAAAGTCTACTTTTAATCCCGTTAGAACTTCTGTAAAGGATCTGGGTCTAACAGCAATTTTTGCTCCAGGTTAGGAGAATAAGATGCGTAGTCCGCACTAACGAGACGATATACTAACCCTGTCTCATCTCAATGAAGCGCTCCAATCTCATCTACACCTAAAGGGGTGATATCTCTCCTCAAGAAAAGACCCCCCCCCATCCATAGCCTGAGAAGGAAGGGCTATAGCAAGCAGAGCCATATTGGCAACAGAATGTCTGGGTCGCCTTGGGTCATTCTCCTCCTACACCCCAATGGTGCAGTAAGGCGCGGTTACATACCTGCACATGTTCACGGGGGCTTTTCTTTCGAAAGAAGATCTCAGAAGGTTCTATTCAGAGGCGGTGAAATTTGGCATGTAATGGTACACAAGTCCTCTCATCGGGGGAATCACTGCTATGCGGACCTCATTCCTTGGTCTATTCCTGCATCAGATACAGGTCATCTGGATTAGAGCACCAACTTAGATGATTCGTTAACTCAGCGGGGCTGGCAATTAAATACCGAGAGGTTAATATCCAACATTCGCAAGTCAGGGGCTTCTCACGTGTCAAGATCCCGCTTAAGCATCCTCCCTGAAGAAGCGAATCCATCTTTGTTACAACTAGGCAACAAGTCGGCCTTAACCTATGTCCAGAGCTAAGCACATTAGGCATCGTCCATCAAAACCTTCCCGATGGTACTCCAGGTCAGAGGTTTTGCTTTCACCAACCTCAGAACTTCTTTTAGTCCAGCTCTAAAAAAAAATCATACGTCGGATCGCCTATCAAGGAAAGTACCAGTAGCAACGATCGGCCTTTAATCCAGCAGATTTTCCGATGGGTCCGTCCTCATGGGGCAGTCCTTTAGTAATCTTTTCCTTCTCCTTTCGGTGCACCTCCTCTCAAACATTGAGGCACCTCGTTCCTTCATTGACACGGATGGATACCCTCCTATCCAACTAGACGCCAACTACTGACAGTAGAGCGAGTTGCTCTCACGGCTACAGTGCCTTGATTCATCAAGAAGATCTTGGTTCACTCTGCCAATCAAACTGTCCCTTCTACATTCCTTTAGCGTTTCTAATTATGCACAATCGCATGTCCTGGGAAACCCTTCTTCCATCCACATCCAGAGTCCCTGGAGTGGATCGCACAAAATATTGAGCAGAGGAAATTAGGAAAGTGGAGTTGCGCCCACGGATTGAAATTGGCTTCAGGCCAGAAAGTCTTTGGCACCTATGAAAGGGTGAGGAAGAAGTTTTATCCACTACGTTCAAAGTGAGGTCTGCCTTCAGCCACTCGGTGCACTCACAGCTCCTCCACTCGCATGCACGCAAGAATCTTCTCTATAAGATACCGTATATACTCGAGTATAAGCCGACCTGAGTATAAGCAGAGGTACCTACTTTTGCCAGAAAAAACTGGGAAAACGTATTGATTTGAGTATAAGCCTAGGGGGGGGGGGAAATGTGCCCATTGCCACCTCACTGTGCCCATTGCCACCTCACTGTGCTACCTTACTGTGTCCATTGCAGCCTCCCTGTGCCCGAGTCAGTCAGTGTACCTGAAAATCTTGTTATTCCGCGGCCGGCGTTTATAGTTTAAATCTCGCGGCTTTCTTCTGGTCCCTTATGTGATAGGCGTTTCCAGCAAACACTGTGTTGAGTGTTGCGCCTATCACGGAGATCCTCTCATTCTCGGACTCCGTTTCCCAGCAGGCACGGTGTTCAGTGTTCTGCCAATCACAGACGTCAGACAAGAGAACGTCCATGATAGGCGCAACACTCAACACAGTGTTTGCTGGAAACGCCTATTACGGAAGGGACCAGAAGAAAGCCGCGAGATTTAAACAATGGACGTAGGCCGCGGAATAACAAGATTTTCAGGTGCTGACTCGAGTATAAGCCGAGGGGTATACTTTCAGCCCTAAAAAAAGGGCTGAAAAACTCGGCTTATACTCGAGTATATACGGTATTACTCTCAAAACAGTTTTCCTAAAACACCGTCTCTTCTGGCCAAAGGTTTTTCTCGAAAATCAAAGTCTTAAGGAAGTCCCTTGTATTATGTTCATATTTTTGCCAAGGTGGTCTCGCCAGATCATACCTAGATTTTCTTCTACAAACCACCTTATCCAGGAATAGATACCTCCAGATTCTGCGGAATGTTTCAGCTGTTCCGAACTGCACAAGCTAGATAGGGCAGGTTCTCGCAGTCTTCTCATTGGTCTGACACAAACTTCTCGTGATACTAACATGCTTCTTTCAAAAGGAGAGAAAGAAAAGAGACTGTCGGCATCGAAGACAACTTCGGCAACCTGTTTGTTTCATTCAGAGAACGTATCGGGCTAGTGGTCCTCTGGTCCCAGAGTCAATGACTGCCTACTCTGTGGGGAATGGCATCTCCCTGGGCGGCGGTAACGCAATCCTGTCCAGAAGCTCTCTGTCATACGACAAACCGGTCATCCTGCACCACATTCATGACCCATGGAAGTCTGTTTGCGCTCATAGCATCTTCAAAAAAAAAAAAAAAAAAGAGGGAAAGAGAGGCTTTTCAGCCGTCAACTCTGTAATTGAGATTAAAATATTTTTTGCAGCGAGTTATTAACCATTGGTATGCTGCCATGGAAGGCACCAGGAAAACTGAAAATTGTATACCCACCTTTCCGTAATTTTCCTTTCCTGGTGCCTACCCATGGCAGCATACACCCTCCCTTTCTATAGTTCTTAAATGTTTGAGTCTAGTTACAAGAATGGTGTATGAGTGGACAGACTTTCTTTTATAGAGTTGCAATTGGTCCTGTGGGTTGATTGGAGGCGGAGCCACAACCATTGGTATGCAGCCATGGGTAGGCACCAGGAAAGGAAAATTACGGAAAGGTAAGTATACAATTTTCCATTATCAGTATCCTGAAGCTTGGCAACGTCTCATTCAAAGCAGTAGAAGGTCCGGGGGAGCATCATAGGAGACCGGTACTATGCAAAAAAACTTATACATAGGAGAACTTAGAGAAGGTGGGCATCCTAAGTTCTTTTGGCCATGTTTTGTTTTTATGCTGCAGCAATTTGGGCTCCTTCATGTGAGCTTTTTTGCACACACTGAAAAAAAAAAACCTGTGGCTGAAAAACGATAATTGATACTTTTTGCAGCAGCAGTTTAAGATGGGGGAGTGGGGCCACAATAAACAAGCAGACTCCACTTTAACCACTTCAGATCCACGCTATAGCCGAAAGACAGCTGCAGCGCGGACCTGAACTGCCGGGTGGACGTCCCCAGGATGTCCTCTTGTTTACTTCCGCAATGCGCGCCCGAGCTGTGCCCGCTGTGTCACGCGGGTGCCGATGCGCGTGCCTGGTGGCCGCGATGTCCGCAAGGTACCCGCGATCGGCTGTCACAGAGCCAGGGACGTGGATCTCTGCGTGTAAACACAGAGATCCATGTCCTGCATTGACAGGAGACCGATGGTGTGTCCCTTGTACATAGGGACAACCATCGGTCACCTCCCCCAGTCAGTCCCCCCCCCCCCCTCCCCTTCACTGCCAGTCATATTTATACAGTAATCAGTGCATTTTTATAGCACTGTTCGCTGTATAGATGTGAATGGTCCCAAAATAGTGTCGAAAGCGTCCGCCGCAATATCGCAGTCCTGACAAAAATTGCAGATCACCGATATTTCTAGTGGAAAAAAATAAAAATTTCATAAATCTATCCCCTATTTTGTAGGCGCTATAACTTTTGGAAAACCAATCAATAAACGCTTATTGCGATTTTTTTTTTTTTTTACCAAAAATATGTAGAAGAATACATATCGGACTAAACTAAAAGAAAAAAAAAATTGGGATATTTATTATAGCAAAAAAGGTTTTTTTTTTTTTTTTTCAAAATTGTCACTCTTTTTTTGTTTATAGCGCAAAAAATAAAAACCGCAGAGGTGATCAGATACCACCAAAAGAAAGCTCTATTTGTGGGGAAAAAATTTCATTTGGGTGCAGAGTTGTATGACCGCGCAATTGTCATTCAAAGTGCGTCAGCTCTGAAAGCTGAAAATTGGCCTGGGCAGGAGGGGGGGGGGGGTTTAAGTGCCCAGTAAGGAAGTAGTTAAATGATGCCATGCTTGAAGTAGGCTGCGGCTGTCATGGTAAGTAAGCAGATGGGTGAGAGAATTCTGGGCTGCAGTTTAGTAAGGAGAAAACAACAGTTTTTCTACTACAAGTTTAGTAAATGTGAACATGTCCTTAAAGTCATGACATCACAAAAATTGTCAGTAATTAAATGTGATTTAATTACCCTGACACGGGGATAGATGAATAAATACAACACAGTACTGTACAGCGCAGTGCAAGGCTATCACACGCTAAGAAGGCTGACAACGCCTATGTATTGTGAGCAGTTCCACGGCCAGAACGACGCTGCAGTGTTTAGCCTCCGAGAATGCTTTTTTCTTTTTTTAAAGATAGAGCGGGGCTGCATTCATTCTTAAAAATGCCACTTTCAGATCACTGTTCAATGACCTTTGAATTCCAAAAAACATCGCACCATGCCTACTTATCTTAAAAACTGAACATCAAACATAAGCCAGTGTTGGCTACATCACTAAATCGCAAACACCAAGAATCTAGATGGTAGCAACTCGTTCCAGTCACAGCTCACCTGCTGATACACACTGAGCAGACGTAACAAACTCAAAACAAGGTAGGTAAGTCGACATTCGCTCCAAGGATCCGGAAGTGATGTTAGTTTAGGGAGGAGCATATGTGTGACACATCGAGGAGGCGGAGCTAGAGGTCCTGGGAAACGTTCTTGGAAAGTACAAGAAGGGTGTTGTTAGATTGTCAGGGTGAGCGCCAAAGTGCAGCAGGATTGGCGGATCTGACAGTGCAGTGTCAGGGTTTTCAAGAGCGATATTGTGAGGTGTGCTGAGTTACCCCTGTTAAATGAGTTTGCAGTTTAAAGTGGTTGTAAGTGTAAAGGCTATTTTTTTTAAAATAAAACCTGCTCTGTGCAATGGTATTGCACAACGCGCCCTTTACCTTCTGTTCTAGAAAGTGGCAAAGCTTTACATTCTTTCACCCTGAGCAAAGATTTAGTTCTGTGCCCCTCCCCCCTACATTGTCAGTAGGGCAGTGGATCTTGTCAGTAGAGCCTCTTTTGCCATGATTCTCTGGCAGCTAGTGGCAATGCCACTCCGGGGCACTTTCACTGAAAGAAGTTCTAGAAGGGGTGGGCTTTAATTTAAATCATAATTTCTCTTACCATCCATGGACTGACACGATGTCTCTTTACACTTTACACGTGGGTTATGTCCCTGCTTGCAGGAGAAGACCTAGGCAGAATGTGAAATGTTATACATACATTCTAAAAGCCAGAGCTGAACAGCCCCACCCAGGGGGCGGTCCCTCCGGACATAACCCTCCCACTACAGTCAGCAGACTTCAGTTTTTTTCTGCCTAGCAGAAGGAGAAGACGTGGCTCTCTCAGGAGCCAGTCTCCTGACCTATTTTTATTCCTTTTCTGGAATTCTTTTTTATTTTATTTTTGAGAATTTTCTATCAAATGTCGGCTGGGCAACAGGTTGGGTACAAGATATCCCCGTAGTCTTCCCTGTCCGACCATCGAGCGTGCTGATCCTCGCCTTGTGTGCGTGAGACTCAGTTCACGACAGGCCCCATGACTCCAGGGGTGGCCGGGTTTGCTTTCATGCTCCCACGGTCCTCTCAAGACTGAACAGTTCCTGACTGACTGTATCTTTCGCGGTGGACCGGGCCGACAGCTACTCAGTACTGCACTGTGATAGTCCTGTCAGAAACACACCAGTGGGTCCCTCAGGGGACGGGTAAGTAGTCTCTCCTGCCTGCAGGTGAGTACAAAAGGCTGTGTGTTTCTCTGTGGGGGATTTTCCCTGTCTCCCCCTGTATTTCATTGTCACTCTCTGTCACCATTGCTGGCGCTGTGCTGTGTGGGGTGCCTGGGGGTCACACTGTTATTGGAGGGGCTAATGCTGGTCTGCAGATATGCTTGGGGCCTTTTTTTGTGTGTTTTGGGGCCTGGGCGCTGTGTGTGTGTGCGTTTTTTTTTTCATTTTTGCTGAGTCATGGTGGCCATCTTGCCGCAGATCGCCTCAGTGAAGTGCGGAGGCCATTTTCTTGTAGCCCGCGCGCTCTTCAGCACTAGTTTTGGCCTCTAGCGCTGCTGTAACAGCGCGAATCTCCTCACAATCTCCTCACAGCTCACCAGCGCTGACACAGCGCGGTACAGACAGCGGAACTGAGCGGTCCCTGGTCCGGTTTGGTGAGTCCCCTGGGCGCCCCCTCCTCAGTCAGCACAGCCTGTGGGTGGACTTTTTATCTGAGGAGTCTCAGAGGGGGGCAATATGGAGTCTCTGTCACCAGCTTCCCCTAGATGCGGTCCCTAGGGACCAGTTGTGGGCAGTCCTGGAATCATTTCTGACCAGGATGGGAGCTGTGTGCAAGCGCAAGGGAGCAAAAAAGCACCCTCTCCCCACTTTACTTCATGAGGGCAGTGCGCTGATTCAGATATGGGCCTAGCCACTACCGCTCAGGACCCTAGTTCTGAATGTATTGGATGGTTTTGAACAGGACATTCCTTATGAGGAAAACTCCAGTTCTGAGTCAGTAAATGACAGGGCGCTTGTTAGTGTACTCATGACTGCGGTGAGGGACACTCTCAAGCTAAAATGCTGCGGATGCAGAACCTCAGGCGGATACAGTCTCCTTTGGTTCTTTTAAGGCCAGGCCTTCTAAAGAGGTTTTTCCATATGTACTTTCTTTGACCAGCTCATTGATAAGGTCTGGGAAAAAGCTGCAGAAGAATTTTTTTATGGTCCCGTGGCGTTTGTCTATCAGATACCCCTTGAAGCTGCCCTACTTAAAAAGTGGGCTTCTCCCCCAGGGTCGACCCTCCAGTCGCCCGGTTGAACAAGGCCATCACTCTCCCGATGGAGGGGACTCCTGCATTTGAAGACCCCACTGACAGGAGGTCAGAAGTGGTGAGCAGAGCCATGTTTGTCTTGTTGGGATCCGCCCTACGGCCTGTGGTAGCGGCGACCCTTGTGTCTTAAACACTTACAGGTTGGGCAAAAATGTTGCACCTAGCTGTACAGGAGCATAATCTTCCTCCAGACACAGTTGCTTTGGCCCACCAACTGGTTTAGGGCCTGGTTTATGTGTGCGACGCCACGTTGGACGCGGTCCCTTTAATATCCAGGGCCTCTGTCTCGGCGGTGGTATTGCGTCGTCTTATCTGGTTGAAGTGCTGGTCTGCTGACCTAGCCTTAGGAAGCTCCTGACGGATCTACCATTTAAAGGTGGTAGACCTTTCGGTGCTGCTCTGGATGACATCGTCATGGATGTCATGGGAGGTAAAAGCACTCTTCTTCCTTAGACTAGCAAGGGTGAGGAGGCCCGCCGCAAACAGGGGCCTTCCTTTCCAGCAAAACGGGTTTTTTTCGTCAGTCAGAGTCCACGGGTAGGCCCTCTCAGACTGACGGCAGTGCGGCTGGTGGGCACAAGTGCCCCTGGGTGCGTAAGCCGAACAAGCGGCTCCCAAGCTCGCCTCCACGTGAAGTCTTGCCTCCGCCCGACTCTGGGGTGGGGGGACGACTTCGCAGGTCACGAATCGGTGGTCCTCCCGAATCTCCGACTGGTGGTTGTGCGAGGTGGTCACCTCAGGATACAGAATAGTATTCCGATCCTGGCCCCCAGACAGATTCTTTCCCTCAAATCTTCCTCTCCTTCCTACCTGTCGGGCAGCCCTCTTGGGGGCTGTACAGGATTTGATCAGGTCCGGAGTGATTGTGCCGGTTCCGTCACAGGAGAGTTTTCAGGGATTCTACTCGAATCTGTTTGTCGTCCCAAAAATAGGACGTGGTTCGACCTATCCTGGACCTCAAGGCCCTGAATGCCTTCGAGAAGGTGCAGAAATTCCGCATGGAATCCATTCGCACGGTGATCGCTACACTCCACCAAAGGGATTTTCTTCTGGCGTCCTTGGACTTCAAGGAGGCCTACTTGCATGTTCCAATCTGCGCAAGTCACCAGAAGTTTCTGCGCTTTGCGATCAGCGAAGTCCACTATCGATTGTGGCTCTTCCTTTTCGGCCTAGCCTCGGCACCAAGGGTGTTCACCAAGGTGCTTGCTCCGGTTCTAGCCTTCTGTTACAGCGAGGTATTGCTGTCATGGGCTATCTGGACGATCTTCTGCTAAGAGCAGAAAGTGGATCAGACTTAGAGGAAAGGTGACTATCGTCAATTAGACCCTCAGGGACTCGGGTGGTTCCTGAACATTCAGGAGTCAGTCCTGGTCCCGACTCAGTGTCTGGAGTATCTAGTTCTGATTCTGGACTCCTTGGAGGCAAAGGTATCCTACCTCTGGAGAAGTTGCTGACACTTCAGTCTGCGGTGCGGGTGCTGACATCCCAAGAATGGTTGTCAATCCGTTTTTTGCATGAGAGTCCCGAGACTCGTGGTGGCCTCCTTCGTGGCTGTTCCGTATGCCCAATCACACACCAGGGCATTGCAGAAGGAGATCTTGTCCACCTGGGACAAATCCCCGTTGTCCTTGGATCTTCAGATCCAGGTGATTCACCTGGTCAGGGCGCCCCTGACATGGTGGTTGAGATCCTCGGCTCTTCGGTCCGGAAAGTCGTTCCCCTCCTATCCAATGGACGGTACTCATGACGGACACCAGCCTGACGGGCTGGGGTGGAGTCTGGGGAGTACTGTCGGCTCAGGCCTTGGACTCCGGACGAGCCCGTTTACCAATCACTGTTCTGGAAATACGGGCCATCGGACTGTGTCTCTCCTCAGGTCGGAGAGAGTACGGTGTCGCTCCATCAGGAGCCAGTCGGACACCGCCACGGCAGTGGCGTATGTAAACCATCAAGGGGGAACTCGGAGCTCAGCTGCGGCTTCCGAGGTAGTCCGTATCCTGAAGTGGGCCGGAAGAAACGTGCCGGCTCTGTAGGCCATTTTACATTCTGGGCATAGACAATGGGCAGGCGGACTATCTGAGTCGCCAATCGCCAGACACCGGACCAAGAAGAGTGGTCCTTGCATATTTCAACTCCTTTACCAACGGTGGGGCACGCCGGATGTGGACCTGATGGTCTCTCAACTCAATCGCAAGGGTTGAGGTTGTGGCCAGATCCAGGGATCCTTGGGCGATGCCTCGGATGTGTTGGTGGCCCCATAGGGTCCTTATCGCCTGATATAAACTCCGGCGATCCTAATTGTTCCGGATTGGCCTCAGCATCACTGGTACGCTGATCTGGCATGTCTCGTCGCGGACGTTCCCTGGCGGTTGCCGATGAGGGAGGACCTTCAGTCTCAAGGTCCTATGTTTCATCCGGCTTACAGTCTCTGGCTTTAACGGCAGGGCTGTTAAAAGCCAGGTGTTGAGGGACCGAGGTCTCTCGGACTCGGTCATTTTGACCATGTTAAGGACACGGAAGTCTTCCTCCAGGCAGATCTATCACCGTGCCTGGAAAGTTTATATCGCCATGTGCGAAGCGCTGGACTGGCGTCCTCGGACGTATTCCGTCCCCAGAATCCTGCGTCCTCTGCAGTGTGGAGTGACCCAAAAGCTTGCTTTGAGTACCATCAAGGATCAGATTTCGGCCTTGGCCGTCTTCTTTCAGCGACCTCTAGGGGGTCATTTTCTTGGTTAGCACCTTGTGTTGGGGGTTCGCCATGTGCTCCCTCCTGTCAAGCCTCCTCTCCCACCGTGGGATCTGAATTTGGTGCTCTCGGTCCTCCAGGAACCTCCTTTTGGGAATATCCGGGATATTCCCCTCTTGTCTTGTCTCAGAAGGTGGCCTTTTTAGTGGCAATCACTTCTGTTTGACGAGTGTCTGAGTTGGCGGCTTTGTCCTGCAAGTCGCCATATTTGGTCATCCACAAGGATAAGGCGGTGTTGCATCCGCGACCTTCCTTTTTTGCCAAAGGTGGTGTCGACCTTTCACCTACATGAGGACATTGCCCTCCCGTCCTTGTGTCCTCACCCATCGCATCCCAGAGAGTTTGCGCTGCACATATTGGAGGTGGTACGAGCCTTACGGGTGTACCTGTCTGCTACTTCTTCTATTCGGAAGTCCGACTCACTGTTTGTGACTGTCTCTGGTCCATAACAGGGCCAAGCGGTTTCGTCTGCCATCATTTTTAGGGGAATCAGACAAACCGTCATTCAAGCCTATGCTCTCAAAGGGCGGGCGCCTCCCTTTCCGGTTACGGCGCATTCCCCAGGGCAATTGGTGCTTCCTGGGTTTCCCGACATCAAGCGTCGGTCGTCTGTTCATGCCTTTTTAAGTTTTATAAGGTTAATGTGGCTGCATCTTCGGATGCTTCCTTCGGCCGCAGGGTGCTGCAGGCCGCTGTTTAAAGTTGCGACTCCTCCGTTGAGGAGCTCTGCCTTATTGGAGTGAAGTTTTGGTTTTTCCATTTATACTGCTCCCATCCCTCTTGACACTGCTTTGGGACATCCCACATGTAAAGTGTAAAGAGACACCGTGTCAGTCCATGGATGGTAAGAGAAAATAGGATTTTTTGTACTCACCGTAAAATCCTTTTCTCTGACATCCATGGACTGACACGGCACCCACCCTTCCTTTTAAGTTTGTACTGCTTTGTTACGAACTGAAGTCTGCTGACTGTAGTGGGAGGGTTATGTCCGGAGGGACCGCCCCCTGGGTGGGGCTGTTCAGCTCTGGCTTTTAGAATGTATGTATAACATTTCACATTCTGCCTAGGTCTTCTCCTGCAAGCAGGGACATAACCCACGTGTAAAGTGTAAAGAGACACCGTGTCAGTCCATGGATGTCAGAGAAAAGGATTTTACGGTGAGTACAAAAAATCCTATTTTTTACATTGGAACTGTCATGGGCCCCTTACACAGCTTTAGGCCTGAGCCTGACCACCAACATTCCCCAGGGCTTGCTCACGGGCCATCCCACCAAATCCACACTGGCCACCTCACCTGTACGCACTCAGCCCCCCCTCAATCCTGTATATATGTCAGCCCCCCCCCCTCAATTCTGTATATATGCCAGCTCTCCCTCACACCTGTACATATATAAGCCATCCCCTCCACCTGTATTTATGCCAGCCCCCCTCACACCTGTACATATGTCAGCCCCACCCCCACACCTTTATATATGCCAGCCCCCTTCACATCTGTATATACAGTTGTGCTCATAAGTTTGGACTTGATTAGGAAAGCCACACACCTGTCTATATAAGACCTTACAGCTCACAGTGCATGTCAGAGCAAATGAGAATCATGAGGTCAAATGAACTGCCTGAAGAGCTCAGAGACAGAATTGTGGCAAGGCACAGATCTGGCCAAGGTTACAAAAACAATTTCTGCTACACTTAAGGTTCCTAAGAGCACAGTGGCCTCCATAATCCTTAAATGGAAGACGTTTGGGACGACCAGAACCCTTCCTAGAGCTGGCTGTCCGACCAAACTGAGCTATCGGGGGGAGAAGAGCCTTGGTGATGTTGTGGAAATATAGGTTGTATTCAGAGCACACAGCCCATATTTCCTGTGCTAAATAAGCACAAACTTCAGATTTCATCTCATTGCAATAATGTTATCTTTAGGCTAAATTTCACTCACCATTCATCCATCCCATCCATCCCAAGAAAGCAGCATCACCACACAGCTATGTTCTCATCTCAGCCTCCCAGCATAGAGTGTCTGGGAGCAGTGTCTCTCGCTCTTTTATTAAAATTCCAACAGGAAGTGATGTCACAGCATGTGATCTTCACTAAAGAAGTTACCAACAGGAAGTGATGTCACAGCATGTGACCTTCACACAGGGAAGATGACCATACAAGGACATCCCTTCCAACAGGGTGTCCCATACAATCCAGTACAGGAATACCATAATGATACAATAATAATACAATACATGCATAAAACAAACAAACCAATCATAGACATGTATGCATTCAAATAGACTATCAGTGACATGCACTGCTTCCAATGACGGGAACTATACGACAATTATGCCTCAATGGACCACAATTGTTGTATAGCTATGCTACTGTTCTTGTGGACACTAGTGATGAGCCGAACACCCCCGGGTTCGGTTCGCACCAGAACCCCCGAACGGACCGAAAGTTCGCACGAACGTTAGAACCCTATTAAATACAATGGATGCGAACGTTTGAAATCTAAAGTTCTAATTATAACGACTATTATGCATGTTATTGTCCTAAAAAGGGTTTGGGAACCCGGGTTCTGCACCAGGGGACATGTATCAATGCAAAAAGAAGTTTTAAAACCGGACGTTTTTCGGGAGCAGTCATTTTAATGATGCATAAAGTGAAAAAAAAAAAGTCAAATATTCCTTTAAATATCGTACCTGGGGGGTGTCTAAAGTATGCCTGTGAAGTGCCACGTGTTTCCCGTGTTTAGAACTGTCCCTGCACAAAATTACATTTCTAAAGGGAAAAAAAGCCATTTAAAACTGCTTGCGGCTTTAATGTAATGTCTGGTCCCGGTAATATGGATGAAAATCTTTAAGAAAAATGGCATAGCAACCCCATCTTTTTTTCCCATATAAACTCTAATGCCGCGTACACACGACCGCTTTTCTCGACGAGAAAAACTGCATTTTTTTTTTTCGCCGAGAAAAACGATCGTCTGTGGG
>CM055122.1:1201058044-1201125893 GCA_029206835.1 Rana muscosa
GTCTAACCGTGGGGAACCTTACCACTTGACCCCGAAGGAAGAAAGGATTGATACAGGGGCCTTGAGTTGGGAAATATGCAATGTTGGGAATGGTGGACTGGGAAATTGTATTTTGAAAAAAAAAAAGAATGGTACGGTCAAGCCAAATGCTTGGGAAAGAGATGCTTATTGCGCATGGATGGTAGAATAATGATGAACAGGGGGACAAGGAGGAACCTGACCAAACAGATGTTATGGGTTTAAGAAGTACAGGTTATGATAGAAAAGATTCTGATTTGTGTGATGTCTAGAGGTCATCTTTGACCAAGTGTGTGAATATGTGTGTGTGGAGACTATGCGAGAGGTGTAGTGCGGATCTGTGACATTATGTTCTCAGCTGCTGACAGCCCGAAATGACCCCCCTTTCTTTCCAACCAGATCTGTGAGAATGTAAAACGAATTGTATTGACATGCAAATGACCTGAGCCAGGCTGTAATAGTTTTTTGTGAAAGTGCTTTTACTAAAATGTGTTTGTGTTACAGAAGACGATTCAGCAAGGGATTTTGTGGTGAAGTATTATGATTGGTTGATAAATGGTACCGTTAAAAAAGTTTAGGACATTTCGTTCCAGTTTTGTGAAGTTTTGTACTGTAATACAGTTTTGGGTGGAGACAAGCAAACAGGGGGCATCACCATTATTGTAACATCTAGATGCAGGTAGAAAGAAGCCATAATATTGTTTTGAATAGTGGAGGATTTCATGGTGCTTTGCAGCTCGTCTGACAAACACGTTTATCGCGAGACAGGTCAGGCCGTGTAAAATAATCGGAATTCCTGTGATTAACATAAACGTGAGGAGCAGTACGCTAACAGCCCCGGTCAGGCCGTGTAAAATAACCGGGATTCCGGGGGTCGATTATGGTAATAAAGTCGTAAACCATAATTGCTCCGAAAATAAAGCGCAAGGGTGTCCTGGACGCGGGACACTTCATAAGCGATTCGAATCGTCATGGGTAATGTGCCGTCCATGCTTGGGGGAAAAAAAAAAAAAATTAGGCTCCCCACCAGTCAGACAGCTGCACCGCACATGAGATCTGGGTTTGGGGCTCCGGACATGAGACCCCTTAAAGGATGACATATCTGGTCAGAGGGTACAGTAAGGTGTACTCCTTTGGAAGGTACTTTTGCTGGAGGACCAAAACCTCAGAATAAAGGTACCTTGGATGTAGTTGAGCTGTGGCTTCAGAAATCTGGAATGATGAGTGTTGATGGAGGTGTAGTACACGCTTTCGTGATTCTCAGAGGCGGAACGGTGGTTTGTATCTGAATGTTTGTATGTAGTAACGTGAATATGTTCGAACTTACCGCGGCGATCCTCCGATGCGTCGCGGCTGTTGTATGTTTGTAGGAACGGGAAAAGTAAGGGTTACAGAGGGTTTTGTTTGAATCGGTTTTGAAAGAATGTCATTGACAAATTGCCAATGTACAGGAATGTCATTATTGTTTACCATTCTTTGCAGGTTAAATATGAAGGATAGAGTAATGATTTTGCTTGTAAGTATTTTTCAGGTCCAAGGAGTTTGTACTCAGAGAACAGGTGGATGTAGACAGCGGTACATATGGATAAATATGAGTCCTAAGGGAGGTAAAAGTATCATAGGCTATTTCATTGTTTCTTTTTTTTCCTGCACCACACATTTCTTCCGTCTGTAATGAGGAAGAAAATGGGAGGAGAATGATAAATGTAAGAGTGACAGTTTTTTTTCCAGCACAGTACAAGTTGCTAATTTTTTTCTCACCATGGTGAATACATTTTTTTTGGGGAAACAAAAACCACGTGGTCATTAATGTGTATTATGTAATACATATTAATTAAAAGTTGAGCTCAACAATTTTTGGGTATTTTAAAAAAGTGCACGGGTTATGTAATGTAAAGGAATGTAATGTATATTTGTGTTTCATATGCTAATGTCTTGTTACTGGAATTGTTTTTTGTAAATTGCGAAAAATGGAATGTTTATCACTAACTGTTATTGGAATTTTATCCCTCAGAGTCGATAATTGGGTTTTCTGGCTTTCAGAACAAGAGGAAATCGTAGCCTCCAGAGAACAACGTGATAAAAAAGTGTTTTTTCCTGGTTGGTCGGGTTTCACATGTAAAATGTTTTAGTTTGTCGCCACCATTATCTAGTTGGAATGTCTAGTGGTCAGTCCATTCGGTTGTGTTTTGGACCACCCAGTGTGTGTTGTATGTTCTGATCTACTGAGTAGCAGAACCAATTAACTGAAGTCTGCATAAAAGTTGAGTAAGACTGCTGGGGATAATTGGCACTCTAACACATATGTGAGGCTAAGGAGCATTATAAATCTCTGCCAGGGGTGCTGCACTTCGTGGTAAAAGGGTAATGGTCTGATGTTACTTTGGGCGAACTTGTGTTCAGGAATAGGACTGCTTACACCCCCCCCTCGCTGTCATTGTAATTAGGTACACGCCCAACCATACCTGGCTGTACGAGTTTGGCTCATTGCCTGAAGCTAAGGTATGCTAATGTCCCTAGCTATCTGTGTGTCCCCAAATGTAGTTCAAACCTGTTTTCCTACCGTGTCACCAAGCAATCCCATCTCTCTGAAATAGGGGAAACCAACACTTCTCATAGTTTCCTGCTGGGACTGTTTATGTGGCTATTTGTTACCAATTGCCTAATAAATATCTGTGTGTTTCAAGGCACACCGGTCGGCTCGGGTACCTCCTACTGTTCAGTGGTCTCAGTGCTGCAAGGGATTTGTCTTAGTCTGCTGGTCAGGTGTGTCTGGTAGCAGCAGTTTCTGAAGCTGGATACACATTATGCAATTTTGTTTTTCCATTTATTTTAGATTTACCTGCAGATGTGTGGTATGAGGGCCTGCCTGCTTGCATACAAGTTGAGAGGGTATAGGTCTGGCCTCATATTGTATAGTTTTGGTTGAGTCTGGGAAAACAAAAATTGTGCAGGAAGGTTGTATGGGGTGTTACCAGCGATTGGCTGTTCCAAGAGCCCTCACGTCCGAGGTATTATCAGATAGAGGTGTGGGCATGCCGTATTCTCCTCAGTTTACACCCATAGGTGTCCTTCCTGTCCTAGAGTCCTAGTTGTCTGTGTCTTGCAGGCCAAGAAGACCAGTGCCCCAGTGTGGCACTAGGCTCCTGTCATTCATGTGAGTCCTGTCTGAATAGTGTAGGCAGCTTGTGTTGTAGGGGTGAAGTATAACACTGTCTGAATACCGAATTGAAAGAGGAGGGAGAAGGTGTGCAGTCTATATGAGGGATTGGGTGTACCTGGTGGCAGGTGGTTTTCAATCCGGGTATCCAGACCATATCCCATGACTTAGGAAAAAGAGAGGCTTGATGGCGACTGTCTTTGGAGCGGGAGGCGGGTCACTGGGTACCATAAACACTATGGAGTTGGAGATAATCAGGAACACATTGGGAGGTCCTGGGCTACATATCAGGGAAAGGGTAGGACATTCAACTTGCACTGGCCAGAATTAAAAACCTTGGAGAGTTGACTGACTCTTACTCAGTGTGACAAGTTCCACCTTATAAAGACAGGCAGGTGGGGTAGTATCTGAATTGACGATGAGTCCTATGGAGTGGTGGATGACTCAGTTCAGGGTTGTCAAAATGTAACTAGTACTAGTCTCATCCCTAATGGCAGGGACGGAACATTGTGCCTATATTACGGTCAATTTGGGTACTATCCTATCACTCTACTGGGTTACACACTGGAGTCCATCTGGTTCTGAGGGGTTTGAGTCCGGACAGGGATGGAAAGGAGGAAATGTTTTTTTTTTTTTTTTTTTTTGGGGGACAGGTGGGACACTGAATATGGTGCAGGTATCTACAGTATTCCATCACCACATGGCGCTCCAGCATCTTATAATGGTTGATGAAAACCTATTATCCTATTTGTACTGAATACACACTGAATCAAGCGCGGTCATGGTACCAGTGGCTTGCTCCCAGAGATGTGCGGACACAGAGTACAGGACGCTTATCTCGGAGGAATAACCAGGAGAGGAGGGATGTGTTCAGCACTATATGGGGGGGAAAGAGAACTACAGTGTAAAGTGGCTCAAGATTTCATCAACCATGGTGAGAGGTTGGTAGAGAGTGTGAGATGGTACAGGGCAGATATAGGTCATTGGCTCTGGTGTGCACACATGGGCAGGTGGAGTTGTCAACCAGCATCAAGCTGATTGTACAAATCTCTCTATGAGGGGCAGTGGCCTGATGAGTTAGCATCACTACTCAGTGAGACTGTGCCAAAACACGTCGCCTACACTAATCCAAAGTGGTAGTCGAATGCCTGGATGGGCTGTACTGGTTTGGATTGTGAAAGGTGTTACAGAAATGCAGACTCGGTCTGTAGAGTTGAGGGCACCAGTGGCTTACTGACTGGGGATTCTTCTATCTTGTTGCATTTGTGGCTAAGGAACCCACCTGTGATCAGAGGGTACGGAAGCTGGGGGCAGGTTGATATTTCCCTCTGTCAGAGGTGTGAACACAATGTCCCTTGCACGGCCAATACACAGTGGTGAATGTATTTCACGCTGTGTTCTGGATGGGGAGATCATTGCTGGGAAGGAAGCACCTGGGTATTTGGGATATAGGCGAGTTTGGTTATTTGACCTAGAGGATACTGATGTGGCGTTAGGCATGGAACAAGGGTGTTTCTTGAACCTAACAGTAGGTAGGGGTGCATGATATACCCTGGGCATGGTCACTGGGATAGAATTTTGTGGGTTTTTGTCATTGCTTCGATGGTGTAGGTGTTAGACTCAATACCGGATGCTGGGGTACTGATGCTGACATCACATGGCTAATGATACACTGTTTTCAGCATCAGGTTGAATTGTACTCAGCAGGGTACACTACCTCGGGGAGTCTATTGTACCTACACTCTTGTCCTTGGGAGGGATATAGAAGGAACCCCGGGTTTCACCCCTATAGCCCCGAAAGAAAGTTTTTTTTCTAAAACCTGACATCCCCTTACACTTAGTGAAACTTCCGTTGGGATTCGGGGAGGAGTTAAAAGATGGGTAGTTAAACTTTGGGCAACAGGATGTAATTGGTGCCAACAGTTCGGGAAAGGCGTGAATAAAAAGGCCCTTCTCTAGGGGTTGATAATCTAAGAGGAGGGGGTGGAACAAAAATAATAGCCGCTGGGAATTATCTGATATGGAGCGGGCTGGGGTAACATTTTAGGTGGAGGCGGGGTAGGCTTCCTGGAATAAAAGAGTATTTAGGTGTGGAAAGGGGAGCGCCTGGCTGGGCGTATGGTTTTAAAGGTGGGGAGGTCCAGAGGTTCTGGAGCAGTCCTGAGGTGGAGCATGGGAGGAGATAACAAGGGAGATGGAAATCAGGATGTTCTGGGGAAAAAAAAAACTTTAGTAAACTGCACCCTGTTGCGGTCCCAATGCGGGTCACTATTAAGAGACCGATTTAGAGTAGCTTGCGCATTTAAGAGAGGACCCTAGAACTATATTTTTCTTGTTTTTGTTCTAGGGATAAGCCTGTTCAATCTGTAATATTAGAGGACAGTCGGGGTGACTAAATTCTAAAAAAGTTTTTTTGGCAACCATTGGTTTAGCCTCTCCTTTTTAAAATATTTTTATTTTTTTGTTTTTCTACCCGACTTGTAAATGGTTAGTGACAGTGATCCTGTTCACCTGTTGATCACTAATAGGATAGAAGAGTTATCTATTTTTATTTTTTTCCTCCTTTATTTTATTTTTATTTTTAGTTATTTTTTATTTTTTTCTGCCAAGCTGCTGCTGCAACAGCCACAATATATTATTCTTCGAGGCACTGTTTCAGGACAGTTATATATTGTTTGTTTGTTTTTTTTGAATGCAGAGTCAGTGCTCTTTGACATAAAGGGAAATGGGTGACAAACGGTCTGGGTCGAAGCAGCATTGAACCTGTATGTTTTGTTGCTTATTGTATTCTTTTTCCTCTTTTCTCTTTCCTACTTTCTTTGGTTCATATTCTGCTTTATCTTGGAAAATAAATGTATTCATCTTCTGGGACTTTTGTTTGAATATCAGAGATGAGTTGTGAATTGTAAGGGTTTACCGTCTCTGCCTGACTCCATTTTTTTAAGAGTCCAGTGGGTTCCATAGAATGGGTTCCTGAAACATACAAATACCATATTTCACAAAGTATCCCTGGACATCCAGGTCCCATGTCTTAATGTAATTTTACCTCCCCTAATCTGCCCACTGCTTTAACCTGAGCCCCGTGAGCAGGTGTGGTGAACCCAGGGACCTAACAATAGCAGGCAGTGTTGACTATCCCTACCATCAAGGGCAATGGATGATACTGGCCGTGGCTCGGTCTCGGTACCCTGTGGGGATCCCACCTTACTCGTCCACATTGCACCCCTCATAAGATATTCAGTCTTAGTGGCCACGCCACTACTCTTGTCTGACATTCCGCCAATAACTCCTGTCTGATATTCTCCTTTTTGTTCTTTTTTTTTTTGTATTCATGCACGACTGTCCGGAGGCCCGCCCAACCACCACCTGAAGAAGCAACGCATCTCTTAAGAAAAACGTGCCACGAATAAGACTCTTCTGAAACTTTCCTTCACCATGCTGAAAAGTGCTGTCTCGCGGTCCGATCCAATCGTGACAATCATAACACCATATTTCCAAGCTACAGGACTAAATATGCAAGGATCCCGCCATTAATGTTTGAATTTCGCTCTTCCAATGCAGAGGGGCGATGAAGCATTGCAGTACAGACTCTCATGGGTCGGATGTGAAGTCTCAAAGGCACCAGGACTGTCTCAAGTCTACCTTGATGGGTTACGGCGGGTTCAAGAAAGGAAAAGGCCGCAGTGGTGGTGGGGAAAGGGTCGGGGGGCTTCTGGGCCGTTGTCGGTGGATACAAGATCATTGAAGGAGGTCATAAGTTCAATAATGAACTTGAGGGGGTACTGTGGTGGATATTTTGATTCTAATTCTTTTTCATATCCTGTACTCTAAATAAACCACCATGCCCCCCCAAACGGACACATGTATATATGTATTTATGAAACACTACCCTTGTAGGAGCTGCTGGTTTAATAGCGTCCAATCATTGGGAACAGGACGCTGCATGTGTATGTATGTGTATGTGTATGTATATATATGTATGTGTATGTGTGTGTGTGTGTGTATATATATATATATATATATGTGTGTGTGTGTGTGTGTGTGTGTGTGTGTGTGTGTGTGTGTGTGTGTGTGTGTGTGTGTGTGTGTGTGTGTGTGTGTGTGTGTGTGTGTATATATATATATATATATATATATATATATATGTAAGGGGACGGGTAAAATCTGTTTATGAGTTTACTGAAAGATGTTTTCTTTGAGAGAGAGCTCCCCCCATACTGTAAACAAAGGACGTATCATCTCCTGTTGGTTGGGAGGTTTCAGGTGAAACTTAAGTGTCCTTTGTCTTGGGGGGGGCGGTCACCGCAGGGGGTCCTTAGCAAGCTAATGTGGGAACTGGTTAGACTAAGCTGATAAAGCAACCAGTATTTCAGCTTTAGAGGGGGCAGGCTAGGTAAAGAGACCTGAGATTTCAACCAATCAGGTGGTCAGATTTGAACCAATGAGACCATCGGATTTTGGATTATAAATTAGTCAGCCAGAGCCATAATAAGCCCTTGCGAATGAAGATCTGACGCAGACGACATGGTCACGTAATAAGCTCTCTCTCTCTCCCTCTCGCTCGGCCTCTCTGCCTCTCTCCCTCTCCCCCTCTCTCTCTCTCTCTCTCTCTCTCTCTCCCATGTTTAAGATTAATATTACTTCACGTTTGCTCTCTTAATCCTATTATCATGTAACATTGGTATCATGTTTGTCATAGCAATATTCCTGTTGGTATTATCATGTAACATTGGTCATAGGTGTGTGAGGGGGTTAGCTCGGCAGCGGGTGTGTGTGACCCCCGGGATGGGCTCCCCACCCAAAAACAGGCCCAGCAAACGGAGGTTTTCAAAATCAAAAAAAGGTGCGGTTTATTTTCTATTTACAGTGACAAAACACAGCAAAGCCAAAAGAAACATAAACAAAATAAATCCTGGTCAACTTGACCTCTGACTAAACATACAGGTTTCCTAACTAACAACTGGGATCAGCCTAGTGCTGTCCTAGTCCCTAAGTCCCTGGTTTTAAATGTCCAAGCAAATAGCCACACAGGCTTTGTCTCACCGCACAGGGGTTCACTCTCCCTAGACAGTCCACACAGGTCTGGGTCCAGGCATGAGCTAACATCTAATGAAGCTGGGAGTTCTTATAGAGGCCTAAATGAGCTGACAAGCTTCAGCTGGTCTCATCAACTCCCTGTCTGCACGACGTCCCACACTCTCCCTAGAGGTATGAGTCATCCATGAGCCCACTAGCCTTAGCTGGGCTTATACAACTCTCCACCTAGTTGTATAAGTCGGCGTAAAGCCTGAATCTGGGCGAAATATATCTACCCCCCTGGATGCAACCAGGTGACTTTACCTTCCTGCTGTCACAGGTGATATAATTTTAGGTTAGAGCAATGTTCCTATTATGTATCGTGTAACATTGGTATCATCTTGCTATGAGGTGGTATCATTTCTGTAAAAATAAATGTAATTGTTTTCTCTTTTTGCACCGTTATCGTTTGATTTCATTTTATATAGACAAAAGGTTTAATCACTTATAGTAAGCATTTAAGCAAGGTTAGGACTATCTCCGTAACACCGTGAATAATGATCGTGTGTACACGGCATCATGCCGCGTACACACGACCGCTTTTCTCGACGAGAAAAACTGCATTTTTTTTTTTCGCCGAGAAAAACGATCGTCTGTGGGCTTTATGTCGTTTTTTTCAACGAGAAAAACGGCATTAAAAACGATGCGAAAAATTAGAACATGTTCTAAATTTTCTCGCCGTTTTTCACGTCGTCGTTTTTTTCATCATGAAAAATGATCGTGTGTAGGCTTTAACGACGTGAAAAAAGCGCGCATGATCAGAAGCAAGTGAGGAGAAGGGAGCAGTTCTGGTAAAACTACTGTTCGGAATGGAGATGGCACATTCGTCATGCATGAAATTATTAGATCGTTTAATGCAGCGCATTCTTTTCTTCGTTCTAAATGCTGCAATATTCCAAATCTCTTGCTGCTGATATTCTCCCCAGAGTTAGGACAATCTTTGTTCTTTAGTATTTATTGTTTTATCATGATTAATCTCTATTTTGGTGAGCCAGATCTCCCTAAATACCCAAACATTTTTACAATTTTTTTTTTTTTTTGTGTTTAGATTTTAATTTGTGGTATTAGATTTTAGACTGTTTTTACATATTATTTGCTATTTTGGAGTGTGTCAAGTTACCACAACATTATTATTTATTCTAATTTGGCCTCAATGAGGTTAGTGTCCCTTGTTAATTTCACAATTTTTTTATCCACTGTCCCTGCCTACTCACTTACAAACTGGCTATTTAGAAGAAAAACACATGTTCATTTTGTATCTTCCAAAAAAAATTCCATTTATTATGGCCTAATAACAAATTAAAAGGTAAGGCAAAACCAAACCATATGTAAAGTACAAATCAAGAAGCCAGGAAGACAGCACTGGAGACCCTGCTGAAATTAGTGCAGACCCAGATCACCACAGCAAACACCAAAGCATGTGAATCCAAAAATTGGGCCCATGTGAGGCACATATCCTGGGCTCATTTTCGGGTTTTTTGTTTGACCTTCCCTGCAGCCTTCCTTGGAGGCTGTGTCCGTGGAGCAGGGACTGTTACAGGAGCAGGGACTGTTACAGGAGCAGGGACTGTTACAGGAGCAGGGACTGTTACAGGAGCATGGAGTGGGGCAGGAACTTGAGCATAAAAATATGAAAGGTCCACAACGTCTGTGAAATCCTTCAGTTTGTTCAACAGGCCCATATTGACCACCTTCAATATTAGGGTTTCACATTTCAGCCTCTGGTCCAGTTCCATTTGGGGCAGTTTCTCCCCAATAAGGGCAGCAAATCCCTCTGCAGCGGTGGGGGGCTCTCGGAGTGCAGCAGTAGCCTCCCTAATTAGGGCCTGAGTCTCCTCCTCCATTTGAAGCAGCCTCCTTGATCTTTTTGCTGGAATCTGCAGCAGAGGGATCTGGGGCCTGGTGTTGTGCTGGGTCCCACTGGGGCCTGCCTCTTCCTGGGTACCACTGGGGCCTGCCTCTTCCTGGGTACCACTGGGGCCTGCCTCTTCCTGGGTCCCACTGGGGCCTGCCTCCTCCTGGCTTCCAGTGGCACCTGCCTCCTCGTGTGTCCCACTGGGGCCTGTCTCCTCCTGGCTTCCAGTGGCACCTGCCTCCTCGTGTGTCCCACTGGGGCCTGTCTCCTCATCCTGTTTAAAAAAGGTACATCGAGTTAGTTTTGCCTTCATCTTTCACACACATTTGTCACCTCATGACATTTGGTAATTGAATGCTACTAAATATTAAAGTGAATCATTCTGACACCAGTATATTTCTTTTGGGTGCCCTTAATTTTTGGCCACTGCTGTCTATTGATATGTCAGACACTTTTTTTATAACTCTTAACATTTTTCACACTTTTTTACAACATTCAACTTTTATTACTCTAAATATTTTGTGAAATATTATACCTGGCTCCAAATATTTAAATCAGGCTCCTCCAGGACTTGAGGTTGTTCCTCCAAAGAGACCTCAACTTGGCTGGAGGCTTGGCTGCAGGGAATGCTGGAGGGAAGGCTGGAGGGTTGGCTGCAGGGAAGGCTGGAGGGTTGGCTGCAAGGAAGGCTGGAGGTCGTTCTGGGTGGAAGGCTGGAAAGGGATTCCCCTGGATTCCAGGTGTTCATCCAGGAAACTCAGGTGCTGATAGTACCACAGATTTGGGATGTATCGGTCCTCTGCACCTGCTCCTGACCGCAGGGATTTTAGCACTTTATTCCGTTGAGCCCGGTATGTGCCCCTAATGGTCCCAATTTTTGTGTTCAGATCCTGTAGTGTTGCTGTGGGGATCTGAGTTTTCACAAATTCCAGCAAGGTCTCCAGTGCTCTCTTCCTGGCTTCTTTATTTTTATTATGTTTATTTTTAGTCTGCCATAAAATTGGAAGATTCTTCCATCTTTGCAGGAATTCCATCATAAAATCTGGGTCCTTAAATACCTTCATTTTCTCTGCAATTCAAAACCCAAATCAAAAAAAGGAATGTCAGTCAGGACTTCTCCAAATCTTTCTCACCATATATAAGCCACTAACGTAGCAATTGATCAGTCATCATAGAGTTGAGTGGACACCTGGATGTTTGTGTTGAACTCTTTTTAGCTAACTTTGTAAAAAGCTAGAGTTCGTGACCTGACTTTCCCCAAACCCAAACCCCATTGAAGTAAATGTTGCCCTGTAAATCGTGGGAATAAAAGGACTCCCCAAAAATAAAGGAGTACCTCGAACTGTCCCTGCACCAAGTGTCATTTTAAAAAAAAATAAAAATAAATTCACTCCTGGGTATAATTAATTGTTGTCTCCTGTCAATTGCAATACATAGGAAAGTCATTGATACAAACATTGGTAAAGCATTGTGGTTCCCCCAAATATCCATACCAGGCCCTTCAGGTCTGTCAAGGATTTTAAGGGGAACTCCCCCCCAAATTCTGGGAAAAAATGGCGTGGAGTCCCCCCCCCCAAATCCATAACAGACCCTTATCCGAGCACGCAACCTGGCCGCCCACAGGGGAAGAGGGGGGGACGAGAGAGCGGCCCCCCTCCCTCCTGAACCGTACCAAGCCACATGCCCTCAACATGGGGAGGATGTCCCCATGTTGATGGGGACAAGGGCCTCATCCCCACAACCCTTGCCCGGTGGTTGTGGGGGTCTGCGGGCGGGGGGCTTATCGGAATCTGGAAGACCCCTTTAACAAAGGGGACCCCCAGATCCCGCCCCCCCCATGTGAAATGGTAATGGGGGACATTGTACCCCTACCATTTCACCTTAATAAATGGCATTATCTAAAAAATGACACTACACGGTTTTTGACAATTCCTTTATTATTGGTATTGTTTTTCAACCATCTTCTTCCTTCTTCTTTTCTGCATTCGAGTTTCTTCCTCCATCTTCCTCTTCATCTTCCTTCTTGCTTCGGGCTTCTCGTCCGCATCTTGCTTCGGCTTCTTCTTTGTTCTCCCGCCGCTCCGTTTGAATTGGAGTTTCCCGCTGTGTGACGCAAAGTTAGGCAGTTCTCCTCTAGGTCCGCTGCGAGCCGGGGGACCCGCCCCCCTCTGACTGCACGGGGAAAGTACCTGTGAAATCTCTGTGCGTCAGAGGGGGGCGGGGTCGCCGGACCAAGAGGAGAACTGATGAACTGAGCGTCCCACAGCGGGAACCTCCAATTCAAACGGAGCGGCCGGAGAAAGAAGAACCCGGAGCAAGATGCGGACGAGAACACCGAAGGAAGAAGGAAGATGGAGGAAGAAACACGAAGCGAGAAAAGAAGAAGAAGGAAGAAGATGGAAGAAAGCCAAACCAAAAATTTAAGGAATTGTCAAAAACTGACTACTGTCATTTTTAACATTTTGTACACTTTCTTCGTGAAATGGTAGGGGTACAATGTACCCCTTACCAATTCACATGGGGGGGCCGGGATCTGGGGGTCCCCTTTGTTAAAGGGGTCTTCCAGATTCCGATAAGCCCCCCGCCCGCAGACCCCCACAACCACCGGGCAAGGGTTGTGGGGATGAGGCCCTTGTCCCCATCAACATGGGGACATCCTCCCCATGTTGAGGGCATGTGGCTTGGTACGGTTCAGGAGGGAGGGGGGGCCGCTCTCTCATCCCCCCTCTTCCCCTGCGGCCGGCCAGGTTGCGTGCTCGGATAAAGGGTCTGTTGTGGATTTTGGGGGGACTCCACGCCCTTTTTTTCCTGATTTGGGGGTGGAGTTCCCCTTAAAATCCTTGACAGACCTGAAGGGCCTGCAACTCGAATTTGGGGGAACCCCCACGTTTTAATTTTGCAGGTACAACTCACTTTTCAAGGTCTTGCCATTTGCCGGGAGGCAAGAATTCATTTAGAGCCGCGATTGACTTTTCAAAGTTTATTCACAATTAAAAAATGACACTTTGTGCACGGCCAGTACTAACAGCACGGGAAGCAAGCGCCAAGTTACATGCATATTGCCCAACCCCGGCCCCGAACATACAGTGAATGAATGTTTATAGGTTTAATGCTCCTGGACACAGCCAAATTTAAAGGTCTGTACGGTCACTACATTTGCTGTTTGGGGCCGCTCAACCCTCGACATATCAAGTATGAAAAATGTTACGTACCCGCGATCTACACGTTCGTTGCTTCCGACCTTCTTCAACTCACTGAACGTCGCTTTCAACGATGTTTTTTGGAGTTATATACAGTGCGCATGCGTGACGCTCCGCACGCTTTCCCGCCCCTGACGTTCGTTACACTACTTTCCCCGCCCCTTCTCGCTACTCCTTAATGACGGAGAGTGTAAACATGTCGGCGAATCACCAACATGATGTGGAAAGTGGGGAAGAAAGCAGGCCCCGATCCAGAAGGTATAAAGCCACTAACATGAGCTTTGAGGAGATGGTGGAGATGGTCAGCATATTGCTCCGGGATGATTATGACGCCAAACATGGGCCCTACAAAAAGCCAAATCAAGTGAAGTCCAAGATCATGGATAAAGTGGTCAAAGCGCTATTTCAGAAATTTGGTGTTCGCAGGTCGCGGGAACAGATCCGGAAACGATGGTCGGACATTAAGTTGCGTGAGCCGGATCAATATAAAAAGATTAAAAAAGTCATCAAAAAAAGTAAGTATATCTACATTAAATGTGATTTTTGGTAATAACGTGGTGTTACATGTGCTTTTAAAATAATGGATGTAGTACAGTTAAAAATGTCATGTTTCATGTTTTTGGGCACACGAATCGATCGTATAAATGGTCGTTCAAACGTTCACTCAATCACAAGCTTTTCGCCCGATTCATTGTTCGAACGACATTTTATCAATCCTAAAATAATAGGCATGTTCTAATGTTTTTAGCAATGTATTCCACCAAAACATCGTTTGGGTGGTATTGAACGAGGATTTCAACGTTGGATTCTTGTGCCCAAGAACATGAAACAGGACATCATGAAATGTTTATGTGAGAAGTAATTATAAACATGTTTGTGTAGTTGTTGTTAATTAGATTTGGCTAATGTAACTAGATTCAGTGTACGGTTACAAGAGTATGCTCAGCAGCTGCTTACACATCTGGACTCATTAGCACAAGTGTGGGCCACAAGAACAACCTTTTGATGGTGTCACACACAGGTGATCCAGTGGATACCTGGTGTGTTTCCATGTGTGAAACATGACCAAAAGAGATTAATCTACCATCTTGGGAAATGGATACAATCATGTGTTCATCTCCTAAAAAATTATCACTAATACAATTGTAACACACTTCCCAAGAATGATTAATATTCCTCTTTCACGCCAAAATATATTTAGTTACACAAGTCTACCTTTTGGTTATATCTCCTAGGGCTTCAAAGAGCTAAGAGACACAAGGCTGCAAACCCCGCACCACCAACTCAAGACACACAACCGCAGGATGTGGCAGAAGAGGGAAATGTCAACTCACCAGGTCAGTGTCATACACCACAGCCTCAGGTAATAGATGTTGGCCTGTATATTTATTAAGACGTTTTCTTTTCACTACTTCAAGGGACTTTAATGCCTGCGGCACCAGCAACCTTCACCAGAGCCACTGCCCAGATGTTGCTGAAACAAGTGAGGGTCTGCTCTCGGGAGGTTGAAAAGATAAAAGACAACCTGTTCCAGATGTTCCAAACCAACAAAATCATGGAGAAAAGACTGAAAAAACTAGAGCATATTCTTGGGAGGGTGTAAAACGTGTATATATTCTACAAAATTTTATTTTTATTCTTGGGGGGGAAATCTTTTATTTCTATAAAGGTATATTGTTCGTGTTGTACATTTTTGTACTGAGTTGTAAAAAGAGAAAGATAAAAAAAAAACAAAAAAAAAGTGGGGTATATTTTGATACAAACGTGAAATTTTTTAAACTACTATAAAAAAATTTAAGCACTAAACAATGTGTGGCTTCTTATATCAATGTTTCCCCCCCCCCCCCTCAAAAAATGTGTGTGTTTAGACTCTATAAATGATTGTAATTTACTTGTTAGGAAAAAACATGGGACTACAACTGCACTAGTATAACCGAGGACAGTGATGGTGAACATTGGCAACCCAGATGGTTTGGAACTACATTTCTAATGTTACTCAGGCACTCTGCAGTGTAGTTGAGCATCATGGGAAATGGAGTTGCAAAACATCTGGAGTGGCAAGGTTCACCATCACTGACCTAGGAGAAAGAACAAATACAACAAAAGAAAAGCAAACAAGATGTTTCCAGTATATTATTTTTTATTATGACCAAAATTGGTTTAAAAATGATCAGGCATTGCAATGGCCCCCCTACCCATAAAATATTCTAGATAGCGTTGCCGCACATCACGGCCGCTTTGGGGGGCCAAGCCTGTAGGGCCAGCTAACTGGGCTGCCAATGGTCCATCCAAGCACTGTGTGCCCTGAAGGTCAACTGTAGCTAGGTAATTGTTTGAGTTTTTGAGTAAAAAATTGTGCAGTATGCAACAGCACATGACCAAATGGTTCCATTTATACTCCGCCATGTTTATCGCAGTCAGAAAAAGGCGGAAGCGACTGGCCATGATGCCAAAGGCATTTTCGACCACCCTTCGCGCTCTGGCCAGACGATAATTAAATACCCTCCTCTCAGGGGTGAGGGACCTTTGGGGAAAAGGCCTCATCAAATGTGGTCCAAGCGCAAAAGCCTCATCTGCCAGGAACACAAACGGGAGGCCATGTTCATTATCTTCAGCAGGTGGCAATGCCAGGTCCTCTGAAAGAAGCCGGTCTGCAAACTCGGTCTGGGCGAAAACACCACCGTCAGACATCCGCCCATTTTTCCCAACATCAACAAATAGAAACTCATAGTTGGCAGACACCACCGCCATGAGCACAATACTGTGGAAGCCTTTATAATTATAAAAAAATGAGCCAGAATGGGCTGGTGGCACGATGCGGACGTGCTTGCCATCAATGGCTCCTCCACAGTTGGGAAAGTTCCACCGCTAAGAAAAATCAGATGCCACATTCTGCCATTCCTGTGGCGTCGATGGTAACTGTGGAGTCAAAGGAACAAAAAAATTAATATACTTTACTACCTATACATTGCAAGCATGTTAGCACAAAACACTCTGGGCAAAACATCAGTATAGCATTAATTTGGAAGGAGGATTTTAGAGCGGAGCTACGCAGCCAAAATAATATAAAATAACACAGCAGCTCCAGCTACAGCAGCTGCAGAGGTTTGCTAATTGTACACTTACCTGTCCTGGAGTCCAGCAACGTCCGCAGCAGAGGACGAACAATTGCTCGTCACTCTGCTGCCCCCCCTGCCATCCTTGGTGAGGGAACCAGGAAGAGAAGCCTTGCGGCTTCACTGCCCGGTTCCCAAACGCACATGCACGAGAAGCGCTGCGCAGTTCAGACTGGTCCTCCTGTGTTCTGTGAGACAAGTGTTTCCAAGAACACTACGGGTCTTCTGCGGGAAGTGACTTGGCTCAGGCAGATTTGCCGCAGAGATGACTCCCGGATGTGGGTGAAAATACCTGGCTTAAACAGGTATCTTCACCCCCCTCTCCCCTGAAAGGTGTCAATTTTGACACCGGGGGAGGGTTACGATGAGCGGACCCCCAACATTTTGGATGGAGGTCCGCTTGAATAAGATAGAAAAATAAGCAACAAAAACATCACCCACTCTGATGGACCTGTGAAATTCTTTAGAGGGTGGAGGGGTTGAGATGAGTTGGGGACATCATAATTCAAATCTATAGTACTATGTAATTTATTTGTGTAGATTAGACAAAAATCAAAGAATTAGGGGGGGGGGGGGGGGATCAGGCAATCTAAGCACTACAATGGAGCGTCAAAAACAAAAATGGGGATTGACTAGGCTAGGTGTGTTTGGGCCCAGGATCGAATGCTGGAGATTGGTTTAAAAACAAATATGCATGTAGCCAAAAAACATAGAATATTCAAAGCTTACAACATGCAGGGGGACAAAGGGGGCATTCACAGCATATTCAAATCATGGTAATTAGAGACAGTTCAAAATATACTATACATTATCAAGCATAAAAAAACATAGATTGTGATGTTTATAAAGGAGAAAACTTACCTTAAGATAGTCCTCCTGAAGGACCTGGATAATGGCAGAGCAGGTCTCAGGGATAATGACGCCCAGACCCTGGGGGGAGATGCCTGTCGAGAACTTGAGGTCCTGCAAGCTTCTCCCAGTCGCAAGGTATTGCAACGTGGCGATGAGCCTCTGCTCAGCAGTAATGGCTTCCCGCATAACGGTGTCCTGCCTGGTGATATAGGGGGACACCAAAGCCAAGAGCTGCTGAAAAACGGGGTCAGACATCCTAAGAAAATTCCTGAAATCATCAGGGTTATTCTCCCGGATCTCCCGCAGCAGAGGCATATGACATAATTGGTCCCTCTGGAGCAACCAATTCTTGGTCCATGAACTCCTCCTCACCCTCCTCATGGACCGGATCTGGGACATAGCAACAAGCCCAGCAGCAAGCACAGCACGATCTCGGCGACGAGAACGTACCCGCAACATGGCTTAGAAACGGTCATCTAATCAGAACGAACTAAAAGAACGCACTGAAGAACAGCAAGGCCTATGAAGAACGAGCTGAAAAACAGTAACGAGCGGACAAGAACGCACTGCAAAAACAGATACGAACTCACTACACGCACTGAAAGCCAGATACAAACCCACAAGCACAAACTGAACTCCCGAAAACGATCTTTAAAGTACGAAGACTGAAAAGCGCGAATCGTCTCTTCCCAAACTTTTACTAACACGTGGTAACACGAAATCAGCAAAAGCAGCCAAAAGGGTGGCGCGAACAGAATGAAACTTCCCCTTTATAGTGCCGTCGTACGTGTTGGATGTCACCGCGCTTTGCTAGATCAGTTTTTTTCACGATCGTCTGTAGGCAAGGCAGGCTTGAGAGGAAACAAGAAAAATAACGTCGAGAAAATCGACGTTTTTTTTCTTGACATGAAAAGCGGTCGTGTGTACGCGGCATTACAGGAGAGAATTTGCCTTCCTAGGGGTAGATTTCCTCTCACTTCCTGTTGTATCCTTCCGTTTGCAAGGAGGAGTCGTTTGTAAGTTGGATGTTTGAAAGTAGGGGCCTGCCGTATATACTCTGCTGAAAATTGCCCCTTACATGTTGGTGTTGCCACAACACTGTGAGCCCTCACAGTAATGCCCCATACACACGATCATTTTTCATGCCATTTTTTAAACCAACGTTTTTCTTGTCATTTTTTTTTTCATGTTTCCTCTCAAGCCTGTCTTGCGTACACACGATCATTAAAAAAAACGCTCGAGCAAAGCGCAGTGACGTACAGCACGTACGACCGCACTATAAAGGGGAAGTTCCGTCGAATGGCGCCACCCTTCATGTTAGTAAAGTTTGTTGAGCAACGATTTGCGCTTTTCAGCCTCGTGCTTTTCAGTCCGTTACTGCGTGACGAATGTGCTATCTCCATTACGAACGCTAGTTTTACCAGAACGAGCGCTCCCGTCTCATACTTGATTCTGAGCATGCGCGTTTTTTTCACGTCGTTAAAGCATACACACTATCGTTTTTCACGTTGTTAAAAAAAACGACATGAAAAACTACGTGAAAAAAGAGAGCATGTTCGAAATTTTTAATGGCCGTTTTTCACGTCGTTAAAAATGCTCTGGAGCATACACACGATCATTTTTAATGGCCATTTTTAAAAATGGCATTTTTAACGGCATGAAAAACGATCGTGTGTATGGGGCATTACTCTTGGTGGGCGCATGAATGGGCCCTGCTGTGAATTATTAGATCAAGAATTGTAATTGCATGCCCCTGTTGAACAGGAGCTGAAAAATTGGGCCTTTGGTGGTGGTGGTGGTGGTGGTGGTGTTGACACAACACTGTAAGTCCTCACAGTTACACTTGGTGGGCGCATGAATGGGCCCTGCTGTGAATTATTAGATCAAGAATTGTAATTGCATGCCCCTGTTGAACAGGGGCCGAAAAATTGGGCCTTTGGTGGTGGTGTTGACACAACACTGTAAGGCCTCTTGGTGGGCGCAGGAATGGGCCCTGCTGTGAATTATTAGATCAAGAATTGTAATTACATGCCCCTGTTAAACAGGGGCAGAAAAATTGGGCCTTAGGCACTGGTGCCACAACACTGCAACCCCTCACAGATACTGTACTTGGAGCACAGCAATGAGCCCTGTTGCAAAGTATTGCATCAAAAATTGTAATTACACGCCCCTGTTAACCACTTGACAACTGGGCACTTAAACCCCCTTCCTAACCAGACGAATTTTCAGCTTTCGGTGCTCTCACATTTTGAATGACAATTACTCAGTCATACAACACTGTACCCATATGAAATTTTTGTCCTTTTTTTCACACAAATAGAGCTTTCTTTTGGTGGTATTTAATCACTGTTGGGTTTTTTATTTTTTGCGCTATAAGAGAAAAAAGACTGAAAATTTTGTAAAAAAATGAATTTTTCTTTGTTTCCGTTATAAAATTTTGCAAATTAGTATTTTTTCTTCATACATTTTGGCCAAAATTTATACTGCTACATATCTTTGGTAAAAATAAGTACAAATTGGTGCATATTTTTTTGGTCTTTGTGAAAGTTATAGAGTCCACAAGCTATGGTGCCAATATCTGAAAATTGATCACACCTGAAGTACTGACGGCCTATCTCATTTCTTGAGACCCTAACATGCCAGAAAAGTACAAATACCCCCCAAATGACCCCTTTTTGGAAAGAAGACATTCCAAGGTATTTAGAAAGAGTCATTGTGAGTTTTTTGAAGTTGTCATTTTTTCCCACAATTCTTTGCAAAAATCAAGATTTTTTTTTCTTTTTTTTTTTTTTCCACAAAATTGTCATATTAGCAGGTTATTTCTCACACACAGCATATGCATACCACAAATTACACCCCAAAACACATTCTGCTATTCCTCCCGAGTATGGCGATACCACATGTGTGAGACTTTTACACAGCGTGGCCACATACAGAGGCCCAACATGCAGGGAGCACCTTCAGGCGTTCTGGAGAACCCAGGCCAATTCTGACATTTCTCTCCTACATGTAAAAATCATAATTTGTTTGCTAGAAAATTACATAGAACCCCAAAACATTATATATGTATTTTTAGCAAAGACCTTAAAGAATATAATGGTGGTCATTGCAACTTTTTATCTTGCACGGTATTTGCGCAGAAATTTTTCTAACGCGTTTTTTACGGAAAAAAAATGTTTTGTGCCTAAAAGAAAAAAAATACAGTAAAGTTAGCCCAATGTTTTTGCATAATGTGAAAGATGAAGTTACGCCGAGTAAATAGATACCTAACATGTCACCCTTCAAAATTGCACACGCTCGTGGAATGGCGCCAAACTTCGCTACTTAAAAATCCCCATAGGCCATGCTTTAAATATTTTTACTGGTTACATGTTTTGAGTTACAGAGGAGGTCTAGGGCCAAAATTATTGCTCTCGCTCTAACGTTCGCAACGATACCTCACATGTGTGGTTTGAACACCGTTTTCATATGTGGGCGGGGCTTACGTATGCCTTCACTTCTGCATGCGAGCTCGCGGGGGCAGGGGCGCTTTAAAAAAATATATATATTTTATTGTTCATTTTACTTTATTTATTTTAGTTTGACATGTTTTTCCGCCCCAAATTTTTTTTTGATCACTTTTATTCCTATTACAAGGAATGTAAACATCCCTTGTAATAGGAATATGGCATGACAGGTCCTCTTTACAGTGAGATATGGGGTCAATAAGACCCCACATCTCACCTCTAGGCTGGGAAGCCTGAAAAAAAAACAAAAAAAAAGAGTCGGTAGAAGCACCGGAGGGCAGCGGGAGGGGGGGGCATCCCCTCTCACCTTCCGTAAGAGCGATCAAGCGGTGGAACAGCCGCTATGATCATTCTTATGGTGCAGGGAATCGCCAGATGAAAAAGCGAATATCTGAATGATGCCTGTAGCTGCTCCCATCATTCAGATATCTCCGCACAAAGTCAAGGACGTCATATGACGTCCGGCGGGCTGGAAGTGGTTATTGCAGAGTATTGCCGGGTATTGAGGAGTATTGCCGGGTATTGAGGGGTATTGAGGAGTATTGCAGGGTATTGCGGAGTATTGCCGGGTATTGAGGAGTATTGCCGGGTATTGAGGAGTATTGCCGGGTATTGCGGAGTATTGCAGGGTATTGAGGAGTATTGCAGGGTATTGAGGAGTATTGCCGGGTATTGTGGAGTATTGCCGGGTATTGTGGAGTATTGCCGGGTATTGTGGAGTATTGCAGGGTATTGAGGAGTAATGCGGAGTATGGCAGGGTATTGCGGAATATGGCAGAGTATTGCACAGTATGGGCAGAGTATAGGCAGGGTATTGCACAGGGTATTGCAGAGTATTGCACAGGGTATTGCAGAGTATTGGCAGGGTGTATTGCAGAGTATTGGCAGGGTGTATTGCAGAGTATTGCACAGGGTATTGCAGAGTATTGCACAGGGTATTGCAGAGTATTGGCAGGGTGTATTGCAGAGTATTGCACAGGGTATTGCAGAGTATTGCACAGGGTATTGCAGAGTATTGCACAGGGTATTGCAGAGTATTGCACAGGGTATTGCACAGGGTATTGCAGAGTATTGCAGAGTATTGGTTTGCAGAGTATTGGCAGGGTGTATTGCAGAGTATTGGCAGAGTATTGCACAGGGATGGCTGAGCAGGGATGGATGGATGGCTGGATCTGTGACTGCAATTGTCACAGATCCAGCCTACAGCTGACATGGGGGAGGGAGCGGACATGATCCGCTCCCTCCCCTCTCCTCTCACACTGTACCGATCGGTACAGAGAGGGGAGGGAGGAACCGGCGTCATGACATGACGCCGGTCTGTTTACAAGTGATCGCTCCGTCATTTGACGGAGCGATCACGTGGTAAACGGCCGCGATTAGCGGCCATCTACCGTGATCCGTGATGCCCCAGGGGGCGCGCGGGAGCAAGATTCTGTGAGGACGTCCCTGGGACGTCCACTCAGGATAACTCGACCGCGCTGTGGACGTCTTTTGTACATGGCGCGGTCGGGAAGTGGTTAAACAGGGGCTGAAAAATTGGGCCTTAGCCGCTGGTGCCACGACACTGCAACCTCTCCCAGATACTGTATTTGGAGTGCAGGAATGAGCCCTGCTGCAAAGCATTGCATAAAAAATTGTAATTACACGCCCCTGTTAAACAGGGGCTGAAAAATTGGGCCTTAGCCACTGGTGCTGATGCCACGACACTGCAACCTCTCCCAGATACTCTATTTGGAGTGCAGGAATGAGCCCTGCTGCAAAGCATTGCATAAAAAATTGTAATTACATGCCCCTGTTAAACAGAGGCTGAAAAAATTGGGCCTTAGCCACTGGTGGCGGCACCCAGAAACAAAAATGTTCTTCCAAGCTATCATCATCAATCGGATCATTGAGGAGGAGGAGGATAGTCAGTCAACATAACAGGACAGTCACTCAGCATCAGCATCAGTCTTGAAGGGATGTGACATTTGAAAATAAATTAGTCTGTTATATCAGCTTCAGGTGTTTGGTAGCTGGTGGTGATCCAAGACTGGTTCATCTTTATGAAGGTCAGTCGATCAACCGAGTCGGTGGACAGGCGCACCCTGTGATCCGTGACAAATCCTCCAGCAGCACTGAATGTGCGTTCTGAAAGAACGCTGGATGCAGGACAGGCCAGTAGCTCAGTTGCATACTGTGCAAGCTCTGGCCAGTGATCCATCCTCAAGACCCAGTAAGCCAGAGGATTTTCGGTGGGGAAGGTGTCCAAGTCTGACCTTGCCCCTAGGTATTCCTGCACCATGTATATCAGACGCTGGCGATGGTTGCTGGAACCGATCATACCTTGGGGTTGCGGACTAAAGAATTGTCTGAACGCATCGGTCAGACGGCCACCTTCCCCACGCTCCTTCTTTGACTGACCGAAGCCTCAGCAACTCGTTGTCCAGGACCAGGAGTTTGTAACCTCCCAGTCTCTGGGAACGCGTTGCACAGACCTTTCTGCAAGGCCTCCCGGAGTTGTCTCATCCTCTGCTCCCTCTGCGACGGTAAGATAAGGTCCGCAACCTTACCCTTGTACCGTGGATCAAGGAGAGTGGCCAGCCAGTAATGGACCCTCTCCTTGATCCGAAGAATACGAGGATCCTTCCGCAGACTTTGCAGGATCAGGGAGGCCATGCAGCGTAGGTTAGCTGAGGGATTCGGTCCGGAGTCCTCTGGGTCACTAAGGACGACATGATCCGCAGCCACCTCCTCCCAGCCACGTACAAGTCCACAGGTTTCTTGGGACTGTAAATCATCCCAAAAAGACTGCTGCTGATGATGCTGAGTGCCAGGCTCCACCTCCATGCTGACACAATCCTCCTCCTCCTCCTCCTCTTCCTGTGCGATGGGTGGGACAGAAGGAACACTGCGGCTCAACACGTCCAGCTGCCGAAAAGAAGGACAAGCGTGTCCCATTGCCACGTGCTGATGACGATGCACCGCGTCCACGACCAGCACTGTTGTCTCTAGACGGAGAGCCTGCTTGCCCTCTTTTATTGGCTCCTGACTGTCTGCCTCTCCTTGTTTGCCTTCCAGACATTCTAATGGCCTGCAGGGAGATGGGAAAACCACCAATAAGGCCTAGCTTCAGGGGTATATTTTGCAGGAAGCACACTACGCCCGCTGTAAGTGCTGCAAATGCCTGTTGGTGTAACACACCAGGAAAACACAGCAATACGGGCTAGCTTCAGGTGTATAATGTGCAGGAGGCACACTCCGCTCGCTGTAAGTGCTGCAAATGCCTGTTAGTGTAACACACCAGGAAAACACAGCAATACGGGCTAGCTTCAGAAGTATATTTTGCAGGAATCACACTACGCCTGCTGTAAGTGCTGCAAATGCCTCTTGGTGTAACACACTAGGAAAACACAGCAATAAGGCCTAGTTTCAGGAGTATATTTTGCAGGAATCACACTACGCCTGCTGTAAGTGCTGCAAATGCCTGTTGGTGTAACACACTAGGAAAACACAGCAATACGGGCTAGCTTCAGGAGTATATTTTGCAGGAATCACACTACGCCTGCTGTAAGTGCTGCAAATGCCTGTTGGTGTAACACACCAGGAAAACACAGCAATACTGGCTAGCTTCACAAGTATATTTTGCAGGAATCACACTACGCCTGCTGTAAGTGCTGCAAATGCCTGTTGGTGTAACACACTAGGAAAACACAGCAATAAGGCCTAGCTTCAGGAGTATATTTTGCAGGAATCACACTACGCCTGCTGTAAGTGCTGCAAATGCCTGTTGGTGTAACACACCAGGAAAACACAGCAATACGGGCTAGCTTCAGAAGTATATTTTGCAGGAATCACACAACGCCTGCTGTAAGTGCTGCAAATGCCTGTTGGTGTAACACACCAGGAAAACACAGCAATACGGTCTAGCTTCAGAAGTATATTTTGCAGGAATCACACTACGCCTGCTGTAAGTGCTGCAAATGCCTGTTAGTGTAACACACCAGGAAAACACAGCAATAAGGGCTAGCTTCAGGTGTATACTGTGCAGGAGGCTTAGCAACAATGACACTGACACTGTCCCCTGCCTATCCTTCTCTCTCCCTGCACACAAGGTTTATCAAAGAATATGACACTGACACTCTCCCTGCCTATCCTTCTCTCTCCCTGCACACAAGGTTTAGTAAAGAATATGACACTAACACTGTCCCCTGCCTATCCTTCTCTCTCCCCGCACACAAGGTTTATCAAAGAATATGACACTGACACTGTCCCCTGCCTATCCTTCTCTCTCCCTGCACACAAGGTTTAGCAAAGAATATGACACTGACACTCTCCCTGCCTATCCTTCTCTCTCCCTGCACACAAGGTTTAGCAAAGAATATGACACTGACACTCTCCCTGCCTATCCTTCTCTCTCCCTGCACACAAGAATAGCACAAAGAATATCAACACTGTCCCTGCCTATCCTTCTCTTTCCCTGCACCGGAACATACTACACAAGGCCGCCTCGCTGGCGGCCTTTTATAGTGTGGGGCGTGTGCTAAACCCCCTGAGCTATAATTGGCCACAGGCAACCTGCCTGTGGCCAATTATGGCTCTCCTAGCTGCCGGCGCTGTGATTGGCCAAGCATGCGGGGTCACAGTGCATGCTTGGCTAATCACAGCGCCGGGATTGCACTGCGATGGCGCAGTGTATTGTGGGCCGTTCGCGTCACTCGAATTTGGCGCGAACGGCCCAAATCGTTCGATGTTCGCCGAACGATCGAACAGCCGATGTTCGAGTCGAACGTATGTTCGACGCGAACACCGAGCTCATCCCTAGTGGACACAGATCTGTCCGCTCTGAGTCATTTAATACCAATGTCAAGAAGTGGCCAGTCCCCTGATAAGGCATAAAACAACATCTCTAAATGGAGCAAACATCGCTGTTTCCATAGGAAGATTTTCCCGCACCGATCTTCCACCAACGTCTGTATGTGCAAATACGCTCAGATGAGCGCATTACACCAAAACTGACATTGGGGGACATCTGACAACATACATTAATACATTTTTCCACAACAGTCCTCCCTTTTTTGTCATATACACCCCATGTCCATCGATGAAACTTGATCTGATTCTTACACCTGGAAATGAATCAGTCCTTACAGTCCATAAAAAGGAAAACACGGCTTGACATGTAGACTCTGTTCTTCAGGGGCATGACTTATAAAGGAGGACACGACATGGTGAGCTGTAGTAATCGTCGATCCGTCTGTGATCCTCTGTGTCTTGTATGTGGGTCCGGCTTCGGGGCGTCTCATCAAGGAAACTCTGGTCACGCATCCAATCAGGCAACAGGAGCACCTCGTCACGACATAGAAAGAATAGAAATAAAAACGACATGAGTATATATATTCCCACTTCCTTTAACCAGGATCCGCTGTAAAATAAAAAATTAGATCCCCAAAGATTCCCAGACCCCTAAAAGGACTCCCAACCTTCACTTAGCTACAGCTCTGGCTTCAACAGTTACATGAAGAACCCTATCCTTAACGGATGAGAATTGTTCAATCGTATCCCAAGCTTGAGCCCCCCCCCCCCCACCTTGTACATCCAAGACACCATGCCCAGACCTGGTCGGGGTTGGTGAACAATTCCCTTCTAGCTGTCCCTGCCATTCTTAATTTTTCGCGCCATCAGATCCTCGCGATCGGCCACGAGATAAGATGCTGGGATAGCTTCACCATCACACATGAACCTCTTGCTTTGGGGGAATTACCTTATAAGCTGCAGATCCACATAAACACCAAACTAAAGTTCAAACACACTTTTGGGCTGCCTAGATACCCAAACCGACAAGAGGCAGAGCTATTAAAACTAACCAATTTTACCCTCTAAAAATGCATCGTTAGATTCCATTGACAAGTGTCTGTTTGGAGTCTTCACCAGTCTGTCAAAACTCCTCATACCCATTATAACATCATAAATGGCATGTACCACTGTCATCGCTGGGGACTAAAACTCGGTGGAGACTCAGAACAGACCCAGCAATCGGTCCTGTTCGCTTTCTGAGCTAGTCAGGAAATGCACTTTAAATAATAACTTGGGATGCTTTTCATCGTTACCCTTGCTAAAATTTACTAAACAACAAAAATATATAAATAAACAAAGATACTACTCAGTTCTTTGGTGTGGTTGAGCCGCTTCTTGCAGTGGCTTGCGTGGTCTCATCCCTCAAGCTTCTTTACAACGACCCAGTCACCTGGTTGGAAAGAATGTAAACTGGTTATTGTGTCAGGGTCCAGGAGGGACTCGTGAACCCTGTGGTGGACATTTTGAAGTTCATGTTACAGCGATCGCACCCACCCCATCAGCCGAGAATATAAGTGACAGCTAATGAGGAAAGAACGACTCTGGTTTTGATTGACCTCCAAACAACCGTCATATGACAATAACCCAGACATCGGGACTGTGGTCACTGCATAACCTGTGCGTGGCTTACAATACCTGGAACCATTGACAAAAGGTTCTTGGCATCTGGGATGGGAACCTACTTCACCAGACTGCTGCTTGCGGTTTCAAATTCTGTCAAAGAAAGACAGTCTTGGCACAAACTTGGTTAGAATTACAGAGGTTAACATTATTTGTTTGAAAAAAAAAACTGTCATTCTTACATTTATCACTTCTCCCCCCATTTTCTTCCTCATTACAGACTGAAGGAAGAAATGCGTGGTGCAGGAAAAAAGAAACAATCAAATAGTTTATGATACTTTTACCTCCTTAGACTCATATTTATCCATATGTACAGCTGTCTACATACACCTGCTCTCTGTGTACAAACTCCTTGGACCTGAAAAATACTTATAAGCAAAATCATTACTCTATCCTTCATATTTAACCTGCAAAGAATGGTAAACAATAATGACTTTCCTGTACATTGGTAAATTGTCAATGACATTTCTTCAAAACCGATTCAAACAAAACCCTCTGTAACCCTTACTTTTCCCGTTCCTACAAAAATACAACAGCCGCGACGCATCGGAGGATCGCCGCGGTAAGTTCGAACATATTCACGTTATTACATACAAACATTCAGATACAAATGTGGGGGAGATACTTTATAGTTTCCAAAACCAAAAAATGAAAAAAACAGCCAGCATTCTCCCTTCACTCTTTCAGCAATAGAAAAAAATACAATGGGACAAACATGAGAGCAGCTCGAGAACCTTGCATGGACCAGCCATACAAAGTTCAAACAAACGGGCATGAGAATTTAACCACCGTTCCTCCTCTGAGAATCACAAAAGCGTGTACTACACCTCCATCAACACTCATCATTACAGATTTCTGAAGCCGCAGCTGAACTACATCCACTCCAGAGGGATACCCAAAATAGTATCCTTGGACCACCTATGTTAATCTTTTTGGGGTTCAAAGGCCTTTGCCCCAAAACTAGTCTTTGTGCACCGTGTGACCGTCTGACTGTGGGAAGCCTCCATTCCTTCCCTTTTCACAGACCTCCTTGTGTCCATGGTGATTCGAATCGGCTTATCGTCTTAAACCTGCGTCCAGGTTAAACCGTTGCACCCATTTCGGAGAGCACCGCCCGGTGTCTTCTTATACAGTGGATTGAAGAACTACAACCACTATATCTGGTCCAGTCCCCCAACTAGAAACCCTAACCGAGGCATCAACTCTATGGCTTGTTGTCCCAACACTTTTGTCACTACAGCAACAACCACAGATCGACCTCCGAATTAGGCCTCTACCCCTCACAGTGTATGCATACACAAGCGTTTTACGCTATATACACCCATACACTGCGTCGCCAGACTAAACCACACAGAAGACTTACGCCCGTTTACCACCTGCAGAGCAATGTGGCTTCTCTCTGTATCCAGATGTTACAATAATGGTGATGCCCCCCTGTTTGCTCTCTACCCAAAACTGTATTTCAGTACAAAACTGGAACAAAATATAAAACACTTTTAAACGCCAAAATGCTTTCCATTTTCCTTCCAAACACAAATCTCATTGGCCAACCTTTCAGATAACCCCAAGCTCCTCCCACCAACTTTCTGCTGATACATAAATGCTGAAAAGAACCTCCTGTTGCATGCTCAGCTACTTAAAAAAACCAAACTGGTTTATTTACATATCATTTGTTCAGGAAGAGGGAGGGGGAGGGGGGAGCCTAGCCACAATCGCCTTGTCTATCAAGACTCCAAAAAATCCATGGCTAAACATCATATATATTTCAACAATTTAAAAAAAACCTTTGTCAAGGAAATGATAGAATAAACCCCCCTTTTGCAAATGGGAGGGAATCTCCCCTCTAAACCTTTATTTGGGGGGGTTAGGGGGCTACCCTGGACCTAAAGGGGCCTAAACCTAACTGCCCTGACACTTTTTACAGTCACAAATGACACTAAATGCAGTGATCAGTAAATAAATGATCACTGCAATCAGTGACACTGTGACTGGGGGTGCAGGGGGTGACTGGGGGGGTGAAATGTGTGCCTATGTGTACCTACGTGTCAGTGTAGTGTTGGTGCACTAACCTGATGTCTTCTCTATATGGCGCTCTGGACAAAAAGACCGCCGCATGGAGAGATGACATCACTTCCTCTGCCTGTGTTTACATTACACAGGCAGAGGAAGAATGTCATTCGCCGGGAGCGATCGCGAGGGGGTGGCCAGAAACCAATAGCTTCCCCTCATCCCGGATCGCTCCCGCAACTAAATCCACCGCTCCATGTACCGGAGGGGGGTCCGATAGGACCCCCCACCCATACGAAGGCAGTCACGTACAGGTACATGATTGTGCCTGTCCGTGCCATTTTGCCGATGTATATGTACATGGGGCGGTCGTTATGTGGTTAAAAAACATTTGAGATATTTATTATAGCAAAAAGTAATAAATATTGTGTTTTTTTTTTTCATTGTCGCTCTTTTTTGGTTTATAGTGCAAAAAATTAAAACCGCAGAGGTGATCACATACCACCAAAAGAAAGCTCTATTTGTGGGGAAAAAAAATGATCAAAATTAATTTGGGTACAACGTCACATGACCGCACAATTTTCATTCAAAGTGTGACAGCGCTGAAAGCTGAAAATTGGCCTGGGCAGGAGGGGGGTCAAAATGCCCTGTATTGAAGTGGTTAAAAATGTATGTAGTTTGTCGCCGCTGCGCGTTTGTGCACAAATTTAAAGCATGTCGTGTTTGGTATTCATGTCATTCGGCATAAGATCATCTTTTTTATTTCATCAAACCTTTGGGCAATATAGTGTGTTTTAGTGCATTAAAATTAAAGATAAGTTTTTTTTTCCCAAAAACATTACATTTGAAAAATTGCTGCGCAAATACTGTGTGAAAAAAAATTGTAACACCCACCATTTTAATCTGTAGGGCCTTTGCTTTAAAAAAATTTATAATGTTTGGGGGTTCAAAGTAGGGTTGTCCCGATACCGATACTAGTATCGGTATCGGGACCGATACCAAGCATTTACGCGAGTACTTGTACTCGCGCAAATGCTCCCGATGCTTCACCCGATACTTTTTTTTTTTTTTTGTGGCCGGAGAGGGCAGGAGGAGTCAGTGGCTGGGGAGGGCAGGAGAGAGGGCGGTGGAGTGCGGGCGGAGTCTGGCCGACGAGGGCGGGAGGAGTCAGTGGCTGGGGAGGGCGGGAGAGGAAAGTGCGGGCGGAGTCTGGCTGAAGAGGGTGGACGGAGTCCGCGGGCGGAGAGCGAGTCCCTCACCTGCAGTTGAACCTGGTAAGCTGGCAGGGGTTCAGGGCGCAGCCGCATCAGGATCGGTGACCGGTGCTGTCACATTCGGTCGCCGTCAGCGGCTGAACGTCCCCACGCCCATCTTGGTACACTCTGCACTCGGCTGCAGTAAGCAGCTATATGGGCTGGATGTAACAAGATGTCTGCTGTTGCTTACTGCAGCCGAGTGCAGGGTGTACCAAGATGGGCGTTGCAGCAGTTTTTTTTTTTTTTCTTAAATCCTGTGTCATTTCCCCCCCACCCCCCGCAGCATTTCAGTGCCAGCCACCTATCAGTACCCACAAGTGCTACCTATCAGTGGAATCAGTGCCACCTATCAGGTGGCACTGGTAGATGCCACTGATTGCACTGATAGGTGGCACTTATGGGCACTGATTGCACTGATAGGTGGCACTTGTGGGCACTGATAGATGGCACTGATTGCACTGATAGTGCAATCAGTGCCATCTATCAGTGCCCACAAGTGCCACCTATCAGTGCCACCTATCAGTGCCCATAAGTGCCACCTATCAGTGCCCATAAGTGCCACCTATCAGTGCCCATAAGTGCCCACAAGTGCCACCTTTCTGTGCAATCAGTGCCACCTATCAGTGCCCACAAGTGCCACCTTTCTGTGCAATCAGTGCCACCTATCACTGCCCACAAGTGCCATCTATCAGTGACCATAAGTGCCATCTATCAGTGCCCATAAGTGTCATCTATCAGTGCCCATAAGTGCCACCTATCAGTGCCCATAAGTGCCCACAAGTGCCACCTTTCTGTGCAATCAGTGCCACCTATCACTGCCCACAAGTGCCATCTATCAGTGCCCATAAATGCCACCTATCAGTGCCCCCAAGTGCCACCTATCAGTGCCACCTATCACTGCCCACAAGTGCCACCTATCAGTGCCCATAAGTGCCATCGATCCGTGCCCATAAGTGCCACCTATCAGTCCCCATCTTTCAAACTGTCACATGACATTGAAAAACAGTATCGGTAATCGGTATCGGCGAGTACTTAAAAAAAAGGATCGGTACTTGTACTCGGTCTTAAAAAAGTGGTATCGGGACAACCCTAGTTCAAAGTAATTTTCTAGCAAAAAAAATAAATTTTGATGTAAACAAAAGTGTCAGAAAGGGCTTTGTCTTCAAGTGGTTAGAAGAGTGGGTGATGTGTAACATAAGCTTCTAATGTTGTGCATTAAATGCCAGGACAGTTCAAACCCCCCCCCCAAATGACCCCTTTTTGGAAAGTAGACACCCCAAGCTATTTGCTGATAGGCATGTTGAGTCCATGGAATATTTTATCACAAGTTTCGGGAAAATTACAAACTTTTTTTTTTTTTTGCACAAAGCTGTCACTAAATTATATATTGCTCAAACATGCCATAGACATATGTGGAATTTCACCCCAAAATACATTCTGCTGCTTCTTCTGAGTATGGGGATACCACATGTGTGAGACTTTTTGGGAGCATAGCTGTGTATAGGACCCCGAAATCCAATCACCGCCTTCAGGCTTTCTAAGGGTGTAAAATGGTGATTTCACTTCCTCACTACCTATCACAGTTATGGAGGCCCAGATAGCACAACCCCCCCCCCCCCCAAATGACCCCATTTTGGAAAGTAGACACCCCAAGGTATTTGCTATGAGGCATGGTGAGTATTTTGCAGCTCTCATTTGTTTTTGAAAATGAAAAAAAAATATATATATATATATATATATATATATATATTCAATTTTAAAAACGTTGTGACAAAAGGCGAGATCTGCAAAATACTCAACATGTCTCTCAGCAAATAGCTTGGGGTGTCTACTTTCTAAGTAAGTGGGCTTAGCACTATATGACCATATAGTGTGACCAAACCCCCATATTTTTGAATATGTTCAGGTGTTTTTAACTAGCCTTGCAGGATAAATGTAATTTTTGCATGTATGCGCTGTAATCTGTTTTGTACTTTCTAAAATGGGGTAGTTTGGGGGGGATTTGTGCTATCTGGGCATTTCATGGCCTCAAACTGTGATAGGCAGTGAGGATCTGCAAGGAGGAATGGCAGAGGATCCCCAAATCCAGGTGTGAAAAACTTGTTGCATCTTTCCCAAAAGAGACTCATGACTGTATTAGATCAAAAGGGTGCTTCTACTAAATACTGAGCAAAGGGTCTGAATACTTAGGACCATGTGATATTTCAGTTTTTCAAATAAATCTGCAAAAATGTCAACAATTCTGTGTTTTTCTGTCAATATGGGGTGCTGTGTGTACATTAACGACTTCCCTACCTGCCCATAGTCAAATGACGTCCACAGATGGGATCTCCCATCCTGGGTGGACGTCATATGACGTCCTGGGCTTTGTGGGGGGATATCTGAATGATGCCTGCAGCTAGAGGCATCATTCAGATATCCTTCTCTTCTGCCGGCGATTCTGCGCACCATAAGAACAATCATACAATCATACCCCCCCTCCCGCCGCCATCTGGTGCTTCTCCGGGCTCTCCCGTGCCATCGGGGGCCCGGAGAATGAATCGTCTGGCACCGGATAGGAAGCATAGAGATGACTGGTGACCAGGTGGTCACCAGTCATCTCTATGACCGTTGGAGGCCCGGGCGCGATGTGATGACTTCACGCACGGGATCTCAGAAGTAAACAAAGCCGCCATTGCAGCTAGAAAGCATGAGATCTGTGAATTTTTTTTTCACGATCTCATGCTTTCCAGCCTGGAGGAAAGATGTGGGGTCTTATTGATCCCGCATCTCTCCATAAAGAGGACCTGTCACACACCATTCCTATTACAAGGGATGTTTACATTCCTTGTAATAGGAATAAAAGTGATCAAAAAAAAAAAAAAACGTAAAAAAAGTGTAAAAATTAAAAAAATTAAGTAAAATAATAAAAAAAAACACTTAAAACGCCCCTGTCCGCCGTAAGCTCGTGATCAGAAGTGAACGCACACGTAAGTCCCACCCACATATGTAAACGCCATTAAAACCACATATGTGAGGTATCGCCACGTGCGTTAGAGTGCGTGCAACAATTCTAGCACTAGACCTCCTCTGTAACTCTAACCTGGTAACCTGTAAAGAAAATTGAAAGCATCGCCTATGGAGATTTTTAAGTACCGAAGTTTGGCGCCATTCCATGAGTGTGCGCAATTTTAAAGCGTGAGATGTTAGGTATCTATTTACTCGGCGTAACATCATCTTTCATATTTTACAAAAAAATTGGGCTAACTTTACTGTTTTGTTATTTTTTAATTCATGAAACCATTTATTTTTTTTAAAAAGGCGTTTGAAAAATTATTGCGCAAATACCGTGCAAGAAAAAAAGTTGCAATGACTGTCATTTTATTCCCTGGGGTGTCTGCTAAAAAAACATATATAATGTTTGGGGGTTCTGAGTAATTTTCTAGCAAAAGAATGATGATTGGTACATGTAGGAGAGAAGTGCCAGAATAGGCCCAGTATTGAGGTGGTAAAAATAGGATTTTCGTACTCACCATAAAATCCGTTTCTCTGACGTCCATGGACTGACACAGCTCTCATACTGTTTACGTGTGGGTATATGTCCCTGCTCGCAGGAGAAGATCTAGGCAGAATGTTAGATGTTAGAAACATACATTCTAGAACAAAACCAGAGATGAGCAGCCCCTCCGGACATAACCCTCCTACCTGCAGCCAGCAGCCTCAGTTCGTAACAAGCAGTACAAACCTTAAAGGAACGGTGGGTGCTGTGTCAGTCCATGGACGTCAGAGAAACGGATTTTACGGTGAGTACAAAAATCCTATTTTCTCTTATCGTCCATGGACTGACACAGCTCTCTTACTGTTTACGTGTGGGACGTCCCAAAGCAGTATAAGAAAAGGGTGGGAGCAAATAGTAAAGGAACAACCAAAACTTCACTCCAAACCAGCAGAGCTCCTCAACGGGGGAGCTGCAACATTAAACAGCAGCCTGCAACACTTTGCGGCCAAAGGAAGCATCCGAAGATGCAGCCACATCAATCTTATAGAATTTTGAAAAGGCATGAACGGACGACCAGGTCGCCGCCTTGCACACTTGTGCAACCGACGCTTGATGTTGGAAAGCGTAGTAAGCACCAATTGCCCTGGTGGAATGCGCCGTAACCGGAAAGGGAGGCGCCCGCCGCTTAATGGCATAGGCCTGTATAACAGTCTGTCTGATCCACCAGAAATGGTGGCAGACGACACCGCTCTGCCCTGTTTCGGACCAGAGACAGACACAACTAGTGAGTCATAGCACATACCACATTCAATGTGTGAAGCGCAAACCCTCTGGGATGTGATGGGTGAGGACACAAGGACGGGGGGACAATGTCCACATGTAGGTGAAAAGCCAAGACCACCTTTGGCAAAAGGAAGGTCGCAGACGCAACACCGCCTTATCCTTATGGATGACCAAATAGGGCGACTTGCAGGACAAGGCCGCCAACTCAGACACCCATCTGACAGAAGTAATGGCCACTAAGAAGGCCACCTTCGGAGACAAGGTTGAAGAGGGGAATATCTCTGATATTTTCAAAGTGAGGTTCCTGGAGAACCGAGAGCACCAAGTTCAAATCCAGAGGAGGGAGAGGAGGTTTATCAGGAGGGAGCACATGGCGAACCCCCTGCACAAAGGTGCTAACCAAGGAATGACCCGCTAGCGGTCGCTGAAAGAAGACGGCCAAGGCCGAAATCTGACCCCTAATGGTACTCAAAGCAAGCATTTGGGTCACGCCACGCTGCAAGGACCGCAGGATACTGGGGACGGAATACGTCCGTGGACGCTAGCCCAGCTCTTCGCACATAGCGATGTAAGCTTTCCAGGTACAGTGATATATCTTTCTAGCGGAAGACTTCCGTGCCCTTAAGATGGTCGAAATGACCGAATCGAAGAGACCTCGGACTCTCAGCACCTGGCTTTCAATAGCTATGCCATTAAAGCCAGAGACTGTAAAACAGGATGAAAAATAGGACCTTGAGACAGAAGGTCCTCCCTCATTGGCAACCGCCAAGGAACGTCCGTGATGAGACGTACCAGATCAGCGTACCAATGACGCCGAGGCCCATCCGGCGCAAAGAGGATCACCGGAATCCCCTCGGCCACAACCCTGCGCAGCAGGCGAGGAAGCAGCTGCAGCGGAGGATAACAGATATCAGGTGATAATGACCCCATGGGGCCACCAACGGATCCGAGGCATCCGCCCAAGGATCCCTGGACCTGGCCACAAACCTCGACACCTTACGATTGAGTCGAGAGGCCATCAGGTCCACATCCGGCATGCCCCACCGCCGGCACAGAATTTGAAAAACCTCTGGGTGTAAGGACCACTCTCCCTGGTCCAGCGTCTGGCGACTCCGATAGTCTGCCTGCCAATTGTCTACGCTCGAATGTAGACGGCCGACAGAGACCACGAGGAGAGGCACAGTCTGATTGCCCCCATTTCCAGAACATCGATCGGTAAACGGGCTTCGTCCGGAGTCCAAAGCCCTTGGGCTGACAGGACTCCCCAGACTCCACCCCAGCAAATCAGGCTGGCGTCCGTCATGATCTCCTTCCACTGGATGGGGAGGAACGACTTCCCGGACAGAAGAGCCGGGGACCCCAACCACCACACCAGGGACGCCCTGATTGGGTGACTCATCTGGATCTGAAGATCCAAGGACAATGAGGATTTGTCCCAAGGGGACAGGATCTCTTACTGTAATGCCCTTGTGTGTGATTGGGCATAGCCTCGAACGAGGCCCCCATGAGTCCCAGGACTCTCATGCAAAAACGGGTTGACGACCATTTTCGGGACAACAGGACATGCACTGCAGACTGAAATGTCAGTAACTTCTCTAGGGGTAGGAATACCTACGCCTCCAAGGAGTCCAGGATCAGACCGAGATACTCCGAATGCTGAGCCGGGACCAGGACCGACTTCTGAATGTTCAGGAGCCACCCGAAGTCCTTAAGGGTCTGACTGACGATAGTCACACTTCTTCTAATTCTGAGCCATTGTCTGCTCTTAGAAGAAGATCGTCCAGATAGCCCACGATAGCAATGCCTCGCTGTCTCAGCAAAGCTAGAACCGGAGCAAGCACCTTGGTAAATACCTTTTGGTGCCGAGGCTAGGCCGAAGGGAAGAGCCACAAATTGATAGTGGACTTCGCCGATCGCAAGCGCAGAAACTACTGGTGACTTGCGCAGATCGGAACATGCAAGTAGGCGTCCTTGATGTCCAAGGACGCCAGAAAATCCCCTTGGAGTGTAGCGAACACCATGCCAATGGATTCCATGCGGAACTTTTGCACCATCACCAAGGCATTCAGGCCTTGAGGCCCAGGATTAGCCGAAACCCCGTCCCTTTTTTGGGACTACAAACAGATTCGAGTAGAAACCCTGAAACCTCTCCTGTGACGGAACCGACACAATCACTCCGGACCTGATCAATCCTGTATGGCCCCTAAGAGGGCCACCCGACGGGCAGGAAGGAGAGGGAGAATTGAGGGAAAGAATCTGTCTGGGGGCCAGGAACGGAACTCTATCCTGTATCCTGAGGTGACCACCTCGCACACCCACCGGTCGGAGATCCGGGAGGTCCACCGAACTGTGAACCTGCAAGGACGTCCCCCCACCCCAGAGTCAGGCAGGGGCAAGACTTCATGCGGCGGCGGCGGCGGCTTGGGAGCTTGCTTGGTAGGCTTACGCTCCCAGGGACGCTTATGTCCCCCCAGCCGCACTTTTCTCAGTCTGGGCAGGCTTACCCGTGGATTCTGACTGACGAAAAAACTCCTCCTTCTTTGCCGGAAAGGAAGGGCCCGGCCTACGGTGGGGCTCTTTTTCCTTAACAGACTGAGGCCCCTGTGACATCCACAAAAATGTCATCCAGGGCAGCCCCAAACAGTCTTCCGCCCTTAACCACTTAACGACCGCTCACTGTATATATACGTCGGCAGAATGGCACCGACAGGCACAATCACGTAGAGCATACGTGATTGCCTTTGTACAGTTGGGGGGTCCGATCGGACCCCCCTTCTATACAGTGAGCGGCCGTTAATCGTTGGGGAGCGTTCGGAGATGAGGGGGCGACCATTCGATTTCGGCCACCCCCTCGCGATCGCTCCCGGCCAATGAAAATGCTTCCTCTGCCATGTGATGTAAACACAGGCAGGAGGAAGTTATGTCATCTCCCTCGCGGCGGTCTTTTCGATTCCGGCGCCGAGGAGAGAGGAAGCAGGTTAGTGCACCAGCAGTCCACTGACACGTAGGTACACATAGGCACACATTTCACCCCCCAGTCACCCCCAGATCACCCCCCAGGTCACCCCCCAGCCCCCAAATCACAGTGTCACTGATTGCAGTGATCATTTATTTTACTGATCACTGCTTTTAGTGTCATCTGTGATAGTAAAAAGTTGCAGGGCAGTTAGGATTAGGCCCCTTTAGGTCCAGGGTAGCCCCCTAACCCCCCCTAATAAAGGTTTAACCCCTTGATCGCCCCCCAGGTAACCCTTTCACCCCCTAACGCCAGCGTCACTAAGCGATCGTATTTTCGATCGCTGTATTTAGTGCCGGTGGTGCCCTAGATAGCCAGTTAATTATTTTTAGGTTCGCCGCAGGTTTTTATTAGCGTCAGGTACCCCCATATATTATTTTAACCCCCTGATTGCCCCTAGAGTTAACCCTTTCACCAGTGATCACCGTATAAGCGTCACTGGTGACACTGGTTACCCAGTTAGTTATTTAGTTATTTAGGTAACCCGTCAGGTTTTTATATAGCGTCGGGTACCCCCATATTTAACCTAATAAAGGTTTTAACCCCCTGATTGCCCCTAGTTAACCCTTTCACCAGTGATCACCATATAAAGGTTACGGGTGACGCTGGTTGGTTAGTTTGCTTTTTATAGCATCAGGGCACCCGCCGTATATAACCCAATAAAGGTTTAACCCCCTGATCGCCCGGCGGGTGAGATCAATTAGGTTTTAGCGCCAGAGAGGGTCTGCGTCGCCCCAGGCAGCGTTAGGTTAGTGCCAGTAACGCTAACACCCACACGCAAAGCATACACCTCCCTTAGTGGTATAGTATCTGATCTGATCTATACTAGCGTCCCCAGCGGTTTAGGGTTCCCAAAAACGCAGTGTTAGCGGGATCAGCCCAGATACCTGCTAGTACCTGCGTTTAGCCCCTCCGCCCAGCCCAGCCCAGCCCAGCCCAGCCCACCCAAGTGCAGTATCGATCGATCACTGTCACTTACCAAACACAAAACACATAACTCCAGCGTTCGCAGAGACAGTCCTGATCCCTGCGACCGCTAACAGTTTTTTTTGTAGCGTTTGATATATTTGCTGACGACAGTCGGGTGCTTTTTTTTCCTGTGAATCTTACTAGTGTACCCCTAAATTTAGAGCCCAAAATGGCAAGTCGAAGGTACACTAGTAAAGAGGCCTACGAGATTCTGAGCATGACAGATAGTGAAGAGGAGGTCACGTATCTGTCAGATTCAGGCTCAGAATATCTTCCCGTAGAAGACAGTGACGTCAGCGGCCCCACGTCAGATAGCTCTGATGACGAAGTTGAGGTCCCTGCTAAGGTCAGGCGTACCCGATCCCGATCTTCTGAGGTTGTTGAGGAGCAAGAACCGCAGGGCTCTCGTATCATGGAGCAGAGGAGTACTAGCACCGCTATTCCTTCTGGTGAATTGGCAAGCACCAGCGGCCTAGTACAGCCTGGGCGTACATCCAGCACTGCAGTATCACGTGGTGACGTGGCGAGTCCCATAAGTGCAGTTCAAGCTGGCGAGGTGGCAAGCACAAGTAGTGTCCCGCTGCCACCAATAAGAAGACAAAGGCAGGCCCGTCGTACCCATAGTGCCCTTCCTGCAGAATTCGCCTATCCTGATTGGGTCCCCACCACTTCTGCAGAACCCGTACTTCCCCCATTCACTGCCCAACCCGGTATTCAGGTGGAAACAGCTGATTTTATGCCAATCGATTATTATTCGCTGTTTTTCACGGAAGATCTCTATAGATCTATTGTGGACCAGAGTAATTTATATGCTGGTCAATTCATCGCCGCTAATCCCCAGTTGCCTTCCATTGCCAAAGATTGGAAACCAATTACGGTTTCCGAATTTAAGACCTTTCTGGGCCTTTCCCTCAACATGGGCACACATAAATTCCCGTCATTGCGTGCTTATTGGTCCACGCACCCAATTGACCACATGCCCGTGTTCTCTGCCTCCATGCCCAGGAAACGATACGAGCAGATTTTGCGGTTCATGCACTTCAACGACAATGAACTTTGTCGTCCACGTGGGGACCCTGAATACGACCGGCTCTATAAAATTCGGCCCCTCATAAACCACTTCAACGAACGTTTTGCAGCCTTGTTTATTCCCGATCAAGTTGTCTGCGTTGATGAGTCCCTGATTAAATTTTCTGGCCGCTTGGCTTTCAAGCAGTACCTTACCAGCAAGCGTGCCAGATACGGGGTCAAGCTCTATAAGTGCTGTGACAGGGCAACAGGCTATGTATGGAGCTTTATGGTTTATGAGGGAAAAGACAGTCAGGTTGAGCTGGTCAACTGCCCGGATTACATAGGGAGCGCTGGCAAGATAGTGTGGAACTTGGTGTCACCCTTATTCGGAAAGGGGTACCACTTGTATGTGGACAATTATTACACGAGCGTGCCACTGTTTAGTCACTTGTTTGATCATCAGATTGGAGCATGTGGCACCGTGCGACCTAATCGCCGGGGCTTTCCCCAGCGGCTTGTAGATGCCCGTCTTAGGCTGGGGGAGAGAGCCTGCGTAAAGTGTAATAACTTGCTCGCTATGAAGTGGAGGGACAATAAGAATGTTTTCCTGAGGCGCATGCGCGGCAGCCCCATGGACGGTCGCAAGTCCTGAGAGCTCCGCTCCACTCTGGCCTGATCTGCCCATCATACCGCCTTACAGAGGAGGATTCTATAGCCTTGCCGCTCTACCTGTAGCTGGGGACTCGGGCAACCCGCCCGCTGATTCGGGATCACGGCGAGACGCAATCTGAGCCGACAGCTCGTTCCGGATCTCTCGACTGAGGCCTCCGCCATGATGGCGGCTGCTCATCCACCGCACGGCCTACAGCAAGAACCGGCTGAATCCATCGCGGATCAGTCTCCATCTCGCCCTCACAGCGCTGAACAGATTCTTCCCGCAGTGAGTAACCTCCAGATTCCCCTCCTATCCCCCACATCCACAGAGTCGCTGCTGGGGCGAATGCATGGGGGTTCTCCCCTCACCCCTATGGAGGATTTCATTAATTCTCCTATCCATCATGGACCTCCCTTGGGTTCTCTTCCCTCTGCCCCCATAGACTTTGCCTCCCTCATGGACACTTTCTCCACAATGCTATCTAAAGGCCTAGCCCAGAATGCCTCTCACATTACTTCCACTATACAAGCTGACTTGCAGCACCTGGGGGCCAGAATAGAGGCTATTGAGGCCAAAACTGACCAGACGGTTGCAATGGCTTTACAGAATACTGACAGGATTTCTGAGCTCCATGAACAACTGGATATTGCTTACTACAAGCTGGATGACCTTGAAAACAGGAACAGGAGATATAACTTTAGACTCAGAGGCCTCCCTGAATCCTTTAAGGACACGGATACTGTTGTGCGTGCTTTTATCTCCTCCTTAATCCCTGATCTTCCAGACCACCGTCTAGAGTTGGACCGCGCTCATAGAGCTCTCCAGCCTCCACGCCAGGATGGTCTTCCCAGGGATATCGTGGTCAAACCCCATTTTTTTAAAGTGAAAGAGGAGGTCATGCGCAGGGCCCGGGAGGCGGAAAACCTCTCTTTCCAGGGACATCCAATTCAAATTTTCTCTGACCTCTCCCCGTACACGATCCAGATGAGAAGAGCCTTGAAGCCTCTCCTGCTAGTCCTTACTCAGAATTCAATCACGTATCGCTGGGCCTTCCCGTTTCGCCTGACCTTCACATTTTCCAACAAGTCATACAGCTTCGCAAATTTCGCTGACGGGGAACGCCTCTTGCTACAACTGGGGTTAATCTCCCATTCTCCGGGACCCTCCCTGGATCCCAAGACACCTGTCTCCACGAAGAGGCCCCCGCCCGCAAGCCCCACCAAACCGTTATGGCAAAGGAAACAAGCGAAGAGACCCAAGGACGGTCATCCACCATGAGAGGACCTATTCTTCCCTTTCGTTTGCTCTCCCTCCCCCTAATTATAGTGGGGCTTTTGCATTGCCTAGATCTTGATCTCAGGAGCTCCGTGCTTCTCATCGGCTTCCATCTTGAGTCAGATGTACCCCCCCCCTTTTTTTTTTTTTTTTTTTTTGAGGGTACATCTGAACTTAGTTACATTTGAATCCTTCCTCTGTTTGGCTATTTATGTTTGCTTATTTGTTTTATACTTATATATGGTGTGCGGTTAGGTTGGAGTGGTGTGCACTGCACCTCCACCTGTCTCGGAGTGGCGCTTTCCCTCCACTCGGAGACTCCTAAATACCCCCTTTGGTTGGGGACTTTTTTATTTGGTCATTTTCTACTTTTACTAGGGAAAACCTGCTGGGGAACGATGGCGGCTTCCTTCCCCTGTAGGGATTCTTTATCCCTATATTGGCTGCCTTTTTTCTTTTACTTTTTTCCTTATTTTTGGTCTGTTGCTCCAAGATTTGTGCTTCAGTCTAACTTTTATACCTTTCTCTTTCAGGATCAGTTTTCTCTTTCTTTTCTTCTCTCTCTCCTCTTCCCCCTCTTTTTCTGGGTCACCCCGGGGATCGTTTTATCACCTCAGATACCGTTTCAATCCCTGAAGCCGACTATGGCAGGAATTCTGCAGTACTCCCGGGAGGTTGTGGTAAGATATTTACTTTTGATGCGTTTTTCCCCTCTTCTGGTCCGTGATGTCTGACACCAAAGCGCCCCCTGTCCTTTGTGTTGCTACGCACAATGTTCAGGGCCTGAACTCCCCGGTTAAAAGGAGGAAACTCTTCAAATGTTACCAGTCACAGAAAATAGATGTCTTATTATTGCAGGAAACACATTTTCCATCCTCTTACAACCCTTCCTTCCTTCATGGGCAATTCCCCCAGTTTTTCCTCTCCAACGCCCCCAATAAAACGAAAGGGGTGGCCATTTGTCTCTCCAAGTCGCTGAATTTCTCACCGTCTGCCATTGTTAGAGATGAGGAGGGTAGATTCCTTCTAGTAAAGGGTTCCATAGACGGGACACAATACTCCTTTCTTTCTTACTACGCCCCTAACACAGGCCAAGCCTCGTTCTTTGCCTCCATGATGTCCACTCTGGGTCCATTATTTGAAGGTAAGGTTATACTGGGGGGGATACTAATCTCCCTTTTGATCATTCCCTGGACAAGTCGGGGAAGGGCATCCCACGCTCAAGGAAGCCTCCGAAACATAGTACTAAAATAGCAATGACGCTCCACTCGTTGGGACTGGTGGACATCTGGAGGGAAATGAACCCCAAATCTAAAGATTACACTCATTTCTCGGCCCCCCACCAAGTCTATACTAGAATTGACCACATCTTCGTCCAATCCAACTCCATACCCTCAGTTTCACAGGCACTTATTAGGGACACTGCGATTTCGGACCATTCTATGGTCCTTTTATATATGCGACGATCCCACAATCCCTGCAGGCAATTTACGTGGCGTCTTAACGAAGGTCTCCTAAGTGACCCGGTCCAATGTACAATTATCTCAAGGGACATTCAAGAATATTTTGTATTGAACAAAACTGACACAATTTCCCCAGTATCTCTCTGGGCTGCGCACAAGGCGGTTATCAGGGGGAGGATTATTCAGATTTCCTCCCAGCTTAAGAAAGAACGTAAGGCAGACATAGATAAGCTCACCACGAAATTCCAATTTTTGAGCAAAAAACACAAGCGCAATCCGACCTTGGATTCTTTGAACTCCCTTGAAATAGCTAGAACGTCTCTGAACTTGGCTCTTACCACTGAGGCCGAGAAGCATTTACGATGGTTAGGAGCGCGCTTTTACTCTCAAAAAGACAAAATCGGAGCCAAGCTCGCGGCTAAGCTCTCTTTTAAGCCTCGGTCCTTCGCGTTTCCCAAGATCAGAGACTCTGCGGGGGATCTGACACAAAATCCCCTGCGCATTATGAAAACGTTTCACAAATTCTACGCTTCCCTTTATAAACATGATCAGGCGGCCCCTCCGACTTGCATAGACGATTTCCTAAATGCCACCCCAATCCCGAAATTATCTGCAGACCATGCTGGTCTCCTGGACGAGCCGATCTCGGTTCCGGAGGTACTGGAGGTTATCAAACGGCTTAAGCCTAATTCTGCCCCTGGCCCAGATGGCTTTTCAGTGGGATATTATAAGAAATTTGCGACGACCCTCGCCCCACACATGGTCTCCTTCTTTAACTCTATCTGCTCTGGTTCTCCCCTCGACAAAGCCCTAAATTTAGCTTTTATTTCGGTCATTTCTAAACCTGGGAAGGATGGGTCCCTAGTTTCTAACTATCGTCCGATATCACTCATTAATAATGACCTCAAAATTCTAACAAAGGTTTTAGCCAATAGACTCTCCTCATTTATTGCAGTCTATGTACACAAGGATCAAGTGGGATTTATCCCGGGGAGACAGGGCCCAGACCAGATAAGGAGGGCGGTTGATGTCATCTCCCTCCTTAAATCCCGTTGGGATGGGGGTCCTTCCCAGGAAGGTTATCTTTTGTCAATTGACCTCCAAAAGGCCTTTGACACGATTTCGTGGCCCTATCTATTTAGTGTCCTGGAGAGATGGGGCTTTGGCCCTCGCTTTCTAGGGACGCTACATGCTTTATACTCTAATCCCAGCGCGCAGGTCCGATTACAGGGATGCTACTCGGACATCTTTACAATAGAAAGAGGCACTAGACAGGGTTGCCCACTCTCTCCCCTTCTCTTTGCTATCGCGATTGAGACCCTGGCCATAGCCATCAGAGCTCACCCCGATATCAAAGGAGTCCTCTGCGGCCAGCAGGAACATAGATGCGCCTTGTTCGCTGACGATTTGCTTCTATTTGTCACTTCCCCATTGATTTCGACGCCCAACATATTCTCCCTACTTGATAAATTTGGCACAGTTTCTGGCCTAAAGGTGAATACTTCAAAATCCTTAGCATTAAATATCACAGTTCCCCCCAACATCTTAGGCTCCTTACAAAGTCACTTCCCATTTACTTGGTGTCCCTCAACATTACCATACCTGGGGATTAACCTTACTTCTAGTATCGATTCGCTCTACTCTACTAACTATCCGGCAATGTTTAATAAATTGGCGGCGGACCTAGGGATCTGGTCTAAACTTGGTTTATCCTGGTTAGGTCGCATATATGCGATCAAGATGACCTTTCTCCCTTGCCTCCTCTACCTCTTCAGATCTCTCCCTATCCCTGTTAGGAAATTGCAGGTCAAAACCCTTCAGTCTAAAATCCTGAAATTTATCTGGGGCCCGAAAGGATGTAGGGGCTCAAAACACCTCCTGTATAGACTGAAAACCCAGGGGGGCTTAGCACTTCCGAATATATGGTGGTACTACCAGGCAGCACAATTAGCTCAGATTTCCATAGTATATTCTCGGGGACCCAAACCTGATTGGGTCTACATGGAGAGACAGGCAATTCCTCTTCACACCATCGACTTCCTGATATGGTCCCCCCCTAAATCTAGACCCCCTATTATGGCTCCCACCCTTTCTCACTCGCTAGCCCTGTGTGATCAATTACACAAAAACCCCTCACTGGTCTCGGCTCTCCGCCCTTTAACACATGTTTTTCACAATCCAAACTTCCCTCCAGGTATGAATATCCTAACGTTTAGCTGGTGGCTCAATAAAGGATTATTCAGAATTGGAAATTTTTTCAACTCATCAGGCCCCATCTCTATTGCTTACTGCACTAGCAAACTTGAGATGCCCCAATCGGAAAGGTTCAGGTATTCCCAACTATTACATTTCCTCCATTCCATTTGGCCCAATAAACCCGACCCCCCGGTAGTCTCACGATATGAGTCTTGGTGTGCTGACGTCACGGATCAGAGGGGCGGGATATCGGTCATATACTCCTCCCTGGCCACGACACATTGTAAACCTCCCTATGCCCTCTCCTGGGAAAATGACCTGGGTATATCTTGGGACCGGGAAAAATGGTCCTCCTGCTTTCAACGCTCCTTTAAAGGCATTCTTAACGTTTCTCTGATCGAAGCGAGTCTTAAAATAATAATCCGCTGGTACAGGGTTCCAGCTGTCCTAGCCAAGATTTATCCTGATGCGTCTCCGCTGTGTTTTCGTGGCTGTAGTCACGTAGGCTCCTTACTCCACATATGGTGGTCTTGCCCACGCATAAGGGGCCTCTGGAACAAGGTTTTTTCTCTGATTCGCAAGTTACTATCTGTTCAGGTGCCCCAGTCTCCAGAGGTAGCTCTACTTAATCTTAAAGTGGACAAGGTGGATAAATTTTCTCAGGCCCTGATTTTTTTTATCTTCCTGGGCACCAAAATCACCATAGCGGCTCATTGGAAAAAGGCCTCGGTCCCTTTCGCTGCGGTAAAACGCAAAATCTCTTGGATAATGGCACAAGAGAAAATTGTCGGTATCATCCAGGATAAATCGCGCACATTTGAGAACATTTGGGAACCCTGGGCCACATCCCAGAACATACCCCTTTTCCCGGGACTATAAGCCCACTTCACAAGTTCCCCGCCGGTGACCTCACTCTTCTCCCCTCTCCTCTTCTCTGTTCCTCTCCCTTCTCTTTCTTTCTTTCCTCCTCTCTCCTATCTTCCTTCTCACCTCTATCTCCTCCTGGTCGCTGCAATCTTATGCAAATATTGACAGTTCCTGGATCTATCCTTGGTCCGTTTCTTTTGTTGGTTAGCCTTTAGGGCTACAATATAGAGCAAGCTTCTGCACAATATGAGCGTTTTTTTCCTTTTTTTTTTCTGGTCACCGCTTTTATGCGCTGATGGAGCCGGGGACCCCCGTACTTTCTAGGCCCCGGAGGTCTGTGCCTCTTTCACTGTTAAATCGACACTGCATGTTATAAGTCAGTCTTCCGTTATGGATTTGCAAGTTTTTTGACCACTAAACCTGGTTTTCTTAAATGATAATTGTCTTATAAAAATATAGGGCTGGTGTCAGGGGGGGGGGGGGGTGGGGGGTATCCCCTGTCGCAACCGGATCCTTAACGGGGCGGCGGGGGGTGCCCCTGTTCACCCTCTCCTTCACATATAATGGAGAGTGGGTGGGGGGTACTCCTGGTAGTGCCCTTGACCCGCTCCTTATAAAGTTTTGGCTGCCCTAAACCGTAGCCCAAGAGACTGTTGTCTGCAACCTGGTCTTATTTTTTATCCCTCCTGGGGGGATTTTTATTTCTCTTTTTCCCCCCCTTTTTTTTTTTTTTTTTTTTAGGCCTCCCTATGGCTCCATTGGTTTAAGCATTAGTTTCGGTTGTTGCACCAGGCTGTTTTGATTCTTGAGAATGCTCTGTTAAGTGCCTAATAACCTGCTGCGATTTACACAACCAGGCTTCAATTATCCTGCTGTCATATGTATGTCCCGTCTGTATACGTATGCGTTTCTCAACAGTGTTTTTTATATACTGTAACATGTTTTCTTATGTCAAAACTAATAAAAAGTATTGAAAGAAAGAATGTTTTCCTTCTTACCTCCCTTCATGCAGACACGACAGTCCAAATTCCTACGGCGACTGGTGGTGGAGAAACCCCTCTGTGTCCACGAATATAACAAAAATATGGGAGGGGTGGACCTCAACGACCAGTTGATGGCGCCGTATCTAATTGACCGTAAGGCGAGACGCTGGTACAAAAAACTGTCTCTATCCTTATTTCAATTGGCTTTGCTGAACGCTCATGTGCTATACAGAGCTTCAGGCGGGACTTTATCTCTTCTAAAATTCCAGAATGAGATAGTCACAGAACTCCTGTATCCAGGCGGTTCTGCACCTCACCATCCCCTACCAAATGCAGTAAGCCGGCTGCATGAGAGGCATTATACGCATCTCCTCCCGAGTACCCCTACCCAACGAACCCCCCAAAAAAGATGTCGTGTCTGTAGCAAGCGCGGATTTAGGCGTGACACCCGTTATTATTGTCCACTCTGTCCTGACAAACCTGGTCTTTGCGTTGGTGAATGTTTTGAACGCTACCACTCAAAAGTGAAGTTTTAGCGTAGGGTACAGCATTTCACAGACTAGGACACACTTACACAGGGTCTCCCAAGATGCCATTACATTTTGAGAGACCTGAACCATTACAGTTGTTAAAGTTTAAAAAAAAAGTGTAAAAAAGAAAAAAAAAAAACGTAAAAAACAAAAACACAAAAAAAATATAAAAAAAAAAAAAATAGTTGTAGTTTTATTGTTCTCTCTCTCTCTCTCTCTCTCTATCTCTCTATTTTCTCTCTATTGTTCTGCTCTTTTTTACTGTATTCCATTCTGCAATGTTTTATCATGCTTGCTTTTCAGGTATGTAATTTTTTGTTTTCACGTGCGCCATTCAACTGCAGCGCGGAATTATTTATCTTGACAGCAACAGCGTTTGCTCCCACGATACATAAAGCCGTGACTCCAGTGCTGTAGGAGGTGATTTCACCACCACAGTTAAAAAAAAAGAGCATATATGCCGAAGCATGGGGGCAGCAGGGGCGGAGGAGCGATTTTGCTCCTAATGCCGCGTATATACGGTCGAAATTCTGACGGAGGCTTGCTCGTGGAAAAGTTCGACCGTGTGTACGCGGCATACCTTTTTTGCGGGAGGATGCCCCCATGCTTCGGCATATATATATTTTAGGCACAGGTTGCGTTAAAAAAATGTTTTATTTTTTACTAGGTTTTGTTTTGGTATTTGCTTTGCAGGTATGGTATGGTAAGGTCTTACTGTTGTACTGTAATGTTACTTTGTTTTAATGTTAACCATCATTTGCTTAGCAGGTACGCCATTCAGTTGCATCGCGGATTTATTTATCTTGACAGCAACAGCGTTTGCTCCCACGATACATAAAGCCGTGACTCCAACGCTGTAGGAGGTGATTTCACCACCACAGTTAAAAAAAAGAGCATATATGCCGAAGCATGGTGGCAGCAGGGGCGGAGGAGCGATTTTGCTCCTAATGCCGCGTATATACGGTCGAAATTCCGACGGAGGCTTGCCCGTGGAAAAGTTCGACCGTGTGTACGCGGCATAACCTTTTATGCCGCGTACATACGGTCGAAATTTCGACAAAGGCTTGCCCGTGGAAAAGTCAGACCGTGTGTACGCGGCATAACTTTTTTGCAGGAGGCTGCCCCCATGCTTTGGCATATATATATTTTAGGCACAGGTTGCGTTAAAAAAATGTTTTATTTTTTACTAGGTTTTGTTTTGGTATTTGCTTTGCAGGTATGGTATGGTAAGGTCTTACTGTTGTACTGTAATGTTACTTTGTTTTAATGTTAACCATAATTTGCTTAGCAGGTACGCCATTCAGTTGCATCGCGGATTTATTTATCTTGACAGCAACAGCGTTTGCTCCCACGATACATAAAGCCGTGACTCCAACGCTGTAGGAGGTGATTTCACCACCACAGTTAAAAAAAGAGCATATATGCCGAAGCATGGGGGCAGCAGGGGCGGAGGAGCGATTTTGCTCCTAATGCCGCGTATATACGGTCGAAATTCCGACGGAGGCTTGCCCGTGGAAAAGTTCGACCGTGTGTACGCAGCATAACCTTTTATGCCGCGTACATACGGTCGAAATTCCGACGAAGGCTTGCCCGTGGAAAAGTCCGACCGTGTGTACGCGGCATAACTTTTTTGCGGGAGGATGCCCCCATGCTTCGGCATATATGCCCATCATTAGAAGTGGGTGGATGAAGGGAGGTATTCTAATGGTGGGCATACCCATCGATCAATCTCTTTTTTTCGTTCAGCCAACAGGCTGCATGAAAAAAAAGATTACAATACATGTCCAACAAGGACCAGCAACGTACTGGTATGTTGCTGGACTTTGAATGGTTATACCAGATTGATGCCTGCGGATATCATTCTTTTCAGCCAGCGGCCGGCTTTCATGTAAAAGCAATCCTAGTGGCTAATTAGCCTCTGGACTGCTTTTATAAGCAGTGGGAGGGAATGCCCCCCCCCCGGATATAAACAGCGCCATTGGGAAATTGGGAAAGCATTTTATCACACCGATCTTGGTGTGGTCAGATGCTTTGAGGGCAGAGGAAAGATCTAGGGTCTAACCCCCCATTTTTTTTCAAAAAAAGAGTACCTGTCACTACTTATTGCTATCATAGGGGATATTTACATTCCCTGAGATAACAATAAAAATGATTAAAAAAAAAAAAATATGGAAGGAACAATTTAAAAATAAAATAGCAAAATAAATAATAATAAAAAAAAAAAAAAAAAAAAGCACCGCTGTCCCCCCCCTGCTCTTGCGCAAAGGCGAACGCAAGCATCGGTCTAGCGTCATATGTAAATAGCAATTGCATCATGCATGTGAGGTATCACCGCGAAGGTTAGATCGAGGGCAGTAATTTTAGCAGTAGACCTCCTCTGTAAATCCAACGTGGTAACCTGTAAAGGCTTTAAAAAATGAATGTAGTTTCTCGCCGCTGCGCGTTTGTGCGCAATTTTAAAGCATGTCGTGTTTGGTATCCATGTACTCGGCCTAAGATCATCTTTTTTATTTCATCAAACATTTGGGCAATATAGTGTTTTTTAGTGCATTAAAAATAAAAAAAAGTGTGTTTTTCCCCCAAAAAATGCGTTTGAAAAATCGCTGCGCAAATACTGTGTGGAAAAAAAAAATGCAACACCCACTATTTTAATCTGTAGGGCCTTTGCTTTAAAAATATATATAATGTTTGGGGGTTCAACATAATTTTCTTGCAAAAAAAAAAAAAAATTTCATGTAAACAAAAAGTGTCAGAAAGGGCTTTGTCTTCAAGTGGTTAGAAGAGTGGATGATGTGTGACATAAGCTTCCTAATGTTGTGCATAAAATGCCAGGACAGTTCAAAACTCCCCCAAATGACCCCATTTTGGAAAGTAGACACCTCAAGCTATTTGCTGAGAGGCATGTTGAGCCCATTGAATATTTTTTTTTTTTGTCCCAAGTGATTGAATAATGACAAAAATAAAAAAAAATAAAAAATTTACAAAAAGTTGTCACTAAATTATATATTGCTCAAACATGCCATGGTTATATGTGGAATTGCACCCCAAAATACATTCTGGTGCTTCTCCTGAGTACGGGGATACCACATGTGTGAGACATTTTGGGAGCCTAGCCGCGTACAGGACCCCGAAAACCAAGCACCGCCTTCAGGATTTCTATGGGTGTAAATTTTTGATTTTACTCCTCACTGCCTATCACAGTTTCGGAGGCCATGGAATGCCCAGATGGCACAAAACCCCCCCAAATGACCCCATTTTGGAAAGTAGACACCCCAAGCTATTTGCTGAGAGGTATGTTGAGTATTTTGCAGATCTCGCTTTTTGTCACAAAGTTTTAAAAATTGAAAAAAGAAAAAAAAAAAAATATGTCTTTCTTCATTTTCAAAAACAAATGAGAGCTGTAAAATACTCACCATGCCTCTCGGCAAATAGCTTGGGGTGTCTACTTTCCAAAATGGGGTCATTTGTGGGGGTTTTGGACTATCTTGGCATTTTATGGCCTTCAAAACTGTGATAGGTAGTGAGGAGTGAAATCAAAAATTTGTGCCCTTAGAAATCCTGAAGGCGGTGCTTGGTTTTCGGGGGCCCGTACGCGGCTAGGCTCTCAAAAAGTCCCACACATGTGGTATCCCCGTACTCAGGAGAAGCAACCAAATGTATTTTGGGGTGCAATTCTGCATATAACCATGGCATGTTTGAGCAATATATCATTTAGCGACAACTTTTTGTACATTTTTTTTTCTTTTTGTCATTATTCAATCACTTGGGACAAAAAAAAAAATATTCAATGGGCTCAACATGCCTCTCAGCAATTTCCTTGGGGTGTCTACTTTCCAAAATGGGGTCATTTTGGGGGGTTTTGTGCTATCTTGGCATTTTATGGCCTTCAAAACTGTGATAGGTAGTGAGGAGTGAAATCAAAAATTTATGCCCTTAGAAACCTTGAAGGCTGTGCTTGGTTTTTGGGGTCCCGTACGCGGCTAGGCTCCCAAAAAGTCCCACACATGTGGTATCCCCGTACTCAGGAGAAGCAGCAGAATGTATTTTGGGGTGCAATTCCACATATAACCATGGCATATGTGAGCAATATATCATTTAGTGACAACTTTGTGCAAAAAAAACAAAGTTTGTCATATTCCCGCAACTTGTGGCAAAATATAAAATATTCCATGGACTGAACATGCCTCTCAGTAAATAGCTTGGGGTGTCTACTTTCCAAAATGGGGTCATTTGGGGGGATTTTGTGCTATTTTGGCATTTTATGGCCTTCGAAACTGTGATAGGTAGTGAGGAGTGAAATCAAAAATTTACGTCCTTAGAAAGCCTGAAGGCGGTGCTTGGTTTTTGGGGCCCCGTACCCGGCTAGGCTCCCAAAAAGTCCCACACATGTGGTATCCCTGTACTCAGGAGAAGGAGCAGAATGTATTTTGGGGTGCAATTCCACATATAACCATGGCATGTGTGAGCAATATATCATTTAGTGACAACTTTTTGTACATTTTTTCTTTTTTTTTTCTTTTTGTCATTATTCAATCATTTGGGACAAAAAAAAAATATTCAATGGGCTCAACATGCCTCTAAGCAAATAGCTTGGGGTGTCTACTTTCCAAAATGGGGTCATTTGGGGGGGTTTTGTGCCATCTTGGCATTTTATGGCCTTCAAAACTGTGATAGGTAGTGAGGAGTGAAATCAAAAATTTATGCCCTTAGAAACCTTGAAGGCGGTGCTTGGTTTTTGGGGTCCCGTACGCGACTAGGCTCCCAAAAAGTCCCACACATGTGGTATCCCCATACTCAGGAGAAGCAGCAGAATGTATTTTGGGGTGTAATTTCACATATGCCCATGGCATGTGTGAGCAATATATCATTTAGTGACAACTTTGTGCAAAAAAAAAAAAGTTTGTCATATTCCTGCAACTTGTGGCAAAATATAAAATATTCCATGGACTAATCATGCCTCTCAGTAAATAGCTTGGGGTGTCTACTTTCCAAAATGGGGTCATTTAGGGGGGTTTTGTGCTATTTTGGCATTTTATGGCCTTCGAAACTGTGATAGGTAGTGAGGAGTGAAATCAAAAATTTGCGCCCTTAGAAATCCTGAAGGCGGTGCTTGGTTTTCGGGGGCCCGTATGCGGCTAGGCTCCTGAAAAGTCCCACACATGTGGTATCCCCGTACTCAGGAGAAGCAGCAGAATGTATTTTGGGGTGCAATTCCACATATAACCATGGCATGTGTGAGCAATATATCATTTAGTGACAACTTTTTGTAAATTTTTATTTATTTTTTTGTCATTATTCAATCACTTGGGACAAAAAAAAAATATTCAATGGGCTCAACATGCCTCTCAGCAATTTTCCTGGGGTGTCTACTTTCCAAAATGGGGTCATTTGGGGGGGTTTTGTACTGCCCTGCCATTTTAGCACCTCAAGAAATGAGATAGGCAGTCATAAATTAAAAGCTGTGTAAATTCCAGAAAATGTACCCTAGTTTGTAGACGCTATAACTTTTGCGCAAACCAATAAATATACGCTTATTGACATTTTTTTTACTAAAGACATGTGGCTGAATACATTTTGGCCTAAATGCATGACTACAATTGAGTTTATTCGATTTTTCTTATAACAAAAAGTAGAAAATATCATTTTTTTTCTAAATTTTCGGTCTTTTTCCGTTTATCTCGCAAAAAATAAAAATCGCAGAGGCAATCAAATACCATTAAAAGAAAGCTCTATTTGTGGGAAGAAAAGGACGCAAATTTCGTTTCAGTACAACATTGCATGTCCGCACAATTTACAGTTAAAGCAGCGCAGTGCAAAATTCTGAATTCACCTCTGGTCCTCTAGCTACCAAATGGTCCGGGGCTTAAGTGGTTAAAGGGCAAGTCAGCCAGGAGCTATTTGGAAGCTAGGTCGGCCGACCAGCATTCCAGCCAGATAAAGTGACGCAGCAACACAGCATAGATAGAGGCCCCAGATATTAAAGGGGCTGCATCCAAAGTGGCATCGCACACAGGGACTAAACCCTGCGCAAGTTGGTGAGCCAGGGAAATGGTCTCAGGAGGGAGATTATGCTCCTGTACTGTCTGGTGCAAAATCTTTGCCCATCCTGTGAGTGTCTTGAGACACAAGCGTAAGGCAGACCCCAATAAGGTAAACATAGTTCTACTCACCACTTCTGACCTCCTGTCAGTGGGATCCTTAAATGCAGGAGTCCCTTCCATTGGGAGCGTGGTAGCCTTATTCAAACGGGCGACCGGGGGTCAACCACTGGGGGGGAGAACCCACTTCTTAACCAGGTCCTCCTCAAAGGGGTACCTCATGGCTAGGCGCCGCGGGACCGTCAAAGTCTTCTGCGGCTTATCCCAGACTTGGTCAATGAATGTATCAAAAAAAGGCACATATGGAAAAACCTTTTTTGAATAAATGGCTTTAACCACTTAACGACCGCTCACTGTATATATACGTCGGCAGAATGGCACCGACAGGCACAATCACGTACAGTGTACGTGATCGCCTTTGTACAGTTGGGGGGGTTCGATCGGACCCCCCTCCTATACAGTGAGCGGCCGTTTATCGTTGGGGAGCGATCAGAGATGAGGGGGTGACCATTCGATTTCGGCCACCCCCTCGCGATCGCTCCCGGCCAATGAAAATGCTTCCTCCGCCATGTGATGTAAACACAGGCAGGAGGAAGTGATGTCATCTCCCTCGCGGCGGTCTTTTCGATTCCGGCGCCGAGGAGAGAAGAAGCAGGTTAGTGCACCAACAGTCCACTGACACTTAGGTACACATAGGCACACATTTCACCCCCCAGTCACCCCCAGATCACCCCCCAGGTCACCCCCCAGCCCCCAATCACAGTGTCACTGATTGCAGTGATCATTTATTTTACTGATCACTGCATTTAGTGTCATCTGTGATAGTAAAAAGTTGCAGGGCAGTTAGGTTTAGGCCCCTTTAGGTCCAGGGTAGCCCCCTAACCCCCCCTAATAAAGGTTTAACCCCTTGATCGCCCCCCAGGTAACCCTTTCACCCCCTAACGCCAGTGTCACTAAGCGATCGTATTTTCGATCGCTGTATTTAGTGCCGGTGGTGCCCTAGATAGCCAGTTAATTATTTTTAGGTTCGCCGCAGGTTTTTATTAGCGTCAGGTACCCCCATATATTATTTTAACCCCCTGATTGCCCCTAGAGTTAACCCTTTCACCAGTGATCACCGTATAAGCGTCACTGGTGACACTGGTTACCCAGTTAGTTATTTAGGTAACCCGTCAGGTTTTTATATAGCGTCGGGTACCCCCATATTTAACCTAATAAAGGTTTTAACCCCCTGATTGCCCCTAGTTAACCCTTTCACCAGTGATCACCATATAAAGGTTACGGGTGACACTGGTTGGTTAGTTTGCTTTTTATAGCATCAGGGCACCCGCCGTATATAACCCAATAAAGGTTTAACCCCCTGATCGCCCGGCGGGTGAGATCAATTAGGTTTTAGCGCCAGAGAGGGTCTGCGTCGCCCCAGGCAGCATTAGGTTAGTGCCAGTAACGCTAACACCCACGCGCAAAGCATACACCTCCCTTAGTGGTATAGTATCTGATCAGATCTATACTAGCGTCCCCAGCGGTTTAGGGTTCCCAAAAACGCAGTGTTAGCGGGATCAGCCCAGATACCTGCTAGCACCTGCGTTTAGCCCCTCCGCCCAGCCCAGCCCACCCAAGTGCAGTATCGATCGATCACTGTCACTTACCAAACACAAAACACATAACTGCAGCGTTCGCAGAGACAGTCCTGATCCCTGCGACCGCTAACAGTTTTTTTGTAGCGTTTGATATATTTGCTGACGACAGTCGGGTGCTTTTTTTCCTGTGAATCTTACTAGTGTACCCCTAAATTTAGAGCCCAAAATGGCAAGACGAAGGTACACTAGTAAAGAGGCCTACGAGATTCTGAGCATGACAGATAGTGAAGAGGAGGTCACGTATCTGTCAGATTCAGGCTCAGAATATCTTCCCGTAGAAGACAGTGACGTCAGCGGCCCCACGTCAGATAGCTCTGACGACGAAGTTGAGGTCCCTGCTAAGGTCAGGCGTACCCGATCCCGATCTTCTGAGGTTGTTGAGGAGCAAGAACTGCAGGGCTCTCGTATCATGGAGCAGAGTAGTACTAGCGCCGCTATTCCTTCTGGTGAATTGGCAAGCACCAGCGGTCTAGTACAGCCTGGGCGTACATCCAGCTCTGCAGTATCACTTGGTGACGTGGCGAGTCCCATAAGTGCAGTTCAAGTTGGCGAGGTGGCAAGCACAAGTAGTGTCCCGCTGCCACCAATAAGAAGACAAAGGCAGGCCCGTCGTACCCATAGTGCTCTTCCTGCAGAATTCGCCTATCCTGATTGGGTCCCCACCACTTCTGCAGAACCCGTACTTCCCTCATTCACTGCCCAACCCGGTATTCAGGTGGAAACAGCTGATTTTATGCCAATTGACTATTATTCGCTGTTTTTCACGGAAGATCTCTATAGATCTATTGTAGACCAGAGTAATTTATATGCTGGTCAATTCATCGCCGCTAATCCCCAGTTGCCTTCCATTGCCAAAGATTGGAAACCAATTACGGTTTCCGAATTTAAGACCTTTCTGGGCCTTTCCCTCAACATGGGCACACATAAATTCCCGTCATTGCGTGCTTATTGGTCCACGCACCCAATTGACCACATGCCCGTGTTCTCTGCCTCCATGCCCAGGAAACGATACAAGCAGATTTTGCGGTTCATGCACTTCAACGACAATGAACTTTGACGTCCACGTGGGGACCCTGAATACGACCGGCTCTATAAAATTCGGCCCCTCATAAACCACTTCAACGAACGTTTTGCAGCCTTGTTTATTCCCAATCAAGCTGTCTGCGTTGATGAGTCCCTGATTAAATTTTCTGGCCGCTTGGCTTTCAAGCAGTACCTTCCCAGCAAGCGTGCCAGATACGGGGTCAAGCTCTATAAGTTCTGTGACAGGGCAACAGGCTATGTATGGAGCTTTATGGTTTATGAGGGAAAAGATAGTCAGGTTGAGCCGGTCAACTGCCCGGATTACATAGGGAGCGCTGGCAAGATAGTGTGGAAATTGGTGTCACCCTTATTCGGAAAGGGGTACCACTTGTATGTGGACAATTATTACATGAGCGTGCCACTGTTTAGTCACTTGTTTGATCATCAGATTGGAGCATGTGGCACCGTGCGACCTAATCGCCGGGGCTTTCCCCAGCGGCTTGTAGATGCCCGTCTTAGGCTGGGGGAGAGAGCCTGCGTAAAGTGTAATAACTTGCTCGCTATGAAGTGGAAGGACAATAAGAATGTTTTCCTTCTTACCTCCCTTCATGCAGATACGACAGTCCAAATTCGTACGGCGACTGGTGTTGTGGAGAAACCCCTCTGTGTCCACGAATATAACAAAAATATGGGAGGGGTGGACCTCAACGACCAGTTGTTGGCGCCGTATCTAATTGACCGTAAGGCGAGACGCTGGTACAAAAAAGTGTCTCTGTAACGGCACCCCAATATCCAGGGGATTAACGCCGTTTACGATGTTCCCTCTCCTAGACACACATCTACTCGCTACCGATATCCACAGCTAAACGACCCTTTCCTATAGGAGCCGACCCCTCTGGAAGAAGACGAGACGCACTCTGTCTCTTCTGTAGTAGGAATGACTTTATTATTGAGAAACATTGTAACTTTATACACAATTCAAGGCACATGATTTAACATGAACAAGGGCCCAGCTCCACCCACACATCCCAAGACTCAACACCTCATCCTGACGTCTGCTAGGCTTCAAAAGATCCCAACACAATAGAATATACGATCTCCAATACACATCTTTTCACAAAGGGTTGGCAGCCAGTCTCTCTGGCACTTTACAATACACACAAGGACAGACTTAAATGAACAATAGAAATGCAAAACAACTTAATTCCTCACAGCAATGATACTTAACCCCCACATACAGTATACATCCAATCTATATACAATGTATATACAGCCTTGAATATGGCTATCACAGACCATATCGGGGGTTTCTTTTATTCACCCTGTGTCCAAAGTGACCCCACTGTCACACATCTCCCCTTTCGGCAGGGGACTAACAGAGGAGGGGACCCCAGACGGGTCTACTCCGAAGTTAGTCCATGGGTCCATTCTTCCAATGCTGGTATCCACCCAGTACCACAAATGAATTGCTCCAAGCAGAGCATTACTTACCCAGCCAACCTCTGCCTCTCTCAGAGAACATACCCGCCGCTGGGGAGAAGACAGGGTGACTGGGCTCAGTCCGTCATGCTGTTGGGGATCTGGGTCGACTGCCCGGCATCCCTGGGGTATACAAGTGGAGACTGAAGTCCCATCCACTTGTGGTAGGTGGAAGTCCCCCAGTACTTGCAAAGCAAGGCTGACATCCTCCTGTCTCAGTGTCACACCATTTTCTGGGGTTGTGTCAGTGAGGACTGAAGTCCCATCCAATACCACAGGAACTCCCTCTTCTGTTAGTTGAGAGCCGAGGCCCGTGGCACTCGGCTCTGTTGCCAGCTCTTCTGCTGGGTTGCTGTGAGTGGAGACCGCAGTCCCATCCACCGATATCCGCTCAAGTGGCAGTTGTGTGCAGCGGCCAGTAGCATTCTGCCCTGCTGCCAGTGATTCAGCTGAGGGTAAAAGCTTTACCACCCCAGCTTGTTGCTGGAGAGAGGGGCCAACTGCCCCGGCTCCCTGAAACTCCACAGTTGTTTCCGGTGCTGGGCAGCACAGGTTGCTATCACTCTGCCCTGTTGCCAGTACTCCTGCTGGGGACTCCACACCATCTACTCTGGCTACCTGTTGGGGAGGGAAAATGGCTGCTTCTCCTCCCTGCATCTCTGAAATCCACTCAGAAAGAGGAACCATCACCTTCTCAACTCGGGCCTCCAACACTGCCACGGGTGTAGAGCAGGGGTCTGCAGTACTTTGTCCTGCTGCCAGTACTTGAGCGGGCGATGCATAATTCATAACATCCTCTGCACAGTCCATTAAGTCCATACCTTCTGTAATCTGTGGCTGGGGAGATGAGCCAACTGCCCTAGCTCCCTGGAACTCCATATCATCCACTTCGGCTTTAAGGGTGGCAATCTTCAGATTTTCCACTGCTGATTCTTCAGCCAGGCTAGCTCCCTGGAACTCTATATCATCCACTTCGGCTTTAGGGAGGGCAATCTTCATCTTTTCCACTGCCGATTCTTCAGCCAGGCTAGCTCCCTGGAACTCTGTATCATTCACTTCGGCTTTAGGGAGGGCAATCTTCAGATTTTCCACTGCTGATTCTTCAGCCAGGATTTCATAGTTGTCAACTGGTAATTCCTGATAGTCCCAGGCAAAGGGAGCCCCACCCTGCTGCTGAGTAGAGTCTAGCAGCTGTTTGTAGGCAATCTCCAGCTCCCATTCCTGAACGGCCAGAAACTCCAAATATTCCTGTGCCCAGTGCCCTTCCGAGACATTCAGTCTTTGTTCTCTGTGCTCCATTATTTCCTCCAAACGCCACTCCTGATCACTCCCAAAGTCAGGGTCCTCGGACAGCCTCCAATACAACAATCCCAGGCCATTATAGTCAAAGCCTTCCGTGGGGCTGTCATCCGCTGACCATGGGCACTCTTGGGCTACATACCACCGGAGGGCTCTGTAGCTCTCGTCCAACCGCATCTCTGCCCGGATCAGCCTGCTTAACTCAGCTGTCCACTCCTGCTTCGGTTGTTCCCCCAATAACAGCATTCGTACTTCATACTGCGACCAGTACCTTACATGGATGGAGGGGAGAACTTTTCCCTGGTGTTGCTGCTCGAGGGCTAGCACTTTCTTCCAGAGTTCGCAGCGGATCGAATCCGACCATCCCAGCAGGACCTCCTCTGATACTGGTCCTCTATGCTGTATCTGCATCTCTCGCAACCTCCTTCTGAATTCCTTTTCCATGTCGGCTGGTATCTGTATCTCTCCTCTCCTTTCCGTTGGTGCTGCTTTTTTAGGTGTTGTCTCCCATTGCCGTATTTCCGCCATTCTCTGCTCATGTTGCCACTCATCCTGCCGCTCGATGTCTCTAATGGCTTCCCGTATGGCGGTCTCTGATGGGTTAGCACCATACAATGCCAACCGCTGTCGCACTCGTTGCTGAAACAAATCTTAAACTGACCGGGGTCCTGCATCACCCTCCTTCGGCTGCATCGCTGGTCATTCACTGTGGTGGTTTGGAGTGTCCCAGGAACTGGAGGGAAAATCCCGCTGCTGCCAACCAATGTAACGGCACCCCAATCTCAAGGGGTATTAACGCCGTTTACGATGTTCCCTCTCCTTGACACACATCCACTCGCTACCGATATCCACAGCTAAACGACCCTTTCCTATAGGAGCCGACCCCTCTGGAAGAAGACGAGACGCACTCTGTCTCTTCTGTAGTAGGAATGACTTTATTATTGAGAAACATTGTAACTTTATACACAATTCAAGGCACATGATTTAACATGAACAAGGGCCCAGCTCCACCCACACATCCCAAGACTCAACACCTCATCCTGACGTCTGCTAGGCTTCAAAAGATCCCAACACAATAGAATATACGATCTCCAATACACATCTTTTCACAAAGGGTTGGCAGCCAGTCTGTCTGGCACTTTACAATACACACAAGGACAGACTTAAATGAACAATAGAAATGCAAAACAACTTAATTCCTCACAGCAATGATACTTAACCCCCACATACAGTATACATCCAATCTATATACAATGTATATACAGCCTTGAATATGGCTATCACAGACCATATCGGGGGTTTCTTTTATTCACCCTGTGTCCAAAGTGACCCCACTGTCACAGTCTCTATCCTTATTTCAATTGGCTTTGCTGAACGCTCATGTGCTATACAGAGCTTCAGGCGGGACGTTATCTCTTCTAAAATTCCAGAATGAGATTGTCACAGAACTCCTGTATCCAGGCGGTTCTGCACCTCACCATCCCCTACCAAATGCAGTAAGCCGGCTGCATGAGAGGCATTATACGCATGTCCTCCCGAGTACCCCTACCCAACGAGCCCCCCAAAAAAGATGTCGTGTCTGTAGCAAGCGCGGATTTAGGCGTGACACCCGTCATTATTGTCCACTCTGTCCTGACAAACCTGGTCTTTGCCTTGGTGAATGTTTTGAACGCTACCACTCAAAAGTGAAGTTTTAGCGTAGGGTACAGCATTTCACAGACTAGGACACACTTACACAGGGTCTCCCAAGATGCCATTACATTTTGAGAGACCCGAACCATTACAGTTGTTAAAGTTACAAAAAAAAAGTGTAAAAAAGAAAAAAAAAACGTAAAAAACAAAAACACAAAAAATATATAAAATAAAAAAAACAAAAATAGTTGTCGTTTTATTGTTCTCTCTCTCTCTCTCTATTTTCTCTCTATTGTTCTGCTCTTTTTTACTGTATTCCATTCTGCAATGTTTTATCATGCTTGCTTTTCAGGTATGTAATTTTTTGTTTTCAGGTGCGCCATTCAACTGCAGCGCGGAATTATTTATCTTGACAGCAACAGCGTTTGCTCCCACGATACATAAAGCCGTGACTCCAGTGCTGTAGGAGGTGATTTCACCACCACAATTAAAAAAAAAGAGCATATATGCTGAAGCATGGGGGCAGCAGGGGCGGAGGAGCGATTTTGCTCCTAATGCCGCGTACATACGGTCAAAATTCCGACGGAGGCTTGCCCGTGGAAAAGTCCGACCGTGTGTACGCGGCATAACCTTTTATGCCGCGTACATACGGTCGAAATTTCGACGAAGGCTTGCCTGTGGAAAAGTCCGACCGTGTGTACGCGGTATAACTTTTTTGCGGGAGGATGCCCCCATGCTTCGGCATATATATATTTTAGGCACAGGTTGCGTTAAAAAAATGTTTTATTTTTTACTAGGTTTTGTTTTGGTATTTGCTTTGCAGGTATGGTATGGTAAGGTCTTACTGTTGTACTGTAATGTTACTTTGTTTTAATGTTAACCATCATTTGCTTAGCAGGTACGCCATTCAGTTGCATCGCGGATTTATTTATCTTGACAGCAACAGCGTTTGCTCCCACGATACATAAAGCCGTGACTCCAACGCTGTAGGAGGTGATTTCACCACCACAGTTAAAAAAAGAGCATATATGCCGAAGCATGGGGGCAGCAGGGGCGGAGGAGCGATTTTGCTCCTAATGCCGCGTATATACGGTCGAAATTCCGATGGAGGCTTGCCCGTGGAAAAGTTCGACCGTGTGTACGCGGCATAACCTTTTATGCCGCGTACATACGGTCAAAATTCCGACGAAGGCTTGCCCGTGGAAAAGTCCGACCGTGTGTACGCGGCATAACTTTTTTGCGGGAGGATGCCCCCATGCTTCGGCATATATGCCCATCATTAGAAGTGGGTGGATGAAGGGAGGTATTCTAATGGTGGGCATACCCACCGATCAATCTCTTTTTTTCGTTCAGCCAACAGGCTGCATGAAAAAAAAGATTGCAATACATGTCCAACAAGGACCAGCAACGTACTGGTATGTTGATGGACTTTGAATGTTTATACCAGAATGATGCCTGCAGGTTTAGGTATCATCTTGGTATCATTCTTTTCAGCCAGTGGCCGGCTTTCATGTAAAAGCAATTCTAGCAGATAATTAGCCTCTAGACTGCTTTTACAAGCAGTGGGAGGGAATGCCCCCCCGGATATAAACAGCGCCATTGGGAAATTGGGAAAGCATTTTATCACACCGATCTTGGTGTGGTCAGATGCTTTGAGGGCAGAGGAAAGATCTAGGGTCTAACCCCCCATTTTTTTTTCAAAAAAAGAGTACCTGTCACTACTTATTGCTATCATAGGGGATATTTACATTCCCTGAGATAACAATAAAAATGCTAAAAAAAAAAAAAAAAATATGGAAGGAACAGTTTAAAAATAAAATAAAAAAGCAAAATAAATAATAAAAAAGAAAAAAAAAGCACCGCTGTCCCCCCATGCTCTTGCGCAAAGGCGAACGCAAGCGTCGGTCTAGCGTCATATGTAAACAGCAATTGCATCATGCATGTGAGGTATCACCGCGAAGGTCAGATCGAGGGCAGTAATTTTAGCAGTAGACCTCCTCTGTAAATCTAACGTGGTAACCTGTAAAGGCTTTTAAATGCTTTTAAAAATGAATGTAGTTTCTCGCCGCTGCGCGTTTGTGCGCAATTTTAAAGCATGTCGTGTTTGGTATCCATGTACTCGGCCTAAGATCATCTTTTTTATTTCATCAAAAATTTGGGCAATATAGTGTTTTTTAGTGCATTAAAAATAAAAAAAGTGTGTTTTTCCCCCAAAAAATGCGTTTGAAAAATCGCTGCGCAAATACTGTGTGGAAAAAAAAATTCAACACCCACTATTTTAATCTGTAGGGCCTTTGCTTTAAAAATATATATAATGTTTGGGGGTTCAACATAATTTTCTTGCAAAAAAAAATATGTTTTCATGTAAACAAAAAGTGTCAGAAAGGGCTTTGTCTTCAAGTGGTTAGAAGAGTGGATGATGTGTGACATAAGCTTCCTAATGTTGTGCATAAAATGCCAGGACAGTTCAAAACCCCCCCAAATGACCCCATTTTGGAAAGTAGACACCTCAAGCTATTTGCTGAGAGGCATGTTGAGCCCATTGAATATTTTTTTTTTTTTGTCCCAAGTGATTGAATAATGACAAAAAGAAAAAAAAAATGTACAAAAAGTTGTCACTAAATTATATATTGCTCAAACATGCCATGGTTATATGTGGAATTGCACCCCAAAATACATTCTGTTGCTTCTCCTGAGTACGGGGATACCACATGTGTGAGACATTTTGGGAGCCTAGCCGCGTACAGGACCCCGAAAACCAAGCACCGCCTTCAGGATTTCTATGGGTGTAAATTTTTGATTTCACTCCTCACTGCCTATCACAGTTTTGGAGGCCATGGAATGCCCAGATGGCACAAAACCCCCCCAAATGACCCCATTTTGGAAAGTAGACACCCCAAGCTATTTGCTGAGAGGTATGTTGAGTATTTTGCAGCTCTCGCTTTTTGTCACAAAGTTTTAAAAATTTAAAAAAGAAAAAAAAATATGTCTTTCTTCATTTTCAAAAACAAATGAGAGCTGTAAAATACTCACCATGCCTCTCGGCAAATAGCTTGGGGTGTCTACTTTCCAAAATGGGGTCATTTGTGGGGGTTTTGGGCTATCTTGGCATTTTATGGCCTTCAAAACTGTGATAGGTAGTGAGGAGTGAAATCAAAAATTTACGCAGCAGGAGAAGCAGCAGAATGTATTTTGGGGTGCAATTCCACATATAACCATGTCATGTGTGAGCAATATATCATTTAGTGACAACTTTTTGTAAATTTTTTCTTTTTTTTTTCTTTTTGTCATTATTCAATCATTTGGGACAAAAAAAAAAAAAATATTCAATGGGCTCAACATGCCTCTCAGCAAATAGCTTGGGGTGGCTACTTTCCAAAATGGGGTCATTTGGGGGGGTTTTGTGCCATCTTGGCATTTTATGGCCTTCAAAACTGTGATAGGTAGTGAGGAGTGAAATCAAAAATTTATGCCCTTAGAAACCTTGAAGGCGGTGCTTGGTTTTTGGGGTCCCGTATGCGACTAGGCTCCCAAAAAGTCCCACACATGTGGTATCCCCGTACTCAGGAGAAGCAGCAGAATGTATTTTGGGGTGTAATTTCACATATGCCCATGGCATGTGTGAGCAATATATCATTTAGTGACAACTTTGTGCAAAAAAAATAAAGTTTGTCATATTCCCGCAACTTGCGGCAAAATATAAAATATTCCATGGACTAATCATGCCTCTCAGTAAATAGCTTGGGGTGTCTACTTTCCAAAATGGGGTCATTTGGGGGGGTTTTGTGCTATTTTGGCATTTTATGGCCTTCGAAACTGTGATAGGTAGTGAGGAGTGAAATCAAAAATTTGCGCCCTTAGAAATCCTGAAGGCGGTGCTTGGTTTCCGGGGTCCCGTACGTGGCTAGGCTCCTAAAAAGTCCCACACATGTGGTATCCCCGTACTCAGGAGAAGCAGCAGAATGTATTTTGGGGTGCAATTCCACATATAACCATGGCATGTGTGAGCAATATATCATTTAGTGACAACTTTTTGTAATTTTTATTTTTTTTTGTCATTATTCAATCACTTGGGACAAAAAAAAAATTCAATGGGCTCAACATGCCTCTCAGCAATTTCCTTGGGGTGTCTACTTTCCAAAATGGGGTCATTTGGGAGGGTTTTGTACTGCCCTGCCATTTTAGCACTTCAAGAAATGAGATAGGCATTCATAAATTAAAAGCTGTGTAAATTCCAGAAAATGTACCCTAGTTTGTAGACGCTATAACTTTTGCGCAAACCAATAAATATACGCTTATTGACATTTTTTTTACTAAAGACATGTGGCTGAATACATTTTGGCCTAAATGCATGACTACAATTGAGTTTATTCGATTTTTCTTATAACAAAAAGTAGAAAATATCATTTTTTTTCAAAATTTTCGGTCTTTTTCCGTTTATATCGCAAAAAATAAAAATCGCAGAGGCAATCAAATACCATTAAAAGAAAGCTCTATTTGTGGGAAGAAAAGGACGCAAATTTCGTTTGGGTACAACATTACATGTCCGCACAATTTACAGTTAAAGCAGCGCAGTGCAAAATTCTGAATTCACCTCTGGTCCTTTAGCTACCAAATGGTCCGGGGCTTAAGTGGTTAAAGGAACCAAAGGAGACAGCTTCCACCTGAGGTTCCTCAGCCTCAACATTCAGCTTGAGATTGTCCCTCACAGCATCAATGAGTTCACTTACAAGCACCCGGTCAGTTATTCAGAACTGGGGTCTTCCTCACAGGGAATATCCTGTTCAAAAACATGAAAATCCTCAGAGCTAGGGTCCTGAGCAGCAGAAGCTAGGCCCATATCTGAGACAGAGCACTCCCCTACAGGAGAATGTGTGGGGAGGGGGCGCTTTACAGCTCCCTTGCGCTCTCATACCGCTTCCATTCTGACAAGGATGATTTCAGGACTGCCAACAACTAGTCGCTAGGGACCGCAGGTGCAGGAGCTCTGCCAGTTGCCTCAGACAAGTGTGGAGAAGCAGGTGAACTAGACTCCATACTGCCACACTCTGAGACCTTTAGACACTATTATAGGGAATAACACAGTCCACCCACTGGCTATGCTGAAGCTGAGGAGGGGATACCCAGAGGACTCACCAACCCTTGTAAGGACCACTCAGTTCCGCTGTATGAAACCGCGCTGCAGCGCGAGTGAAGCCTGAGGAGAGTGTGAGGAGATGAGGAGATTGTGAGATTCGCGCCGCAGCAGCACCGATAGAGGCCGAAACCGAAAGTAAAAGCGCTGCGGCTTCAAGAAAATGGCCGCCGCCCGCATGCATTACTGCACCATTGATCCACGGCAAGATGGCCGTCGAGCGCGGTTTTCAAAATCACCTCACAGCGCTAATGGCGCACACAGTAAAGTAAAACACCCACACACCAGAACACTGCTCCTCTCCCAGGGTCCACTAAAGCAGACATGAGTGCCCACAGCCAGGCCAGAGTGACCCCCAAGCACCCCCACACAGCACAGCACCAGTACAGGGTGCAGAGAGCAGCATAACAGGGGGGGAGACAGGGAGAAACCCCCCATATAAAGAAACACAGCCAGCATGTACTCACCTGCAGCAGGAGAGACTACTTACCCGTCCCAGAGGGACCCACTGGCTTGTTTCAGACAGACCTATCACAGAGTAGTACTGCGTAGCTGTTGGCCCGGTCCACCGCAAAAGATACAGACAGGTACTGTTCAATCTTGAGAGGACCGCGGGAGCATAAATGCAAACCAGCCACCCCTGGAGTCATGGGGCATGTCGTGAACTGAGTCTCACGCACACAAGGTGAGGATCAGCACGCTCGATGGTCGGACAGGGAAGACTACGAGGATACCAGTGTACCCAACCTGTTGCCCAGCCGACAGTTGATTGAAGGTCTCAAAAATAAAATAATAAAATTCCTTAAGGAATAAAAGTTAAAAGTAAAATCTTCCAGGAGACTGGCTCCTGAGAGAGCCACGTCTTCTCCTTCTGCTAGGCAGAAAAAACTGAGGCTGCAGGTAGGAGGGTTATGTCCGGAGGCGGGGCTCTTCAGCTCTGGTTTTGTTCTAGAATGTATGTTTTTAACATCTAACATTCTGCCTAGATCTTCTCCTGCAAGCAGGGACATATACCCACACGTAAACAGTATGAGAGCTGTGTCAGTCCATGGACGATAAGAGAAAAAAGCCCGGTGTTGAAGTGGTTATTGAGGAAAAAAATTAACTTAAATGATTTTAGCAAATGGCTGCAATATAACAAAGAGTGAAAAATTTAAGGGGGTCTGAATACTTTCCGTACCCACTGTATATAGATATATATATATATATTATATACACAGTGGGTACGGAAAGTATTCAGACCCCCTTAAATTTTTCACTCTTTGTTATATTGCAGCCATAAGTCCAGAACAGTCACGGAGTTGTTGTGAAGCCACTACTTTGTTATTTTAGCTGTGTGCTTAGAGTCATTGTCTTGTTGGAAGGTAAACCTTCGGCCCAGTCTGAGGTCCTGAGCACTCTGGAGAAGGTTTTTGTCCAGGATTTCCCTGTACTTGGCCGCATTAATCTTTCCCTCGATTGCAACCAGTCGTCTTGTCCCTGCAGCTGAAAAACACCCCCCCACAGCATGATGCTGCCACCACCATGCTTCACTGTTGGGACCGTATTGTACAGGTGATGAGCAGTGCCTGGTTTTCTCCACACATACCGCTTAGAATTAAGGCCAAAAAGTTCTATCTTGGTCTCATCAGACCAGAGAATCTTATTTCTCACCATCTTGGAGTCCTTCAGGTGTTTTTTTAGCAAATTCCATGTGGGCTTTCATGTGTCTTGCACTGAGGAGAGGCTTCCGTCGGGCCACTCTGCCATAAAGCCCCGACTGGTGGAAGGCTGCAGTGATGGTTAACTTTCTACAACTTTCTCCCATCTCCCGACTGCA
>CM055122.1:1201125993-1201323766 GCA_029206835.1 Rana muscosa
ATCGAACCCCCGGCCCTTTTGTCCCCAAAATGGTCAAAAATCAAACCCCCGGCTCTTTTGTCAAAAAGAATACAAAATCTAACCCCCTGGCCCTTTTGTCCCCAAAATGGTCCAAAATCTAACCCTCGGCCCTTTTGCCCCGAAATGGTCCAAAATCAAACCCCCGGCCTTTTGCCCAGAAATGGTCCAAAATCGAACCCCCTGACCCTTTGTCCCCAAAATGGTCCAAAATTGAACCTCCTTCCCTTTTGTCCCCAAAATGGTCAAAAATCAAACCCCCGGCCTTTTTGTCTTCAAAATGGTCAAAAATCGACCCCCCGGCCTTTTTGTCCCCAAAATGGTTCAAATGGTCCAAAATCGAACCCCCAGCCTTTTTGTCGAAAATGGTCGAGAATCCTTTTGTCCCCAAAATGGTCAAAAAGGTCCACAATCAAACCCCCAGCCTTTTTGTCCCCGAAATGGTTCAAAATGGTCCAAAAAAAAACAACCCTCACCATTTTGGCACGAAATGGTCCAAAATCGAACCCCCCAGCCCTTTTGTCCCCAAAATGGTCCAAAATCGAACACCTGGCCCTTTTGCCCCAAAATTGTCTGAAATGGTCCAAAATCGAACCCCCGGCCCTTTTGTCCCTAAAATGGTCCAAAATTGAAACCACGGCCTTTTTGTCCCCAAAATGGTCCAAAATTTAACTCCTGGCCCTTTTGCCCCGAAATGGTCCAGAATCGAACCCCCAGCCCTTTTGTCCCCAAAATGGTCAAAAATCAAACCCCCGGCCCTTTTGTCAAAAATAATCCAAACTCTAACCCCCTGGCTCTTTTGTCCCCAAAATGGTCCCAAAATCTAACCCTCAGCAATTTTGCCCCGAAATGGTCCAAAATCAAACCCCCGGCCCTTTTGCCCCGAAATGGTCCAAAATCTAACTCCCGGCCCTTTTGCCCCAAAATGGTCCAAAATCTAACCCCCGGCACATTTGCCCCGAAATGGTCCAGAATCGAACCCCCAGCCCTTTTGTCCCCAAAAATGGTTAAAAATCAAACCCCCGGCCCTTTTGTCAAAAACAATCCAAAATCTAACCCCCTGGCCCTTTTGTCCCCAAAATGGTCCAAAATCGAACCCTCGGCCCGTTTGCCCCAAAATGGTCCAAAATCAAACCCCCGGCCCTTTTGCCCCAAAATTGTCCAAAATGGTCCAAAATCGAACCCCCGGCCCTTTTGCCCCAAAATTGTCCAAAATGGTCCAAAATTGAACCCCCGGCCCTTTTGTCCCCAAAATGGTCCAAAATCGAACCCCCGGCCCTTTTGTCCCCAAAATGGTCAAAAATCAAACCCCCAGCCCTTTTGCCCTGAAATTGTCCGAAATGGTCCAAATCGAACCCCCGGCTTTTTTGTCCCCAAAATGGTTCAAAATGGTCAAAAATCTAACCACCAGCCTTTGTGTCGAAAATGGTCCAGAATCGAACCCCCAGCCGTTTTGTCCCCAAAATGGTCAAAAATCAAACCCCCGCCCTTTTGTCAAAAATAATCCAAAATCTAACCCCCTGGCCCTTTTGTCCCCAAAATGGTCCAAAATCTAACCCTCGGCCCTTTTGCCCCGAAATGGTCCAAAAACAAACCCCCGGCCCTTTTGCCCCAAAATTGTCCAAAATGGTCCAAAATCGAACCCCGGCACTTTTGCCCCAAAATTGTCCAAAATGGTCCAAAATCGAACCCCCGGCCCTTTTGCCCCAAAATTGTCCAAAATGGTCCAAAATCGAACCCCCGGCCCTTTTGTCCCCAAAATGGTCAAAAATCAAACCCCGGCCCTTTTGCCCTGAAATTGTCCGAAATTGTCCAAAATCGAACCCCCGGCTTTTTTGTCCCCAAATGGTTCAAAATGGTCCAAAATCTAACCACCGGCCTTTGTGTCGAAAATGGTCCAGAATCGAACCCCCAGCCCTTTTGTCCCCAAAATGGTCAAAAATCAAACCCCCGGCCCCTTTGTCAAAAATAATCCAAAATCTAACCCCCTGGCCCTTTTGTCCCCAAAATGGTCCAAAATCTAACCCTCGGCCCTTTTGCCCTGAAATGGTCCAAAATCAAACCCCCGGCCCTTTTGCCCCGAAATGGTCCAAAATCGAACCCCAGCACTTTTGCCCCAAAATTGTCCAAAATGGTCCAAAATCGAACCCCCAGCCCTTTTGCCCCAAAATTGTCCAAAATGGTCCAAAATTGAACCCCGGCCCTTTTGTCCCCAAAATGGTCCAAAATCGAACCCCCGGCCCTTTTGTCCCCAAAATGGTCAAAAATCAAACCCCCGGCCCTTTTGCCCTGAAACTGTCCGAAATGGTCCAAAATCGAACCCCCGGCTTTTTTGTCCCCAAAATGGTTCAAAATGGTCCAAAATCTAACCACCGGCCTTTTTGTTGAAAATGGTCCAGAATCGAACCCCCAGCCGTTTTGTCCCCAAAATGGTCAAAAATCAAACCCCCGGCTCTTTTGTCAAAAAAAATACAAAATCTAACCCCCTGGCCCTTTTGTCCCCAAAATGGTCCAAAATCTAACCCTCGGCCCTTTTGCCCCGAAATGGTCCAAAATCAAACCCCGGCCTTTTGCCCAGAAATGGTCCAAAATCGAACCCCCTGACCCTTTTGTCCCCAAAATGGTCCAAATTGAACCTCCTTCCCTTTTGTCCCCAAATGGTCAAAAATCAAACCCCCGGCCTTTTTGTCTTCAAAATGGTCAAAAATCGACCCCCCGGCCTTTTTGTCCCCAAAATGGTTCAAATGGTCCAAAATCGAACCCCCAGCCTTTTTGTCGAAAATGGTCGAGAATCCTTTTGTCCCCCAAAATGGTCAAAAAGGTCCACAATCAAACCCCCAGCCTTTTTGTCCCCGAAATGGTTCAAAATGGTCCAAAAAAAACAACCCTCACCATTTTGACACGAAATGGTCCAAAATCGAACCCCCCAGCCCTTTTGTCCCCAAAATGGTCCAAAATCGAACACCTGGCCCTTTTGCCCCAAAATTGTCTGAAATGGTCCAAAATCGAACCCCCGGCCCTTTTGTCCCTAAAATGGTCCAAAATTGAAACCACTGCCTTTTTGTCCCCAAAATGGTCCAAAATTTAACTCCTGGCCCTTTTGCCCCGAAATTGTCCAAAATCTAACCCCCGGAACTTTTGCCCCGAAATGGTCCAGAATCGAACCCCCAGCCCTTTTGTCCCCAAAATGGTCAAAAATCAAACCCCCGGCCCTTTTGTCAAAAATAATCCAAACTCTAACCCCCTGGCTCTTTTGTCCCCAAAATGGTCCAAAATCTAACCCTCAGCAATTTTGCCCCAAAATGGTCCAAAATCAAACCCCCGGCCCTTTTGCCCCGAAATGGTCCAAAATCTAACTCCCGGCCCTTTTGCCCCAAAATGGTCCAAAATCTAACCCCCGGCACATTTGCCCCGATAATGGTCCAGAATCGAACCCCCAGCCCTTTTGTCCCCAAAATGGTCAAAAATCAAACCCCCGGCCCTTTTGTCAAAAACAATCCAAAATCTAACCCCCTGGCCCTTTTGTCCCCAAAATGGTCCAAAATCGAACCCTCGGCCCGTTTGCCCCGAAATGGTCCAAAATCAAACCCCCGGCCCTTTTGCCCCAAAATTGTCCAAAATGGTCCAAAATCGAACCCCCGGCCCTTTTGCCCCAAAATTGTCCAAAATGGTCCAAAATTGAACCCCCGGCCCTTTTGTCCCCAAAATGGTCCAAAATCGAACCCCCGGCCCTTTTGTCCCCAAAATGGTCAAAAATCAAACCCCCAGCCCTTTTGCCCTGAAATTGTCCGAAATGGTCCAAAATCGAACCCCCGGCTTTTTTGTCCCCAAAATGGTTCAAAATGGTCAAAAATCTAACCACCAGCCTTTGTGTCGAAAATGGTCCAGAATCGAACCCCCAGCCGTTTTGTCCCCAAAATGGTCAAAAACAAACCCCCGGCCCTTTTGTCAAAAATAATCCAAAATCTAACCCCCTGGCCCTTTTGTCCCCAAAATGGTCCAAAATCGAACCCTCGGCCCTTTGGCCCCAAAATGGTCCAAAAACAAACCCCCGGCCCTTTTGCCCCAAAATTTACCAAAATGGTCCAAAATTGAACCCCGGCACTTTTGCCCCAAAATTGTCCAAAATGGTCCAAAATCGAACCCCCAGCCCTTTTGTCCCCAAAATGGTCCAAAATCGAACACCTGGCCCTTTTGCCCCAAAATTGTCTGAAATGGTCCAAAATCGAACCCCCGGCCCTTTTGTCCTAAAATGGTCCAAAATTGAACCCACGGCATTTTTGTCCCCAAAATGGTCCAAAATTTAACTCCTGGCCCTTTTGCCCCGAAATGGTCCAAAATCTAACCCCCGGCACTTTTGCCCCGAAATGGTCCAGAATCGAACCCCAGCCCTTTTGTCCCCAAAATGGTCAAAAATCAAACCCCCGGCCCTTTTGTCAAAAATAATCCAAACTCTAACCCCCTGGCTCTTTTGTCCCCAAAATGGTCCAAAATCTATCCCTCAGCAATTTTGCCCCGAAATGGTCCAAAATCAAACCCCCGGCCCTTTTGCCGCGAAATGGTCCAAAATCTAACTCCCGGCCCTTTTGCCCAAAATGGTCCAAAATCTAACCCCCGGCACTTTTGCCCCGAAATGGTCCAGAATTGAACCCCCAGCCCTTTTGTCCCCAAAATGGTCAAAAATCAAACCCCCGGCCCTTTTGTCAAAAACAATCCAAAATCTAACCCCCTGGCCCTTTTGTCCCCAAAATGGTCCAAAATCGAACCCTCGGCCCATTTGCCCCGAAATGGTCCAAAATCAAACCCCCGGCCCTTTTGCCCCAAAATGGTCCAAAATCGAACCCCCGGCCCTTTTGCCCCAAAATTGTCCAAAATGGTCCAAAATTGAACCCCTGGCCCTTTTGTCCCCAAAATGGTCCAAAATCGAACCCCCGGCCCTTTTGTCCCCAAAATGGTCAAAAATCAAACCCCCAGCCCTTTTGCCCTGAAATTGTCTGAAATGGTCCAAAATCGAACCCCCGGCTTTTTTGTCCCCAAAATGGTTCAAAATGGTCAAAAATCTAACCACCAGCCTTTGTGTCGAAAATGGTCCAGAATCGAACCCCCAGCCGTTTTGTCCCCAAAATGGTCAAAAATCAAACCCCCGGCCCTTTTGTCAAAAATAATCCAAAATCTAACCCCCTGGCCCTTTTGTCCCCAAAATGGTCCAAAATCTAACCCTCGGCCCTTTTGCCCCGAAATGGTCCAAAAACAAACCCCCGGCCCTTTTGCCCCAAAATTGTCCAAAATGGTCCAAAATTGAACCCCGGCACTTTTGCCCCAAAATTGTCCAAAATGGTCCAAAATCGAACCCCCAGCCCTTTTGCCCCAAAATTGTCCAAAATGGTCCAAAATTGAACCCCCGGCCCTTTTGTCCCCAAAATGGTCCAAAATCGAACCCCCGGCCCTTTTGTCCCCAAAATGGTCAAAAATCAAACCCCCGGCCCTTTTGCCCTGAAATTGTCCGAAATGGTCCAAAATCGAACCCCCGGCTTTTTTGTCCCCAAAATGGTTCAAAATGGTCCAAAATCTAACCACCGGCCTTTGTGTCGAAAATGGTCCAGAATCGAACCCCCAGCCCTTTTGTCCCCAAAATGGTCAAAAATCAAACCCCCGGCCCCTTTGTCAAAAATAATCCAAAATCTAACCCCCTGGCCCTTTTGTCCCCAAAATGGTCCAAAATCTAACCCTCGGCCCTTTTGCCCTGAAATGGTCCAAAATCAAACCCCCGGCCCTTTTGCCCCAAAATGGTCCAAAATCGAACCCCCAGCACTTTTGCCCCAAAATTGTCCAAAATGGTCCAAAATCGAACCCCCAGCCCTTTTGCCCCAAAATTGTCCAAAATGGTCCAAAATTGAACCCCGGCCCTTTTGTCCCCAAAATGGTCCAAAATCGAACCCCCGGCCCTTTTGTCCCCAAATGGTCAAAAATCAAACCCCGGCCCTTTTGCCTGAAACTGTCCGAAATGGTCCAAAATCGAACCCCCTGGCTTTTTTGTCCCCAAAAATGGTTCAAAATGGTCCAAAATCTAACCACCGGCCTTTTTGTTGAAAATGGTCCAGAATCGAACCCCCAGCTGTTTTGTCCCCAAAATGGTCAAAAATCAAACCCCGGCTCTTTTGTCAAAAATAATACAAAATCTAACCCTCTGGCCCTTTTGTCCCCAAAATGGTCCAAAATCTAACCCTCGGCCCTTTTGCCCCAAAATGGTCCAAAATCAAACCCCCAGCCTTTTGCCCAGAAATGGTCCAAAATCGAACCCCCTGACCCTTTTGTCCCCAAAATGGTCCAAAATTGAACCTCCTTCCCTTTTGTCCCCAAAATGGTCAAAAATCAAACCCCCGGCCTTTTTGTCTTCAAAATGGTCAAAAAATCGACCCCCCCGGCCTTTTTGTCCCCAAAATGGTTCAAATGGTCCAAAATCGAACCCCCAGCCTTTTTGTCGAAAATGGTCGAGAATCCTTTTGTCCCCAAAATGGTCAAAAAGGTCCACAATCAAACCCCCAGCCTTTTTGTCCCCGAAATGGTTCAAAATGGTCCAAAAAAAACAACCCTCACCATTTTGGCATGAAATGGTCCAAAATCGAACCCCCCAGCCCCTTTTGTCCCCAAAATGGTCCAAAATCGAACACCTGGCCCTTTTGCCCCAAAATTGTCTGAAATGGTCCAAAATCGAACCCCCGGCCCTTTTGTCCCTAAAATGGTCCAAAATTGAACCCACGGCATTTTTGTCCCCAAAATGGTCCAAAATGTAACTCCTGGCCCTTTTGCCCCGAAATGGTCCAAAATCTAACCCCCGGCACTTTTGCCCCGAAATGGTCCAGAATCGAACCCCCAGCCCTTTTGTCCCCAAAATGGTCAAAAATCAAACCCCCGGCCCTTTTGTCAAAAATAATCCAAACTCTAACCCCCTGGCTCTTTTGTCCCCAAAATGGTCCAAAATCTAACCCTCAGCAATTTTGCCCCGAAATGGTCCAAAATCAAACCCCCGGCCCTTTTGCCGCGAAATGGTCCAAAATTCCAGATCTAATCCCCCGGCCCTTTTGTCCCCTAAATGGTTCAAATCTAACCCCCGGCACTTTTGCCCCGAAATGGTCCAGAATTGAACCCCCAGCCCTTTTGTCCCCAAAATGGTCAAAAATCAAACCCCCGGCCCTTTTGTCAAAAACAATCCAAAATCTAACCCCCTGGCCCTTTTGTCCCCAAAATGGTCCAAAATCGAACCCTCGGCCCGTTTGCCCCAAAATGGTCCAAAATCAAACCCCCGGCCCTTTTGCCCCAAAATGGTCCAAAATCGAACCCCCGGCCCTTTTGCCCCAAAATTGTCCAAATGGTCCAAAATTGAACCCCTGGCCCTTTTGTCCCCAAATGGTCCAAAATCGAACCCCCGGCCCTTTTGTCCCCAAAATGGTCAAAAATCAAACCCCCAGCCCTTTTGCCCTGAAATTGTCTGAAATGGTCCAAAATCGAACCCCCGGCTTTTTTGTCCCCAAAATGGTTCAAAATGGTCAAAAATCTAACCACCAGCCTTTGTGCCGAAAATGGTCCAGAATCGAACCCCCAGCCGTTTTGTCCCCAAAATGGTCAAAAATCAAACCCCCGGCCCTTTGTCAAAATAATCCAAAATCTAACCCCCTGGCCCTTTTGTCCCCAAAATGGTCCAAAATCTAACCCTCGGCCCTTTTGCCCCGAAATGGTCCAAAACAAACCCCCGGCCTTTTGCCCCAAAATTGTCCAAAATGGTCCAAAATTGAACCCCGGCACTTTTGCCCCAAAATTGTCCAAAATGGTCCAAAATCGAACCCCCAGCCCTTTTGCCCCAAAATTGTCCAAAATGGTCCAAAATTGAACCCCCGGCCCTTTTGTCCCCAAAATGGTCCAAAATCGAACCCCTGGCCCTTTTGTCCCCAAAATGGTCAAAATCAAACCCCCGGCCCTTTTGCCCTGAAATTGTCCGAAATGGTCCAAAATCGAACCCCCCGGCTTTTTTGTCCCCAAAATGGTTCAAAATTGGTCCAAAATCTAACCACCGGCCTTTGTGTCGAAAATGGTCCAGAATCGAACCCCCAGCCGTTTTGTCCCCAAAATGGTCAAAAATCAAACCCCCGGCCCTTTTGTCAAAATAATCCAAAATCTAACCCCCTGGCCCTTTTGTCCCCAAAATGGTCCAAAATCTAACCCTCGGCCCTTTTGCCCCGAAATGGTCCAAAATCAAACCCCCAGCCCTTTTGCCCCAAAATGGTCCAAAATCGAACCCCCGGCCTTTTTGTCCTCAAAATGGTTCAAAATGGTCCAAAATCAAACACCCTCACCATTTTGGCACAAAATGGTCCAAAATCGAACCCCGCCCCCTTTGTTGAAAATAATCCCAAGATCTAATCCCCCGGCCCTTTTGTCCCCTAAATGGTTCAAAATCTAACCCTCGGCCATTTAGCCGAAATGGTCCAAAATCTAACCCCTAGCACTTTTGTCCCGAAATGGTCCAAAATCAAACCCCCGGCCCTTTTGCCCCGAAATTGTCCGAAATGGTCCAAAACCGAACCCCCGGCCCTTTTGTCCCCAAAATGGTCCAAAATCGAACCCCCGGCCCTTTTGCCCAGAAATGGTCCAAAATCTAACCCCCGGCACTTTTGCCCCGAAATAATCCAAAATCTAACCCCCTGGCCCTTTTGTCCCCAAAATGGTCCAAAATCTAACCCTTGGCCCTTTTGCCCCGAAATGGTCCAGAATCGAACCCCAGCCCTTTTGTCCCCAAAATGGTCAAAAATCAAACCCCCGGCCCTTTTGTCAAAAATAATCCAAAATCTAACCCCCTGGCTCTTTTGTCCCCAAAATGGTCCAAAATCTAACCCTCAGCAATTTTGCCCCGAAATGGTCCAAAATCAAACCCCCGGCCCTTTTGCCCCGAAAAGGTCCAAAATCTAACTCCCGGCCCTTTTGCCCCAAAATGGTCCAAAATCTAACCCCCGGCACTTTTGCCCCGAAATGGTCCAGAATCGAACCCCCAGCCCTTTTGTCCCCAAAATGGTCAAAAATCAAACCCCCGGCCCTTTTGTCAAAAACAATCCAAAATCTAACCCCCTGGCCCTTTTGTCCCTAAAATGGTCCAAAATCGAACCCTCGGCCCATTTGCCCCGAAATGGTCCAAAATCAAACCCCCGGCCCTTTTGCCCAAAATTGTCCAAAATTGTCCAAAATCGAACCCCCGGCACTTTTGCCCCAAAATTGTCCAAAATGGTCCAAAATCGAACCCCCGGCCCTTTTGCCCAAAATTGTCCAAAATGGTCCAAAATTGAACCCCCGGCCCTTTTGTCCCCAAAATGGTCCAAAATCGAACCCCCGGCCCTTTTGTCCCCAAAATGGTCAAAAATCAAACCCCCAGCCCTTTTGCCCTGAAATTGTCCGAAATGGTCCAAAATCGAACCCCCGGCTTTTTTGTCCCCAAAATGGTTCAAAATGGTCCAAAATCTAACCACCGGCCTTTGTGTCGAAAATGGTCCAGAATCGAACCCCCAGCCGTTTGTCCCCAAAATGGTCAAAAATCAAACCCCCGGCCCTTTTGTCAAAAATAATCCAAAATCTAACCCCCTGGCCCTTTTGTCCCCAAAATGGTCCAAAATCTAACCCTCGGCCCTTTTGCCCCGAAATGGTCCAAAAACAAACCCCCGGCCCTTTTGCCCCAAAATTGTCCAAAATGGTCCAAAATCGAACCCCGGCACTTTTGCCCCAAAATTGTCCAAATGGTCCAAAATCGAACCCCCGGCCCTTTTGCCCAAAATTGTCCAAAATGGTCCAAAATTGAACCCCCAGCCCTTTTGTCCCCAAAATGGTCCAAAATCGAACCCCCGGCCCTTTTGTCCCCAAAATGGTCAAAATCAAACCCCCGGCCCTTTTGCCCTGAAATTGTCCGAAATGGTCCAAAATCGAACCCCCGGCTTTTTTGTCCCCAAAATGGTTCAAATGGTTCAAATCTAACCACCGGCCTTTGTGTCGAAAATGGTCCAGAATCGAACCCCCAGCCGTTTTGTCCCCAAAATGGTCAAAAATCAAACCCCCGGCCCTTTTGTCAAAAATAATCCAAAATCTAACCCCCTGGCCCTTTTGTCCCCAAAATGGTCCAAAATCTAACCCTCGGCCCTTTTTGCCCCGAAATGGTCCAAAATCAAACCCCCAGCCCTTTTGCCCCAAAATGGTCCAAAATCGAACCCCCGGCCTTTTTGTCCTCAAAATGGTTCAAAATGGTCCAAAATCAAACACCCTCACCATTTTGGCACAAAATGGTCCAAAATCGAACCCCGCCCCTTTTGTTGAAAATAATCCAAGATCTAATCCCCCGGCCCTTTTGTCCCCTAAATGGTTCAAAAATCTAACCCTCGGCCATTTTAGCCGAAATGGTCCAAAATCTAACCCCCAGCACTTTTGTCCCGAAATGGTCCAAAATCAAACCCCCGGCCCTTTTGCCCCGAAATGGTCCGAAAATGGTCCAAAACCGAACCCCCGGCCCTTTTGTCCCCAAAATGGTCCAAAATCGAACCCCGGCCCTTTTGCCCTGAAATGGTCCAAAATCTAACCCCCGGCACTTTTGCCCCGAAATAATCCAAAATCTAACCCCCTGGCCCTTTTGTCCCCAAAATGGTCCAAAAATCTAACCCTTGGCCCTTTTGCCCCGAAATGGTCCAAAATCAAACCCCCGGCCTTTTGCCCAGAAATGGTCCAAAATCGAACCCCCGGCTTTTTTGTCCCCAAAATGGTTCAAAATGGTCAAAAATCTAACCACCAGCCTTTGTGTCGAAATGGTCCAGAATCGAACCCCAGCCGTTTTGTCCCCAAAATGGTCAAAAATCAAACCCCCCGGCCCTTTTGTCAAAAATAATCCAAAATCTAACCCCCTGGCCCCTTTGTCCCCAAAATGGTCCAAAATCTAACCCTCGGCCCTTTTGCCCCGAAATGGTCCAAAAACAAACCCCCGGCCCTTTTGCCCCAAAATTGTCCAAAATGGTCCAAAATCGAACCCCGGCACTTTTGCCCCAAAATTGTCCAAAATGGTCCAAAATCGAACCCCCAGCCCTTTTGCCCCAAAATTGTCCAAAATGGTCCAAAATTGAACCCCCGGCCCTTTTGTCCCCAAAATGGTCCAAAATCGAACCCCCGGCCCTTTTGTCCCCAAATGGTCAAAAATCAAACCCCCGGCCCTTTTGCCCTGAAACTGTCCGAAATGGTCCAAAATCGAACCACCCGGCTTTTTTGTCCCCAAAATGGTTCAAAATGGTCCAAAATCTAACCACCGGCCTTTTTGTTGAAAATGGTCCAGAATCGAACCCCCAGCCGTTTTGTCCCCAAAATGGTCAAAAATCAACCCCCCGGCTCTTTTGTCAAAAATAATACAAATCTAACCCCCTGGCCCTTTTGTCCCCAAAATGGTCCAAAATCTAACCCTCGGCCCTTTTGCCCCAAAATGGTCCAAAATCAAACCCCCGGCCTTTTGCCCAGAAATGGTCCAAAATCGAACCCCCTGACCCTTTTGTCCCCAAAATGGTCCAAAATTGAACCTCCTTCCCTTTTGTCCCCAAAATGGTCCAAAATCGAACCCCAGGCCCTTTTGCCCCGAATGGTCCAAAATCTAACCCCCGGCACTTTTGCCCCGAAATAATCCAAAATCTAACCCCCTGGCCCTTTTGTCCCCAAAATGGTCCAAAATCTAACCCCTCGGCCCTTTTGCCCTGAAATGGTCCAAAATCAAACCCCCGGCCTTTTGCCAGAAATGGTCCAAAATCGAACCCCCTGGCCCTTTTGTCCCCAAAATGGTCCAAAATTGAACCTCCTTCCATTCTGTCCCCAAAATGGTCAAACAATCAAACCCCCGGCCTTTTTGTCCCAAAATGGTCAAAAATCAACCCCCCGGCCTTTTTGTCCCCAAAATGGTTCAAAATGGTCCAAAATCTAACTCCATGCCCTTTTGCCCCGAAATGGTCCAAAATCTAACCCCCGGCACTTTTGCCCCGAAATGGTTAAGAATTAAACCCCCAGCCCTTTTGTCCCCAAAATGGTCAAAAATCAAACCCCCGGCCCCTTTGTCAAAAATAATCCAAAATCTAACCCCCTGGCCCTTTTGTCCCCAAAATGGTCCAAAATCTAACCCTCAGCCCTTTTGCCCCGAAATGGTCCAAAATCAAACCCCCGGTCCTTTTGCCCCGAAATGGTCCAAAATCGAACCCCCAGCACTTTTGCCCCAAAATTGTCCAAAATGGTCCAAAATCGAACCCCCAGCCCTTTTGCCCCAAAATTGTCCAAAATGGTCCAAAATTGAACCCCGGCCCTTTTGTCCCCCAAAATGGTCCAAAATCGAACCCCCGGCCCTTTTGTCCCCAAAATGGTCAAAAATCAAACCCCCGGCCCTTTTGCCCTGAAACTGTCCGAAATGGTCCAAAATCGAACCCCCGGCTTTTTTGTCCCCAAAATGGTTCAAAATGGTCCAAAATCTAACCACCCGGCCTTTTTGTTGAAAATGGTCCAGAATCGAACCCCCAGCCGTTTTGTCCCCAAAATGGTCAAAAATCAAACCCCCGGCTCTTTTGTCAAAAAGAATACAAAATCTAACCCCCTGGCCCTTTGTCCCCAAAATGGTCCAAAATCTAACCCTCGGCCCTTTTGCCCCGAAATGGTCCAAAATCAAACCCCCGGCCTTTTGCCCAGAAATGGTCCAAAATCGAACCCCCTGACCCTTTTGTCCCCAAAATGGTCCAAAATTGAACCTCCTTCCCTTTTGTCCCCAAAATGGTCAAAAATCAAACCCCCGGCCTTTTTGTCTTCAAAATGGTCAAAAATCGACCCCCCGGCCTTTTTGTCCCCAAAATTGTTCAAAATGGTCCAAAATCGAACCCCCAGCCTTTTTGTCGAAAATGGTCGAGAATCCTTTTGTCCCCAAAATGGTCAAAAAGGTCCACAATCAAACCCCCAGCCTTTTTGTCCCCGAAATGGTTCAAAATGGTCCAAAAAAAACAACCCTCACCATTTTGGCACGAAATGGTCCAAAATCGAACCCCCCAGCCCTTTTGTCCCCAAAATGGTCCAAAATCGAACACCTGGCCCTTTTGCCCCAAAATTGTCTGAAATGGTCCAAAATCGAACCCCCGGCCCTTTTGTCCCTAAAATGGTCCAAAATTGAAACCACAGCCTTTTTGTCCCCAAAATGGTCCAAAATTTAACTCCTGGCCCTTTTGCCCCGAAATGGTCCAAAATCTAACCCCCGGAACTTTTGCCCCGAAATGGTCCAGAATCGAACCCCCAGCCCTTTTGTCCCCAAAATGGTCAAAAATCAAACCCCCGGCCCTTTTGTCAAAAATAATCCAAACTCTAACCCCCTGGCTCTTTTGTCCCCAAAATGGTCCAAAATCTAACCCTCAGCAATTTTGCCCCAAAATGGTCCAAAATCAAACCCCCGGCCCTTTTGCCCCGAAATGGTCCAAAATCTAACTCCCGGCCCTTTTGCCCCAAAATGGTCCAAAATCTAACCCCCGGCACATTTACCCCGAAATGGTCCAGAATCGAACCCCCAGCCCTTTTGTCCCCAAAATGGTCAAAAATCAAACCCCCGGCCCTTTTGTTAAAAACAATCCAAAATCTAACCCCCTGGCCCTTTTGTCCCCAAAATGGTCCAAAATCGAACCCTCGGCCCGTTTGCCCCGAAATGGTCCAAAATCAAACCCCCGGCCCTTTTGCCCCAAAATTGTCCAAAATGGTCCAAAATCGAACCCCCGGCCCTTTTGCCCCAAAATTGTCCAAAATGGTCCAAAATTGAACCCCCGGCCCTTTTGTCCCCAAAATGGTCCAAAATCGAACCCCCGGCCCTTTTGTCCCCAAAATGGTCAAGAATCAAACCCCCAGCCCTTTTGCCCTGAAATTGTCCGAAATGGTCCAAAATCGAACCCCCGGCTTTTTTGTCCCCAAAATGGTTCAAAATGGTCAAAAATCTAACCACCAGTCTTTGTGTCGAAAATGGTCCAGAATCGAACCCCCAGCCGTTTTGTCCCCAAAATGGTCAAAAATCAAACCCCCGGCCCTTTTGTCAAAAATAATCCAAAATCTAACCCCCTGGCCCTTTTGTCCCCAAAATGGTCCAAAATCTAACCCTCGGCCCTTTTGCCCCGAAATGGTCCAAAAACAAACCCCCGGCCCTTTTGCCCCAAAATTGACCAAAATGGTCCAAAATCGAACCCCGGCACTTTTGCCCCAAAATTGTCCAAAATGGTCCAAAATCGAAACCCCGGCCCTTTTGCCCCAAAATTGTCCAAAATGGTCCAAAATTGAACCCCCGGCCCTTTTGTCCCCAAAATGGTCCAAAATCGAACCCCCGGCCCTTTTGTCCCCAAAATGGTCAAAAATCAAACCCCCGGCCCTTTTGCCCTGAAATTGTCCGAAATGGTCCAAAATCGAACCCCCGGCTTTTTTGTCCCCAAAATGGTTCAAAATGGTCCAAAATCTAACCACCGGCCTTTGTGTCGAAAATGGTCCAGAATCGAACCCCCAGCCCTTTTGTCCCCAAAATGGTCAAAAATCAAACCCCCGGCCCCTTTGTCAAAAATAATCCAAAATCTAACCCCCTGGCCCTTTTGTCCCCAAAATGGTCCAAAATCTAACCCTCGGCCCTTTTGCCCTGAAATGGTCCAAAATCAAACCCCCGGCCCTTTTGCCCCGAAATGGTCCAAAATTGAACCCCCAGCACTTTTGCCCCAAAATTGTCCAAAATGGTCCAAAATCGAACCCCCAGCCCTTTTGCCCCAAAATTGTCCAAAATGGTCCAAAATTGAACCCCGGCCCTTTTGTCCCCAAAATGGTCCAAAATCGAACCCCCGGCCCTTTTGCCCCAAAATTGTCCAAAATGGTCCAAAATTGAACCCCCGTCCCTTTTGTCCCCAAAATGGTCCAAAATCGAACCCCCGGCCCTTTTGTCCCCAAAATGGTCAAAAATCAAACCCCCAGCCCTTTTGCCCTGAAATTGTCTGAAATGGTCCAAAATCGAACCCCCGGCTTTTTTGTCCCCAAAATGGTTCAAAATGGTCAAAAATCTAACCACCAGCCTTTGTGTCGAAAATGGTCCAGAATCGAATCCCCAGCCGTTTTGTCCCCAAAATGGTCAAAAATCAAACCCCCGGCCCTTTTGTCAAAAATAATCCAAAATCTAACCCCCTGGCCCTTTTGTCCCCAAAATGGTCCAAAATCTAACCCTCGGCCCTTTTGCCCTGAAATGGTCCAAAAACAAACCCCCGGCCCTTTTGCCCCAAAATTGTCCAAAATGGTCCAAAATTGAACCCCGGCACTTTTGCCCCAAAATTGTCCAAAATGGTCCAAAATCGAACCCCCGGCCCTTTTGCCCCAAAATTGTCCAAAATGGTCCAAAATTGAACCCCCGGCCCTTTTGTCCCCAAAATGGTCCAAAATCGAACCCCCGGCCCTTTTGTCCCCAAAATGGTCAAAAATCAAACCCCCGGCCCTTTTGCCCTGAAATTGTCCGAAATGGTCCAAAATCGAACCCCCAGCTTTTTTGTCCCCAAAATGGTTCAAAATGGTCCAAAATCTAACCACCGGCCTTTGTGTCGAAAATGGTCCAGAATTGAACCCCCAGGCCGTTTTGTCCCCAAAATGGTCAAAAATCAAACCCCCGGCCCTTTTGTCAAAAATAATCCAAAATCTAACCCCCTGGCCCTTTTGTCCCCAAAATGGTCCAAAATCTAACCCTCGGCCCTTTTGCCCCGAAATGGTCCAAAATCAAACCCCCAGCCCTTTTGCCCCAAAATGGTCCAAAATCGAACCCCCGGCCTTTTTGTCCTCAAAATGGTTCAAAATGGTCCAAAATCAAACACCCTCACCATTTTGGCACAAAATGGTCCAAAATCGAACCCCGCCCCCTTTGTTGAAAATAATCCAAGATCTAATCCCCCGGCCCTTTTGTCCCCTAAATGGTTCAAAATCTAACCCTCGGCCATTTTAGCCGAAATGGTCCAAAATCTAACCCCCAGCACTTTTGTCCCGAAATGGTCCAAAATCAAACCCCCGGCCCTTTTGCCCCGAAATTGTCCGAAATGGTCCAAAACCGAACCCCCGGCCCTTTTGTCCCCAAAATGGTCCAAAATCGAACCCCCGGCCCTTTTGCCCCGAAATGGTCCAAAATCTAACCCCCGGCACTTTTGCCCCGAAATAATCCAAAATCTAACCCCCTGGCCCTTTTGTCCCCAAAATGGTCCAAAATCTAACCCTTGGCCCTTTTGCCCCGAAATGGTCCAGAATCGAACCCCCAGCCCTTTTGTCCCCAAAATGGTCAAAAATCAAACCCCCGGCCCTTTTGTCAAAAATAATCCAAAATCTAACCCCCTGGCTCTTTTGTCCCCAAAATGGTCCAAAATCTAACCCTCAGCAATTTTGCCCCGAAATGGTCCAAAATCAAACCCCCGGCCCTTTTGCCCCGAAATGGTCCAAAATCTAACTCCCGGCCCTTTTGCCCCAAAATGGTCCAAAATCTAACCCCCGGCACTTTTGCCCCAAAATGGTCCAGAATCGAACCCCCAGCCCTTTTGTCCCCAAAATGGTCAAAAATCAAACCCCCGGCCCTTTTGTCAAAAACAATCCAAAATCTAACCCCCTGGCCCTTTTGTCCCTAAAATGGTCCAAAATCGAACCCTCGGCCCGTTTGCCCCGAAATGGTCCAAAATCAAACCCCCGGCCCTTTTGCCCCAAAATTGTCCAAAATGGTCCAAAATCGAACCCCCGGCACTTTTGCCCCAAAATTGTCCAAAATGGTCCAAAATCGAACCCCCGGCCCTTTTGCCCCAAAATTGTCCAAAATGGTCCAAAATTGAACCCCCGGCCCTTTTGTCCCCAAAATGGTCCAAAATCGAACCCCCGGCCCTTTTGTCCCCAAAATGGTCAAAAATCAAACCCCCAGCCCTTTTGCCCTGAAATTGTCCGAAATGGTCCAAAATCGAACCCCCGGCTTTTTTGTCCCCAAAATGGTTCAAAATGGTCCAAAATCTAACCACCGGCCTTTGTGTCGAAAATGGTCCAGAATCGAACCCCCAGCCGTTTTGTCCCCAAAATGGTCAAAAATCAAACCCCCGGCCCTTTTGTCAAAAATAATCCAAAATCTAACCCCCTGGCCCTTTTGTCCCCAAAATGGTCCAAAATCTAACCCTCGGCCCTTTTGCCCCGAAATGGTCCAAAAACAAACCCCCGGCCCTTTTGCCCCAAAATTGTCCAAAATGGTCCAAAATCGAACCCCGGCACTTTTGCCCCAAAATTGTCCAAAATGGTCCAAAATCGAACCCCCGGCCCTTTTGCCCCAAAATTGTCCAAAATGGTCCAAAATTGAACCCCCAGCCCTTTTGTCCCCAAAATGGTCCAAAATCGAACCCCTGGCCCTTTTGTCCCCAAAATGGTCAAAAATCAAACCCCCGGCCCTTTTGCCCTGAAATTGTCCGAAATGGTCCAAAATCGAACCCCCGGCTTTTTTGTCCCCAAAATGGTTCAAAATGGTTCAAAATCTAACCACCGGCCTTTGTGTTGAAAATGGTCCAGAATCGAACCCCCAGCCGTTTTGTCCCCAAAATGGTCAAAAATCAAACCCCCGGCCCTTTTGTCAAAAATAATCCAAAATCTAACCCCCTGGCCCTTTTGTCCCCAAAATGGTCCAAAATCTAACCCTCGGCCCTTTTGCCCCGAAATGGTCCAAAATCAAACCCCCAGCCCTTTTGCCCCAAAATGGTCCAAAATCGAACCCCCGGCCTTTTTGTCCTCAAAATGGTTCAAAATGGTCCAAAATCAAACACCCTCACCATTTTGGCACAAAATGGTCCAAAATCGAACCCCGCCCCTTTTGTTGAAAATAATCCAAGATCTAATCCCCCGGCCCTTTTGTCCCCTAAATGGTTCAAAATCTAACCCTCGGCCATTTTAGCCGAAATGGTCCAAAATCTAACCCCCAGCACTTTTGTCCCGAAATGGTCCAAAATCAAACCCCCGGCCCTTTTGCCCCGAAATTGTCCGAAATGGTCCAAAACCGAACCCCTGGCCCTTTTGTCCCCAAAATGGTCCAAAATCGAACCCCCGGCCCTTTTGCCCTGAAATGGTCCAAAATCTAACCCCCGGCACTTTTGCCCCGAAATAATCCAAAATCTAACCCCCTGGCCCTTTTGTCCCCAAAATGGTCCAAAATCTAACCCTTGGCCCTTTTGCCCCGCAATGGTCCAAAATCAAACCCCCGGCCTTTTGCCCAGAAATGGTCCAAAATCGAACCCCCTGGCCCTTTTGTCCCCAAAATGGTCCAAAATTGAACCTCCTTCCCTTCTGTCCCCAAAATGGTCAAAAATCAAACTCCCGGCCTTTTTGTCCCCAAAATGGTCAAAAATCAACCCCCCGGCCTTTTTGTCGCCAAAATGGTTCAAAATGGTCCAAAATCTAACCCCCGGCACTTTTGCCCCGAAATGGTCAAGAATCGAACCCCCAGCCCTTTTGTCCCCAAAATGGTCAAAAATCAAACCCCCGGCCCCTTTGTCAAAAATAATCCAAAATCTATCCCCCTGGCCCTTTTGTCCCCAAAATGGTCCAAAATCTAACCCTCGGCCCTTTTGCCCCGAAATGGTCCAAAATCAAACCCCCGGCCCTTTTGCCCCGAAATGGTCCAAAATCGAACCCCCAGCACTTTTGCCCCAAAATTGTCCAAAATGGTCCAAAATCGAACCCCCAGCCCTTTTGCCCCAAAATTGTCCAAAATGGTCCAAAATTGAACCCCGGCCCTTTTGTCCCCAAAATGGTCCAAAATCGAACCCCCGGCCCTTTTGTCCCCAAAATGGTCAAAAATCAAACCCCCGGCCCTTTAGCCCTGAAATTGTCTGAAATGGTCCAAAATCGAACCCCCGGCTTTTTTGTCCCCAAATGGTTCAAAATGGTCCAAAATCTAACCACCGGCCTTTTTGTCGAAAATGGTCCAGAATCGAAACCCCAGCTGTTTTGTCCCCAAAATGGTCAAAAATCAAACCCCCGGCCCTTTTGTCAAAAATAATCCAAAATCTAACCCCCTGGCCCTTTTGTCCCCAAAATGGTCCAAAATCTAACCCTCGGCCCTTTTGCCTCGAAATGGTCTAAAATCAAACCCCCGGCCCTTTTGCCCCGAAATGGTCCAAAATCAAACCCCCGGCCTTTTGCCCAGAAATGGTCCAAAATCAAACCCCCTGGCCCTTTTGTCCCCAAAATGGTCCAAAATTGAACCTCCTTCCCTTTTGTCCCCAAAATGGTCAAAAATCAAACCCCCGGCCTTTTTGTCCCCAAAATGGTCAAAAATCAACCCCCCGGCCTTTTTGTCCCCAAAATGGTTCAAAATGGTCCAAAATCGAACCCCCAGCCTTTTTGTCCCCAAAATGGTCAAAAAGGTCCACAATCAAACCCACAGCCTTTTTGTCCCCATAGTGGTTCAAAATGGTCCAAAAAAACAACCCTCACCATTTTGGCACGAAATGGTCCAAAATCGAACCCCCCAGCCCTTTTGTCCCCAAAATGGTCCAAAATCGAACCCCCGGCCCTTTTGCCCCAAAATTGTCCGAAATGGTCCAAAATCGAACCCCGGCCCTTTTGTCCCTAAAATGGTCCAAAATCGAACCCCCGGCCCTTTTGTCCCCAAAATGGTCCAGAATCTAACCCCCGGCACTTTTGCCCCGAAATGGTCCAGAATCGAACCCCCAGCCCTTTTGTCCCCAAAATGGTCAAAAATCAAACCCCCGGCCCTTTTGTCAAAAATAATCCAAAATCTAACCCCCTGGCCCTTTTGTCCCCAAAATGGTCCAAAATCTAACCCTCGGCCCTTTTGCCCCGAAATGGTCCAAAATCAAACCCCCGGCCCTTTTGCCCCAAAATGGTCCAAAGATTTTAAAAATTTAATTGAAACTGAAGGGGAGATTGATGGGTACCTTGCCGATTTTGAACGGCAATGTGCCCTACACCGGGTGCCCACAGGGGAATGGGTTACCATTTTGTCTTGGAAACTGTCCGGCCGGGCCAGTGAAGCGTTCAGGGCCATCCCAGATGAGGATATTATGAACTATGGACTGGTAAAAGAAGCACTTTTGGCCAGGTATGCCGTCACACCGGAGGCGGTTCCGAAAGACGAGCAAGCAGACTGGAGACTCCTATACCGAGTGGGCATGCCACCTACACCGCACGGCATCCCACTGGGTCGCTGGATGCCAAGCAGAATCCGGAGAAGAGGTGCTGCAGGTGTTCCTGCTGGAGCAATTCTTTGACAAACTGTCCCTGGAAGTCAGAGAGTGGGTCCGGGACCGAAAACCTTTCACCTTGCCTGAAGCAGCTCACCTGGCGGACGAATACACAGACACCCGCAAACTGGATAACCCTGTGGTCAAGACAACAGGTTGGGTGGATTATCGATCAGCGGCACCCCCTCCGGCTATCGCCTACAACCACAGTCGTACCGCCCTACAGCACCACCTCCAGTGGCCACTTATCCTCAGCAGCCCAGGTTCAACTCCCAGGACTACTCACAACCCATCAGGTGTTTCAGGTGTAAACAGCTAGGGCACAAAAAGCCAGACTGTCCATTGAATTCAGCCATCCAGTCCCAGTCATGGAGGCAGCCAGCAAGGGGGAACCCCCGCACATCCATGCCTGCGGCCCACTGCGTTGAGGAGGAAGAACGTTGGGACGTCCTGCACAAGGCTGATCCAATACAAGCAGTTAACCCGGACAACAGACAGCAACACAGGCAGACTGTCTGGGTCAATGGAAAGATAGCCAATGGCCTACTTGATACTGGCGCCACCATGACCCTACTACAGAAGAACCTCATCCCAGAGAGCCAACACACCGGAGACACTGTAGCCATGAGAGTAGCGGGAGGCACCGTCTTCCGGCTACCCATTGCCCGTGTTCACCTGGATTGGGGGGTTGGTTCGGGAAACGTGAATGTGGGGGTGATGAAGGATTTGCCAGTGGATGTACTACTGGGGAATGATTTGGCCCCCCTCGTTTATGCTTACGCCCCGTTGGGCTCCGCTGAAGCCAACCCAGTGATTACCTGTGCCCAGACCCGTGCTGCTGGAACCGACCCACTTGCTGCAGAGACCCGGGTAAGACTATCTCCCCCGACATGTACCTTAGATCAGGCAAAATATCACAGTCTAAAATTGGAATGTGACAAGTTGGCCAGGGAGAAATCGGAGATGCAACGACACTACGTCATGTATTATGAGATGTCCCATGGCTTGAACATTGAAATGAACAAACAGGCTGAAATTGTCAAAAGGTTAAATGGGATTTGCACCCAGGTTTTGCCTTACCTCTCCCAAGAGCACCAGCAACAAGTTTTGGGAGCCATTGAGAGAGCAAAGCAAGTGACTGTTCCAGAACTGAATTCCATTATTCGCCCAACCTTACAACTTCACCATCAGCTACTGACCCGGTAAGCAAAATGGCAATGCTGATGGGTTGTCCAGGCATTAGAGGAATGGAACTATGGACTAACTTTGGAGTCAACCCGTCTGGGGTCTCCTCCTGTGTTAGTCTCCTGCCGAAAGGGGAGAGATGTAATGGGAGGGCCCGTAGAACCCAGAAGTTCTTAGAAATTATGAGCCAGAAAATAATGGACATTGAGAATATATCTTGGACTACCCAAAATGGGATAGTAATATTAATCCACAATATTTACTGGTTGTTTGATTCTGAACTCAACATGTTAGTTGAAAGATGTTAATGTCATCACCTCCAATCACCTGGATGCCTGTGTAATGTAAATGAGTCCCGGCTAGCTGCTAAAGATCCTTTCATTGTGAATTGTGATAATTAACTCTGTAATTGTGTGTATTGTAAATTAGCAGACAGACAGTCTGGGGAACGTAAAGGTCATGCATAGTCATTTAAGATGTAAAGGGATTAGCTAATGAACTCACCTGTTGTCTGCTAAGAGATGTCAGAATAATGTGTATTGGGGGCTCATTATGTGACCATTGTGTGATGTTGTGGGTGGAGTTGTTCATTTGGACTACAGTATTTGTTTACTGTATATAAGAGCCTGTTCTTTTCTCAATAAAGTGTCAGACCGGTTGGAAACCTAAACAGAGTGGTTGAAAAAATGAGGGGTGTAGTGGTGGCGCTGCTCTTACGTAAAACCAATCTGCTGGGAGCCAGATATTGGTAATAATAGGTCTACAAATGAAAAACACAAAGGGGGTTCTCTCTGATATAATCAGAACCTAAGTTGAGTGGGACCACACATAGAATGTAAAAATCAAATAAATAAATGAAATAAGTAAATAAATTGGGGTGTCTCTGCCAGGTGTTTACTTAGCCTTAGCAATAGCCTTCAGAAGGTGATAGTGATGATGGACGTAAAGTGAGTGAAGGATTTAGTTGGAATACATTAATTAGTTGAAATAAATAAGTAATATGAATTTTCCAATTCCGGCTCGGCCGGGTGTTTGCTAGCAGATTAGCTATTGGAAGTGCTGTGAAGTAAATTGATGCTACCAATGTGGTGCTGTAAGAGATGCAGTGTAAACAAAATAAAAAACAATGAATTACAATGGATTGGGATGTTGTCTCGGCCGGGTGTTTACTAAACCCAACTGGAATTATACTCGGTCCCAAACAGTTAGAAAAAAGTGTTTACGTGATCCATAATACACTCTGACAATGTACATCAAATGTTCAGCATAAAAATTGAAGTTGATAAAATGAAGTGAAGATCAATGGTGACAATCCAGAAAATAGTGACAAAATAAATTGGTGACTTTGCTGCAGTGCTTGTTCTAGTAGCCTGTGCCGTGAATGTGATTATCCGTGATTGTTTATGATGTTGCACTCACCAGATTCTTCATACCCTCAGGGGGTATGGTGCAGTCACAGTATATGCCACTGTGTAGCTATCTCAGGAATCCAGGGTGGCTCCTTTGGTCCCTTGTGGTTCTCCGAGAAGGTGAGGGTTATGGAAAGGAAAAAAGGATACCCATAGTGTGAACCCGTAAAAAAATTGGTTTATTGATATATTGGGAAAAAGGGTACTCACATAGTATTAGACAATAAAAAGCATTAAAATGGCGCTTGGCCAGTGAAGAGCGATCCAAGGTTCAGGAAGTGATGAAGCGACGTGACTCCGCCCTACGCGTTTCGTCAGGTTGACGTCATCAGGAGCGTAACGTCGTGCTTCACTTCCTGATGCAATTTATAGCCCCTCCGGTCACATGTGAGCATGTGAGAATTAGCATAGCGGCCATTTTGGGTATGATTTTGGGGACCGGAGTCCGGCGGCCATGTTTGATAAGTTTTGCAGACCGGAGCTCAAAGTCTATGCAGTACTATATTAAATTGGTCTCGCGGCCATATTTGGTTCGACTTGCAGACTAGAGACCGCAGATTAGCTACAGCTGGAACATGAAACCGTGGGGCTATACGTTAAAAATATATAAATATAAATTTCCAAACGCACCTTAATTACTCAAAATTAAAACAAAATACAAAATATAAAGGATATATAAAATATAGGTAAATGTATGTAAATACAATTAACATAAATGACATATATATGTATGTACATAAAAACAAACAAGTAAATTTGCTGCTTAGATAGAGGATATATGGTATGTGAAGATGCCTTTTTTATACATGCATATTAAGAACGCATGTTAGACGCATATAAAAACCGCATGTGAGAACGCATACAAGACGCGTATATCTAAAATATGGTTAAATATATAAAGGACATGTATATGTACATAAACCTGCTGCGTCGGTAGAGGATATATGGTATGTGAATGGGGATTAAGGAGACATAAAATGGATGAATTAATGTAAAAATGCCTGTTTTGTACATGCATGGGAAAACGCATGCGTGACGCCTATAAAAATGCATATAAAAACGCATATAGAAACTTATATAAAAAAAAACACATAAAAAACGCATATAAAACGCATATAAAATGTGCTTTAAAAGGGCTAATCATAGGTGGAATCATAGATACGAGATATTACTGAGTATTGTTTGAGGCATTGGGGAGAGTGTTAATTAAAATTAATAGTTGGTAAGAAAACAGTTCAGATCTAGATCAATGTTCATTCCTGCTGGTTGGAGAGTATCGAGCTGGTATATCCACTTCGTTTCATTTTGTGAAATTTTAATTTTCTTATTTTCACCCCTCCAATGTCCCTTAATTTTGTCTATGCCATAGAAGACCATGCAGGAGGGGTCTTTCTTGTGATAATCCCTGAAATGTCTAGACACACTGTGTTTGGGGAAGCCATTCTTGATGTTATTGATATGTTCTCTTACTCTGACATGTAGTTCTCTAGTGGTTCTGCCTACATATTGTTTGTGGCAGGGACATTCTAGCACATATGTCACATGTGTGCTGTGGCAAGTGATTAATTCTCTGATGTTGTGCTCAGATCCGTTGGAGGTTGAGATAAATTTAGATGTTTTCTTATCAGTCTTTTTGCTGGTTCTGCAAGGAAGGCATTGGCCGCATTTGAAAAAGCCTTTTAGGTTTTTAAAGATTTTGATTTGTTTAGGTGGGTCCAGTGCATTATGTACCAGTCTATTTCTTAGGTTAGGTGCTTTTCTATAAATGAATGATGGTTTCTGCGGTAGTATGTTTCTGAGGACCTTATCAGATTGTAGGATGAGCCAGTGTTTTCTGATAATCTTTTCTACGTATTTGTGTTGTCTATTAAAACCAGTAAGGAAAGCCATATCCAAGTTCTTCTTCTTGTTTTTATTGGCAGTGGTACCTGCTATCATAGTGTTTCTGTCCATATTTTTGGCTTGTTGCTTTAGGGTGAGTGAATCCTTTTCTTTATAACCTTTATCTATGAATCTGCTAATTGTATTTGCTTGTTGTTCATATTCATGTAGGTTGCTGCAATTCCGGAAAATGCGCATTAGTTGGCCTTTAGGTATATTTCCAATCCATTTAGGATGGTGGCAGCTTTTTGTTGGAATGTATCCATACCTGTCAGTCTTTTTAAAATAAGTTCTGGTGTTCAAATTTCCGTTGTGTTTGTTTATTTGCAGATCCAAGTAGTCTATACTTTGCTTGCTCCAGGTACCTGTGAATGTGATCCCATAGATGTTCTGATTGATCTCATCAAAAAAATCCTGTAGTTGCTCCTCTGTACCCCCCCATATGATGACAATGTCATCTATATATCTTCTGTAGAGGGTTAGATGTTCTCTGTGTACACTGAAGACCTGTTCTTCCTCCCATCTGTTCAGGAAGAGGTTGGCTACACTTGGAGCATATTTAGCTCCCATCGCTACCCCTTTAGTTTGGGTATAGTACTCGCCCTTATACCAGAAGTAATTGTGGCTCATGGCCAGTCCCAGTCCTTCCAATAAAAATTTGATTTGTTTTTCTTTCATATCTGTTTGTTTATACAGAGGCCATTCCACACTACTGATCCCATCTTTTTGTATGATGTTTGTGTAGAGTGAGTTGACATCAATCGTCACCAATATGTCACTCTCTTTAACTCTAAGGTCCTTTATTTCCGAAATAAGTTGTCTGCTGTCTTTTAGGTATGATTTGCCTTCTACCACCAGGGGTTGTAAAAATCCGTCTATGTAGGAACCCAATCTTGAGAATAGGGAATCAATTCCACTTATGATGGGTCTGCCGGGTGGTGTAGTTTGATTTTTATGCATTTTAGGAACGTAATAGATCACTGGTGTTTTTGCTGTTTCTGGTGTCAGAAAAGTGGCTTCTTTTTTGGTTAGGATCCCCTTGTCTTCCCCTTTTTGGACAAGGGTTTTCAACTTCTTTTCATATTCTATTTTTGGGTTGCCCCTTATTTTCTTGTATGTGTCCTGCACGCTTAGTAGGTTATCCATTTCTGTCTCATAGTCTTTTTTCTTAATGATGACCAGGCCTCCTCCTTTGTCTGCCGGTCAAATCACAATGTCCTTTTTCTTTTCTATCTCTTTGATGGTTTTCCAGACCTTATCACTTTTTGTTTTACTAATCTTCAGCTTTCTAATATCTTCTTCAACCATCTTTTTAAAAACCAGAATGCTTTCATTTTGTTGCATTTTGGGGTTGAAGATCGAATTATTCTTTAGTCTAGAATGTTTGTAGTAGGTATCTGTGTTTTTTTCTTTTGTTTTGGGTTCCTTTAAGGCAAAGAATTTTTTAATATTCATCTTTCTTGCAAATTTTTGTAGGTCTATGTATGTTTCAAATTTGTCCAGATTTTTATCGGGTGCATACTTTAAGCCTAGATCTAAAATTTTGAGTTCATCCTCATTAAAAATAATGTCACTTAGATTAAAAATACCTTCTCCTATTATACGCGTCTTCTTTTTCTTGATGCCCCCTCGTTTGCCTCTTGTCCGTTTTCTCCTGCCCAGTATTGGGGTCTGTGGGTATAGTCTCTCCTCCCCTCGTATTGTAGTCCTCGGGTTCCCAGTTGTTCTGTTGTCTCCCATATGGGCGTGATCCTCTGGGGTTCCACCCTTGTTGTCCTCTGTGGTTTCTGGGGTCTCCCTGATATTGTTGATTGTTTCTGTCTGGGTATCTGAAAGGTCTCCATCCTCCTTGTGCTCGGTATGGTTGTGGTGGGCCATTCCATCCTCTGTGTGCAGGGGGTCTCCATCTGTTTCCTCTGGTAAAATCCCCTCCCTGCTGTGGCCTGCCATAGGGGATGTGCTGTGGCATGTATCTTAAAGGTGAGTATCTATTTTGGTGCCTAGGTATTCTTGGTGTGATCGGTGCTGTGTGGTGTTCTTGAGTTCTGTTATCGTTTAGCTCTTGTTGTCTGTGGTTTCTACGTATGGGGCTTCTTTCTTCCCTTCTTGGTGTGTGTGTGGTTGTTTCATTCTGTGTGGCTCTGGGTGTTCTTTCAAAAGTGGTCCTAGTATTTTGCCATGGTCCTTCCCTCTCTGGGGAGTTTTCTCTGGAGTCTTCATTCATGGAAATGTTGTTTTCCTGCTCATTGTAGTTCTCATCTGTTTGCCATTTGTATACTTGCTGGTTTTTGTAATCTAACACATCTCTCTTGAATTTCTTCTGTTTTTTAGCTTGTATCTCATTATCATATTTTTTGATGGCTTCCTGTAGGAAAGTTTCTTTATCCTTATATTCTTTTACTTCAGCGAAAGGTACCAGTTGGTCCTTGATGGAGAGGATTTCTGTTTCAATGTGTTTAAGCTTATGTTGCCGTTTATTGACTATCTTGTGTAATAGGTCTGTTTCACTTTGGTTGAAGAAACAGTACCACTCCTCCATCAAGCCTTTGTCGCTCATTGCATCATTGGGTGAAATATCCCATCTGAGTCTTCTTGGGGTAATTTTTTCTGCAATGTACATTCCTAGTGTTGCTATGTCCCACCAGACTCTTAGTTGTTTTTCTAGGCTGTGTCTTAATTGCTTAAAGAGGCTATCCATGTCCTGTTTATTAACCACTTGCTCCTGGTTAAATACCTCTACTAGGTTAATGGATCTACCATGTATGTATTTGAATATGTCCATTGCTGCAGAGACTAATTGGTCGTTACAACCAACAGAGAATGAAGGAAGGTAGGTGACTCCGCGCAAAAGGACTTCAAACACAACGTAGTAGTCAGAGCTGTTGCCTCTACTTATTGCTGCCTCCTATTTAGGTGGAGCAAGGATATGAAAAAATGAGGGGTGTAGTGGTGGCGCTGCTCTTACGTAAAACCAATCTGCTGGGAGCCAGATATTGGTAATAATAGGTCTACAAATGAGAAACACAAAGGGGGTTCTCTCTGATATAATCAGTTGAGTGGGACCACACATAGAATGTAAAAATCAAATAAATAAATGAAATAAGTAAATAAATTGCGGTGTCTCTGCCAGGTGTTTACTTAGCCTTAGCAATAGCCTTCAGAAGGTGATAGTGATGATGGACGTAAAGTGAGTGAAGGATTTAGTTGGAATACATTAATTAGTTTTGTTAGTTTAATTAGTACAAAACAGGCATTTTTACATTAATTCATCCATTTTATGTCTCCTTAATCCCCATTCACATACCATATATCCTCTACCGACGCAGCAGGTTTATGTACATATACATGTCCTTTATATATTTATCCATATGTAGCGATACCTCCAACTAAGGAGGCCGCAGAATTAGATTTGGGCCCTGAGTGCAGCTCCGCCAACCCCCGGCAATAGGCTCTACCCCCTTCTGGCACAGCTAGTACTAACAATCAATGATATGTCCTATGCAATAGAATAACTAAGCAAGGACACAGTAATGAATTGTAATAGGTAAAGTGTTTTACTCGTTCTCTCAATAGGGATAAAGGGGTAACAGTAATCACAGTTCAAGATAATCACTCCTAAGGGCAGCGTCCTGCCACTCTAACACACTATATAGTAACACACGCTACAAGTGCGCCATACGGGCGACCGTTAACTAAGTGCCCTATGGCGCAGTAATCAAACACGCTAGAATCCCCACCAGGCCTGGTTCTAATATTTAGCTTAGTCCTTCTTTCTTCACCGGCAGGTCTGTAATGATGGTGCACTTTAAACAGAGTATAAAGTTTGTAATCCAAGGGGTATGAAAATAACTTGTAGGCCACGGCAGTCTATAGGTCTATATACAGTAACAGTATCTTAGCTGGGCTTACGCCCTCTCACCCGCCGGACTACGGATCCAGTCCGGGAAACTTCCACCGGCCGTGTCACACACACTCGATCTCTCCAACGATCGGGCCCCCTGATCCTACAAGGCTGTAGCTCACAAAGTCAGATGCCACCCAGGCTTGCAGAGGGGAGGGTGGAAGGCTCTTTGGTGCAGAGCAAGGCCTCAGGCTTCAGGCCTTGCACTCCGACACATCCGCACAGGAGGATCCGTCTGTGAAGTCTCGTGTCCCCAAAAAGAGGCCGAGCCCGGCCTCGCCTCCTCCTTTTATAACCCCTCCCATGAGTCTCTGCGGTGGAACATCACAAGAATGGGGTTATGGGTAATGTAGTTTCTTCCAATATAGGGGAATACCCCGCTACACACTCCCCCCACTTAAACTCTTTGGTCCCCAAAGATAAATTTTAGCAACAACTATATATAACACTGGAAAATTCTGAAAACGATGTTGGGATAGGGGGTTCCCACCATAACTGAGGGGTTGAATTCCCTTGCCCACAGGTCACATTATCATGGGTGGCCTGCCTAACTGTGCCAGAGAGTGAGCTGGGGTTGTCCTCCACCAAATGGACAGTGGAGGGATCCGGAATCTCAGCATTTCTCCTAGCAGTGACCACAGAGTCTTCCGAACTGTTCCCCATCTGGGGGTAGGTCAGCTTCTTAGGAGGTCGAATGACTCTTCGAGCTCTTTGCTCTCCTGGAATCTCTGGCTCTGGCGCCACAGGCTCCTCTTCCTCAGAGCAACTATCATGGGCATCTTCCCAGTAATCTGCTGAAGGACTGAAAGGGATGAACTCTGTAGCCTCTGGGTTCAGTGTTTCATCTGTGGTATCTTGGGTGACTGGAAGATCTATGATAGAAGTTCCTGGAGTTGGGGAAGACCACAGCCAATCAAGCTCTCCCTCTTCATCTCCACTAAGTTGGGAGGCTTCTCCATTTCCAGCTCGGGAGGTCTGTGACCGAGTGTGCGGCCTAGGAGTATCCAAGATAGAGGCCGGTGCAGGGGAGTCTCCCACGGAAGGTATTCTAACTGCCTCCGCAAGTGGGAGCAGGTGGTTTCGATGCCATGTCTTCAGTGGGCCTACCTTTCCCTCTGGCTTCACCTTGTAGACAGGTAGGCCCGGCAACTTCCTGCAAATGACATAGGGTTCAGATCTCCATCTGTCTGCAAGTTTGTGCTTCCCGGGGACTCCCAGATTGCGCAACAGTACTCGATCCCCGGGCTGTAGGTCTTGTACCCGGTCGAAATTTATTTTATTCCGAGCTCCCCTTTGATCTGAGGCCGCTTGAGCTTGTTCATATGCTACTTTCAGGCTGTGTCTGAGCCTGTCCACATATCCTTTGTGGGAGGTGACTGAGGAATGGTCCAGTGAGGTGCCAAAAGCCAGGTCCACCGGTAGTCTCGCTTCTCTCCCAAACATGAGTCGATATGGGGAATAGCCTGTAGCATCACTGATGGTGCAGTTGTAAGCATGTACTTTGGCTGCTATGTGTTTGCTCCAATGTTGCTTTTTCTCGCTTTCCAGAGTCCCCAACATGTTGAGCAAGGTTCGGTTGAACCTTTCCGGCTGAGCATCTCCCTGAGGATGGTAAGGTGTAGTTCGAGTCTTCTTAATTCCCAAAGAATCCAAGAGCTTCCGGATCAGCTTACTCTCGAAGTCCCTCCCTTGGTCTGAATGGAGTCTCTGTGGCAGCCCATAATGGACAAAATATTTCTCCATAAGTACCTTGGCCACGGTGGAGGCCTTCTGATCTTTGGTGGGGAAAGCCTGGGCATACCGGGTGAAATGGTCGGTTATCACCAGAACATTTCCTAGTCCACTCAGGTCGGGTTCGAGGCAGAGGAAATCAATGCACACCAGGTCCATGGGCCCTTGGCTCTGTAGATGGCCCATTGGGGCAGCTTGATGGGGCAAAGTCTTCCTCTGGATGCATCGCGCACATGAGTGGCAGTACTCCTCTACCTCTGCCCTCATGCAGGGCCAATAGAACCGACTTCTGACAAGTTGAAAGGTCCTTTCAGCCCCTAGGTGGCCATGATTTTCATGCAAGGCCCTCAGAACAGTCTCCCGATGTTTCTCTGGGAGGAACATCTGCCACTTATCTTCTGAGTCATCAGAGGGGCCCCTTCGGTAGACCACTCCCTGATGTAACTGCAACCTATCCCACTCCTTCCTCAGCAGGCGAGCTTCTTTTGAAGGTTGACGCATGAGTATGTTTGGATCCTGATTTTTCAAGGCCTCCAGGACCAATCTCCCCATGGGGTCTTCCAATTGGTCACACCTCAATTCCTTCTTGGACAGTCTTGGTAGGTTGTCCTCTTCCAATTGAGCTACTCCACAGTAGTGTTTGGGGACTCCCACCGTGGTAACTCCTATTTCCTCTGCTCTGGAGCCTCCTCGGGCTTGGAATGCAGCTCCTTGACAAAGGGCCCGCACCCCGTCTGGTGCCACTTGGGTCCAATCTTCTATTTCAATGGTCGGGGAATGAGATCTTCTGGACAGAGCGTCTGCGTCTCGATTCCCCACTCCTGGTCTATACTTAAGGCTGAAGTTGAATCCAGACAGTGCGGCCAGCCACCTGTGTCCAGTGGCATCCAGCTTGGCCGTGGTGAACAGGTAGGTAAGGGGGTTGTTGTCGGTCTTCACAGTGAACTCTGCTCCATACAGGTAGTCTTTGAGCTTGTCTACTACCGCCCACTTGAGGGCCAGGAACTCCAGCTTGTGAGTGGGGTAGTTCTTCTCAGAGGGGGTCAGGCTCCTACTCACATAGGCAACAGGCCGCAATTGCCCCTCATGTTCTTGGTAAAGTACTCCTCCCAGACCGTCATGACTAGCATCCACGTGCAGTTCATAGGGTTTGGTTGGGTCTGCGTAGGCCAAGACTGGTGCAGTGGTCAGGCTCCTCTTCAATTCCTGGAAAGCCTCTTCACACTTCTGATTCCACTGATCTCTGATGGACTCTCCTGGCCTCCTGGGCCCCGAGCCATCCTCTTCTCCTTCAGTCTTGAGCAACTCATTCAATGGTCTAGCAATTCGGGCAAATCCCTCCACAAACCTCCTGTAGTAGGAGCAGAAGCCCAAGAAGGATCTGAGTTCTGTTACTGTGGTGGGCTGTGGCCAGGAGGTAACTGCCTCCAATTTCTCAGGGTCTGTGGCCACCCCTTCTTCAGATACTATGTGTCCCAGATAGTTCACAGAAGACTGGTAGAACCGACACTTCTCAGGCGAAAGCTTAAGTCCTTCCTCACTTAGTCTTCTCAACACTTTTTCCAGCCTCTCTTCATGTTCCTCCAAGGTTCTCCCAAAGACAATGACATCGTCCAGGTATACAAGGACTTCGATCAAGTTCATGTCCCCTACTGTCTTCTCCATGAGGCGTTGGAAAGTAGCTGGGGCTCCAGACAGACCTTGGGGCATCCGGTCGAATTCAAAGAACCCCACTGGGGTTATGAAAGCTGTCTTCTCCTTGTCTGCTGGGTGCATCGGAATCTGATAGTACCCACTCTTGAGATCCATAACGCTGAACCATTTGGCTCCAGACAAGCTCTGTAGGGCATCCTCTATCCTCGGAGTGGTGTATTGGTCAGGTATGGTTCTCCTGTTGAGAGTCCTGTAGTCTATACAGAGCCTCAATGATCCATTCTTCTTTCGGACCACCACTATGGGTGAGGCATAGGGGCTTCTGGACTCCCGTATCACACCAGTCCTCTTGAGTTCTGCAAGTTGTTCCCTCAGATCCTCCAGATCTGCTAGCGGGACCCGCCTGACCCTCTCTCGGAAGGGCTTATCTTCCTGGAGGCGGATCCGATGGGTGGCACTCCTTGCACACCCCACATCAAACTCATCCTTAGAGAAGATCTTCTCCCATCTATTCAACTGGGCCTTGGCTCTCTCTTTCCAAGCCCTGGACAGATTCGGGTTTTCCATGGTCAGCTTCTCCCAAACATCCCCTTCTTCACCTGTCCTCTTCACTTCTGACAGGGTAACAGGGGCCGCCGGGCTCACCTGGCCTAGCAACATTCTGGCTGGGCTTTCCATGGGGTCTTTGGTAGTATTCCTAACACTCACTGGAACTCTATAATGGGCCTTCTTCAGGACCTTCAGCGGAATCACTTCCGGTATCACCTCCAGGCCTGAGGACTCACCCCTTGGGTCTGACTCCAGCATGACAAAGGGACCAGGCTGCTCCCAAGTAGGCTTCACAGTGGCCCTGAGACAGGTTACTTCACCGGGCTGCAACACTACCCCTTCTCTTCCAAGTCTCCACACCTTCCCTATCTCCTCTCCAGGGGTCTCCCGCTCTTGGACCAGCCGTTGGTAGGCTGTCTTCAGCATGGGATGGATTTTGGTAGCTGCTTGTCTTTCTTCTGTCACGAGAGGGGTCAGGAGTCTTCGGACCAGGTCCGTGTTTGTCCCTATTATAAGGGAATTCTTGTTGGCTCCAGGCGGCCTAGGACACACAACTGCCAGGGTGTCAAACACTTCGGCCTTCCCAGCCACGGATGGGTCAAAGGTCATTTGGATGGGAAGGTAGCCGTCGTAAGGGAAACTCTGGGTTCCAATTCCCCATATTTCCAGCTCTTCTATCTTCTGGATAGGCAGATGACTCAGGTGCCTGTCGTAGAAGTCCCGGTATAGTAGGGTCACTTGTGCCCCGGTATCCAGGAGGCCCCTGGTGTAGACTCCCTCCACTTGAATGGGCACTATAGGGGATGGGCCTACCAGCTTCTCTGGATATGGTCCGGCAGGAGCCGCCTTCTTCAGACCTTTTCCCTTTGGACTCTCTCTTGTCCTATTCCCTTTGGACTTGAACCTTTCTTGAGCCTGGTATGCACTGACTTCCCTCCTTTTAATGGGTGTAGGAACCCGCTGAGGCGTACTATTATTTTTCTTGGGTGGGCACCCCCTTTGGGGGGTGCCGTGCCTCTCCTGAGGGGTCTCCCCCCTTCTTCTTGGAGTATAGCTTTGTTGAGGGGTATTGCGTTTCCCCTTTGGTGTTCTATCTCTCTTTTTGTTTTTCTTTGCATTCAGCTTGGAGTTTACTGAAGATGGTGGGCACCCGGTTGACTCCTTCACCGGGGCCCTCTGGAGTTTCCCGCCGGCTTGCGGTTGTCTGGTCTCTTCTTCTTCGGACTAGAACATGTGGCTGCAATGTGGCCAACTCCCCCACAGTTGAAGCAGACTATATCTCCCCATTCTTGTAAAGGTTCGGGTGCTGAGGCAATCGGGAACAATTCCTTCCTTGGACTTTCCTTCTTCTTGGGACACTCTGTGTCTTTTGCTATCAGAGAGGTCAATATCTCTAACACCTTGGACATCTGAGTTTTTAGGGTGTCTATCTCCGCCTCTCTTTCAGGGGTCATTACTGGATTGACCAGCACCTGTGCGGTACAACACTTGTCTTATCCTTCTGCTGGTCCTGTTGCAGCGCCTCCTCATCTCTGATAATTTTTATTAAATCAGCATAAGTCAGCAACATTCCTCCTCCCAAGGTTTTCAGGTGCAGCCAGACTGGATCGGAGCGTAGCGCTCCCTTTAAGACTTGCTTCATTCTTGCCGCATCGGCATCTTGGGGCTTCATCCCTTTCTTTAACACAATCTTGCACAGCAGCCTGTTTAGCCTTCTGGCATACTCGGAAAGTTTCTCCTCCGGTTTTTGGAAAGTGTGTTCAAACTGGTAGACCGTCTCTGTCACCTTGTCTAATTGACCAAACTCTTCCTGCAGCATAGCTAGACAATCCTGCGCCGTGCACCCTGCATTCCCAAACCGGAAACTTTTCACTGCTTCTGCTGCTGCACCTTTAAAGCTTTCTAACACTCGCTGCCTCTTCTGTGCCTCCGGCACTTCCCATGCCTCCACCGCCTGTAATGCCTGCTCCACCCAGGTATCAAAATCTTCTTCCCCTGCCGGGACAGGGAGCTTCCCTGAGAATATTTTTAGTCTCCGGTAGCTAGTTTCCACATGCACCGTACTTGTCTTCTGACATTTGGCTAGCAAATCCCCTATTGCATTTATCAGTTCTGGTGATATAGCAGTGGCCGATGCAGGTGCCACCTGGGGTGTCGCCCTGTCTTCTCTTTCAGGTGGAGTTCGGGCCGCAGCCTGTGGCGATCCCGTAGGGGATGGTTCCCTTTCTACAGTTATTGCGTGCGCCAGCCTAAATGTTCTGTTGTCTGGCGTCCGCAGACACTTGTGCTTACAGGCCTCTGGCATCCCGTCCCAATATTCCACTAATGCGTATTGATATGAGATGTTTGGATCTGTCTTCATGTCTATCACCCACGGTGTGTGATCTGGGGACACTGAACTCATCAGTTCCTCTACCGTCTCACTTGACCATTTCTCACCAGGGAGGCTAATGGCTATCGACTGTTTTGGCTCTGTATTAGCGGCTTTGCACCACTCTTCTACCGCTCTTGGATCCATGGGGTCCATGCCGGCACTTCTGGCGTTCGCTTGCTGCATCAGGATCCCGGACGAGCCCCCACGTGTAGCGATACCTCCAACTAAGGAGGCCGCAGAATTAGATTTGGGCCCTGAGTGCAGCTCCGCCAACCCCCGGCAATAGGCTCTACCCCCTTCTGGCACAGCTAGTACTAACAATCAATGATATGTCCTATGCAATAGAATAACTAAGCAAGGACACAGTAATGAATTGTAATAGGTAAAGTGTTTTACTCGTTCTCTCAATAGGGATAAAGGGGTAACAGTAATCACAGTTCAAGATAATCACTCCTAAGGGCAGCGTCCTGCCACTCTAACACACTATATAGTAACACACGCTACAGGTGCGCCATACGGGCGACCGTTAACTAAGTGCCCTATGGCGCAGTAATCAAACACGCTAGAATCCCCACCAGGCCTGGTTCTAATATTTAGCTTAGTCCTTCTTTCTTCACCGGCAGGTCTGTAATGGTGGTGCACTTTAAACAGAGTATAAAGTTTGTAATCCAAGGGGTATGAAAATAACTTGTAGGCCACGGCAGTCTATAGGCCTATATAGAGTAACAGTATCTTAGCTGGGCTTACGCCCTCTCACCCGCCGGACTACGGATCCAGTCCGGGAAACTTCCACCGGCCGTGTCACACACACTCGATCTCTCCAACGATCGGGCCCCCCGATCCTACAAGGCTGTAGCTCACAAAGTCAGATGCCACCCAGGCTCGCAGAGGGGAGGGTGGAAGGCTCTTTGGTGCAGAGCAAGGCCTCAGGCTTCAGGCCTTGCACTCCGACACATCCGCACAGGAGGATCCGTCTGTGAAGTCTCGTGTCCCCAAAAAGAGGCCGAGCCCGGCCTCGCCTCCTCCTTTTATAACCCCTCCCATGAGTCTCTGCGGTGGAACATCACAAGAATGGGGTTATGGGTAATGTAGTTTCTTCCAATATAGGGGAATACCCCGCTACACATATTTTAGATATACGCGTCTTGTATGCGTTCTCACATGCGGTTTTTATATGCGTCTAACATGCGTTCTTAATATGCATGTATAAAAAAGGCATCTTCACATACCATATATCCTCTATCTAAGCAGCAAATTTACTTGTTTGTTTTTATGTACATACATATATATGTCATTTATGTTAATTGTATTTACATACATTTACCTATATTTTATATATCCTTTATATTTTGTATTTTGTTTTAATTTTGAGTAATTAAGGTGCGTTTGGAAATTTATATTTATATATTTTTAACGTATAGCCCCAGGGTTTCATGTTCCAGCTGTAGCTAATCTGCGGTCTCTAGTCTGCAAGTCGAACCAAATATGGCCGCGAGACCAATTTAATATAGTACTGCATAGACTTTGAGCTCCGGTCTGCAAAACTTATCAAACATGGCCGCCGGACTCCGGTCCCCAAAATCATACCCAAAATGGCCGCTATGCTAATTCTCACATGCTCACATGTGACCGGAGGGGCTATAAATTGCATCAGGAAGTGAAGCACGACGTTACGCTCCTGATAACGTCAACCTGACGAAACGCGTAGGGTGGAGTCACGTCGCTTCATCACTTCCTGAACCTTGGATCGCTCTTCACTGGCCAAGCGCCATTTTAATGCTTTTTATTGTCTAATACTATGTGAGTACCCTTTTTCCCAATATATCAATAAACCAATTTTTTTACGGGTTCACACTATGGGTATCCTTTTTTCCTTTCCATAACCCTCACCTTCTCGGAGAACCACAAGGGACCAAAGGAGCCACCCTGGATTCCTGAGATAGCTACACAGTGGCATATACTGTGACTGCACCATACCCCCTGAGGGTATGAAGAATCTGGTGAGTGCAACATCATAAACAATCACGGATAATCACATTCACGGCACAGGCTACTAGAACAAGCACTGCAGCAAAGTCACCAATTTATTTTGTCACTATTTTCTGGATTGTCACCATTGATCTTCACTTCATTTTATCAACTTCAATTTTTATGCTGAACATTTGATGTACATTGTCAGAGTGTATTATGGATCACGTAAACACTTTTTTCTAACTGTTTGGGACCGAGTATAATTCCAGTTGGGTTTAGTAAACACCCGGCCGAGACAACATCCCAATCCATTGTAATTCATTGTTTTTTATTTTGTTTACACTGCATCTCTTACAGCACCACATTGGTAGCATCAATTTACTTCACAGCACTTCCAATAGCTAATCCTCTGCTAGCAAACACCCGGCCGAGCCGGAATTGGAAAATTCATATTACTTATTTATTTCAACTAATTAATGTATTCCAACTAAATCCTTCACTCACTTTACGTCCATCATCACTATCACCTTCTGAAGGCTATTGCTAAGGCTAAGTAAACACCTGGCAGAGACACCCCAATTTATTTACTTATTTCATTTATTTATTTGATTTTTACATTCTATGTGTGGTCCCACTCAACTTAGGTTCTGATTATATCAGAGAGAACCCCCTTTGTGTTTCTCATTTGTAGACCTATTATTACCAATATCTGGCTCCCAGCAGATTGGTTTTACGTAAGAGCAGCGCCACCACTACACCCCTCATTTTTTCATATCCTTGCTCCACCTAAATAGGAGGCAGCAATAAGTAGAGGCAGCAGCTCTGACTACTACGTTGTGTTTGAAGTCCTTTTGCGCGGAGTCACCTACCTTCCTTCATTCTCTGTTGGTTGTAACGACCAATTAGTCTCTGCAGCAATGGACATATTCAAATACATATATGGTAGATCCATTAACCTAGTAGAGGTATTTAACCAGGAGCAAGTGGTTAATAAACAGGACATGGATAGCCTCTTTAAGCAATTAAGACACAGCCTAGAAAAACAACTAAGAGTCTGGTGGGACATAGCAACACTAGAAATGTACATTGCAGAAAAAATTACCCCAAGAAGACTCAGATGGGATATTTCACCCAATGATGCAATGAGTGACAAAGGCTTGATGGAGGAGTGGTACCGTTTCTTCAACCAAAGTGAAACAGACCTATTACACAAGATAGTCAATAGACAGCAACATAAGCTTAAACACATTGAAACAGAAATCCTCTCCATCAAGGACCAACTGGTACCTTTCGCTGAAGTAAAAGAATATAAGGATAAAGAAACTTTCCTACAGGAAGCCATCAAAAAATATGATAATGAGATACAAGCTAAAAAACAGAAGAAATTCAAGAGAGATGTGTTAGATTACAAAAACCAGCAAGTATACAAATGGCAAACAGATGAGAACTACAATGAGCAGGAAAACAACATTTCCATGAATGAAGACTCCAGAGAAAACTCCCCAAAGAGGGAAGGACCATGGCAAAATACTAGGACCACTTTTGAAATAACACCCAGAGCCACACAGAATGAAACAACCACACACACACCAAGAAGGGAAGAAAGAAGCCCCATACGTAGAAACCACAGACAACAAGAGCTAAACGATAACAGAACTCAAGAACACCACACAGCACCGATCACACCAAGAATACCTAGGCACCAAAATAGATACTCACCTTTAAGATACATGCCACAGCACACCCCCTATGGCAGGCCACAACAGGGAGGGGATTTTACCAGAGGAAACAGATGGAGACCCCTGCACACAGAGGATGGAATGGCCCACCACAACCATACCGAGCACAAGGAGGATGGAGACCTTTCAGATACCCAGACAGAAACAATCAACAATATCAGGGAGACCCCAGGAACCACAGAGGACAACAAGGGTGGAACCCCAGAGGATCACGCCCATATGGGAGACAACAGAACAACTGGGAACCCGAGGACTACCAATACGAGGGGAGGAGAGACTATACCCACAGACCCCAATACTGGGCAGGAGAAAACGGACAAGAGGCAAACGAGGGGGCATCAAGAAAAAGAAGACGCGTATAATAGGAGAAGGTATTTTTAATCTAAGTGACATTATTTTTAATGAGGATGAACTCAAAATTTTAGATCTAGGCTTAAAGTATGCACCCGATAAAAATCTGGACAAATTTGAAACATACATAGACCTACAAAAATTTGCAAGAAAGATGAATATTAAAAAATTCTTTGCCTTAAAGGAACCCAAAACAAAAGAAAAAAACACAGATACCTACTACAAACATTCTAGACTAAAGAATAATTCGATCTTCAACCCCAAAATGCAACAAAATGAAAGCATTCTGGTTTTTAAAAAGATGGTTGAAGAAGATATTAGAAAGCTGAAGATTAGTAAAACAAAAAGTGATAAGGTCTGGAAAACCATCAAAGAGATAGAAAAGAAAAAGGACATTGTGATTCGACCGGCAGACAAAGGAGGAGGCCTGGTCATCATTAAGAAAAAAGACTATGAGACAGAAATGGATAACCTACTAAGCGTGCAGGACACATACAAGAAAATAAGGGGCAACCCAAAAATAGAATATGAAAAGAAGTTGAAAACCCTTGTCCAAAAAGGGGAAGACAAGGGGATCCTAACCAAAAAAGAAGCCACTTTTCTGACACCAGAAACAGCAAAAACACCAGTGATCTATTACATTCCTAAAATGCATAAAAATCAAACTACACCACCCGGCAGACCCATCATAAGTGGAATTGATTCCCTATTCTCAAGATTGGGTTCCTACATAGACAGATTTTTACAACCCCTGGTGGCAGAAGGCAAATCATACCTAAAAGACAGCAGACAACTTATTTCAGAAATAAAGGACCTTAGAGTTAAAGAGAGTGACATATTGGTGACGATTGATGTCAACTCACTCTACACAAACATCATACAAAAAGATGGGATCAGTAGTGTGGAATGGGCTCTGTATAAACAAACAGATATGAAAGAAGAACAAATCAAATTTTTATTGGAAGGACTGGGACTGGCCATGAGCCACAATTACTTCTGGTATAAGGGCGAGTACTATACCCAAACTAAAGGGGTAGCGATGGGAGCTAAATATGCTCCAAGTGTAGCCAACCTCTTCCTGAACAGATGGGAGGAAGAACAGGTCTTCAGTGTACACAGAGAACATCTAACCCTCTACAGAAGATATATAGATGACATTGTCATCATATGGGGGGGTACAGAGGAGCAACTACAGGATTTTTTTGATGAGATCAATCAGAACATCTATGGGATCACATTCACAGGTACCTGGAGCAAGCAAAGTATAGACTACTTGGATCTGCAAATATACAAACACAATGGAAATTTGAACACCAGAACTTATTTTAAAAAGACTGACAGGAATGGATACATTCCAACAAAAAGCTGTCACCATCCTAAATGGATTGGAAATATACCTAAAGGCCAACTAATGTGCATTTTCCAGAATTGCAGCAACCTACATGAATATGAACAACAAGCAAATACAATTATTAGCAGATTCATAGATAAAGGCTATAAAGAAAAGGATTTACTCACCCTAAAGCAGGGATATGCAATTAGCGGACCTCCAGCTGTTGCCAAACTACAAGTCCCATGAGGCATAGCAAGACTCTGACAGCATCAAGCATGACACCCAGAGGCAGAGGCATGATGGGACTTGTAGTTTGGCAACAGCTGGAGGTCCGCTAATTGCATATCCCTGCCCTAAAGCAACAAGTCAAAAATATGGACAGAAACACTATGATAGCAGGTACCACTGCCAATAAAAACAAGAAGAACTTGGATATGGCTTTCCTTACTGGTTTTAATAGACAACACAAATACGTAGAAAAGATTATCAGAAAACACTGGCCCATCCTACAATCTGATAAGGTCCTCAGAAACATACTACCGCAGAAACCATCATTCATTTATAGAAAAGCACCTAACCTAAGAAATAGACTGGTACATAATGCACTGGACCCACCTAAACAAATCAAAATCTTTAAAAACCTAAAAGGCTTTTTCAAATGCGGCCAATGCCTTCCTTGCAGAACCAGCAAAAAGATTGATAAGAAAACATCTAAATTTATCTCAACCTCCAACGGATCTGAGCACAACATCAGAGAATTAATCACTTGCCACAGCACACATGTGACATATGTGCTAGAATGTCCCTGCCACAAACAATATGTAGGCAGAACCACTAGAGAACTACATGTCAGAGTAAGAGAACATATCAATAACATCAAGAATGGTCTCCCCAAACACAGTGTGTCTAGACATTTCAGGGATTATCACAAGAAAGACCCCTCCTGCATGGTCTTCTATGGCATAGACAAAATTAAGGGACATTGGAGGGGTGAAAATAAGAAAATTAAAATTTCACAAAATGAAACGAAGTGGATATACCAGCTCGATACTCTCCAACCAGCAGGAATGAACATTGATCTAGATCTGAACTGTTTTCTTACCAACTATTAATTTTAATTAACACTCTCCCCAAAATCTTAAAGCCCTTCCCCAATGCCTCAAACAATACTCAGTAATATCTCGTATCTATGATTCCACCTATGATTAGCCCTTTTAAAGCACGTTTTATATGCGTTTTATATGCGTTTTTTATGTGTTTTTTTTATATAAGTTTCTATATGCGTTTTTATATGCATTTTTATAGGCGTCACGCATGCGTTTTCCCATGCATGTACAAAACAGGCATTTTTACATTAATTCATCCATTTTATGTCTCCTTAATCCCCATTCACATACCATATATCCTCTACCGACGCAGCAGGTTTATGTACATATACATGTCCTTTATATATTTATCCATATTTTAGATATACGCGTCTTGTATGCGTTCTCACATGCGGTTTTTATATGCGTCTAACATGCATTCTTAATATGCATGTATAAAAAAGGCATCTTCACATACCATATATCCTCTATCTAAGCAGCAAATTTACTTGTTTGTTTTTATGTACATACATATATATGTCATTTATGTTAATTGTATTTACATACATTTACCTATATTTTATATATCCTTTGTATTTTGTATTTTGTTTTAATTTTGAGTAATTAAGGTGCGTTTGGAAATTTATATTTATATATTTTTAACGTATAGCCCCACGGTTTCATGTTCCAGCTGTAGCTAATCTGCGGTCTCTAGTCTGCAAGTCGAACCAAATATGGCCGCGAGACCAATTTAATATAGTACTGCATAGACTTTGAGCTCCGGTCTGCAAAACTTATCAAACATGGCCGCCGGACTCCGGTCCCCAAAATCATACCCAAAATGGCCGCTATGCTAATTCTCACATGCTCACATGTGACCGGAGGGGCTATAAATTGCATCAGGAAGTGAAGCACGACGTTACGCTCCTGATGACGTCAACCTGACGAAACGCATAGGGCGGAGTCACGTCGCTTCATCACTTCCTTAATCTTGGATCGCTCTTCACTGGCCAAGCGCCATTTTAATGCTTTTTATTGTCTAATACTATGTGAGTACCCTTTTTCCCGATATATCAATAAACCAATTTTTTTACGGGTTCACACTATGGGTATCCTTTTTTCCTTTCCATAACCCTCACCTTCTCGGAGAATCACAAGGGACCAAAGGAGCCACCCTGGATTCCTGAGATAGCTACACAGTGGCATATACTGTGACTGCACCATACCCCCTGAGGGTATGAAGAATCTGGTGAGTGCAACATCATAAACAATCACGGATAATCACATTCACGGCACAGGCTACTAGAACAAGCACTGCAGCAAAGTCACCAATTTATTTTGTCACTATTTTCTGGATTGTCACCATTGATCTTCACTTCATTTTATCAACTTCAATTTTTATGCTGAACATTTGATGTACATTGTCAGAGTGTATTATGGATCACGTAAACACTTTTTTCTAACTGTTTGGGACCGAGTATAATTCCAGTTGGGTTTAGTAAACACCCGGCCGAGACAACATCCCAATCCATTGTAATTCATTGTTTTTTATTTTGTTTACACTGCATCTCTTACAGCACCACATTGGTAGCATCAATTTACTTCACAGCACTTCCAATAGCTAATCCTCTGCTAGCAAACACCCGGCCGATCCGGAATTGGAAAATTCATATTACTTATTTATTTCAACTAATTAATGTATTCCAACTAAATCCTTCACTCACTTTACGTCCATCATCACTATCACCTTCTGAAGGCTATTGCTAAGGCTAAGTAAACACCTGGCAGAGACACCCCAATTTATTTACTTATTTCATTTATTTATTTGATTTTTACATTCTATGTGTGGTCCCACTCAACTTAGGTTCTGATTATATCAGAGAGAACCCCCTTTGTGTTTCTCATTTGTAGACCTATTATTACCAATATCTGGCTCCCAGCTGATTGGTTTTACGTAAGAGCAGCGCCACCACTACACCCCTCATTTTTTCATATCCTTGCTCCACCTAAATAGGAGGCAGCAATAAGTAGAGGCAGCAGCTCTGACTACTACGTTGTGTTTGAAGTCCTTTTGCGCGGAGTCACCTACCTTCCTTCTTTAAACAGAGTGGTTGTCTCGTCTGTGGAGGGAGAAGTATTTGTATGGGGTCTTATTCGGCTGGTTGGAGTGTCTGGTGGCTGTCGTGTGTTCGGAAAGGGAATATCCTAACGGCGTTAACCCCTTTCATACTTGGGGTGCCGTTACAGTCTGTTTCTACCTCTTTTCAAAGCAGACGCTTCAGTGCAGCAATCAAGGGGATAACTTCAGCAATTGAAGCATTCGTTGACCTTATTTCTTTTGTTAACTGTTCAAATGGAGATAGAAGAGCCAAACTGTTTTCAACTAACGTCCACTGATGTGCACTCAGTGTTGCTGGCAGCTCGTAATCTGCAATGTATGCAGCTAAAACACACTTTTGTTCAAAAAGACTTTGTAGCATATAGTAGGTGCTGTTCCAATGAGTGGCTACATCTTGCTGCAGTCCTTTCGGTGCCATTCCAAACTGCATCTGCAAAGCTTGTAATCTGGAATAAGCAAGCGGAGAATGCTTAAAGTGACCCACAATTTTTCTTCCTTTTGATACGATATCAGATATGGTGCGCTGACTCAGCAATCCTTCATTCACAGCCAATTTTAGCGTGTGTGCCATACACGGTATGCTTTGAAGTTCACTGTCCTCCATTGCCTTTGCCATGTTCCGCACATTATCTCAGACAATTAAATGCACTTTAGACTTCTCAATGTGCCAAGTGTCAAGCATGGTTTTTAAAGCATCAGATATTGCTGCTGCAGTATGTGATCCAACAAACTCACGTGCGTTAAGTAGGATGTTTTGCAATTGAAATTTGTCATCTATCCACTGCGCTGTCAGGCTGAGCATGCTCGTTGGACTGACATCTGAACTCCTAATGTCTGTAGTAAAACTGATTGCTATGATGTCGGTAGTCATGAGCTCCTGAACGTGTTTTCTAACACTGCTAAACAATTCATGTAGACAGGTATCTGCAAAGTAGCGTCTGCTTGGTAGTGAGTAACGCAGCTCAATATGTAGCATGAGCCTACGGAATCCAATGTCCTCCACAACAGAGAATGGCTGGTTGTCTAATGCAATAAATTCCAAAATTTTAGCTGTAATGGCACGAGCTTTGGGACTGTCACTTGCATATTTTTTAACCTTTTCAAAGACTGTGGCCACAAATGGTGTTAAGCCTGAGGCACTTTTTAAAAGTGGCGCTGTTTTCTTGTAATCTGAATGCTGAACTGGATGATGTGTTTTCAGGTTGTGTATCAAACCTGTTGTTGAAAAATTATTTTAGCCCAGGTTCACACTGGGCTGCGGGAGTGAAGCCGTGCGAGTTCAGCTGAACTCGCACAATTTCACTCTCGCTGGCAGTCCCGATTTCAGCCGCGATTACAAAGACATCTGTGCAGGTTTCTGCACAGATGTCAATGTAAATCGTGGGCCGAAATCGCAAAAAGTAGTACAGAAACTACTTTTTGAAATCGGTGCAGCGCCACAGATTAGGACGGTGACATTGCCGGCAATTTGCGGCAAATATCGCCATTTGACATGCGATTTGACATGCCAAATCGCATGTCAAAACGCACCAGGGCTTAGAATGATTTATAGTGGGAGCGAAATCTGAGGGGGGGGGAAAGGATGAAATTTAATTAAATGCTAAACCCCAGGAGGCAGCGTTAAAAAAATAAAAATAAAATAAACAATCCTTTTTTTTTTTTTTATGGTGCTGCTCTTGGCATGCAAGGTAGTTACTGTATGTCTGCACTGCAGTACATCTGACTTGTACCAAAAAAATATAATTGAACTGAATAAATTTGATTTTAAATGGAATGGATTGCTTGCAAATTGCAATTGCATGCTATTTTATTTTTTGGAGCTATTCTGTAGCATACGTCATGCACCTTGTTGTCATTGAATTGGTCACTATAGGGTTGATTTACTAAAACTGGAGAGTGAAAAATCTGGTACAGCTGTGCATGGTAGCCAATCAGCTTCTAACTTCAGTTTGTTTAATTAAGTTTTGACAAAAAAAAAAACGGAAGCTGATTGGTTTCTATGCACAGCTGCACCAGATTCTGCACGCTCCAGTTTTAGTAAATCAACCCCTTTGTCTCAGCGTAGTATTAGGCTGGGTTCACACTAGTGCGACACGACATCTGTCCTACTTTGGATCCGACTTTGCCCTGCGACATGAAGCCGACATATGTCTGACTTTCAATGAACAGGGATCCGACTTGGATCCCCGCCAATATCAGGCACTGTGTTTGGTATGAATCTTGAGGGGGAACTCCAGGCCAAATTTTAAATAAAAAAACCGGCGTGGGTTCCCCTCCAGAGGCATACCAGGCCCTTGGGTCTGGTCTGGATTTGAACGGGCACCCCTACGCCGAAAAAACGGCGTGGGGGTCCCCCCAAAATCCAAACCAGACCCTTATCCGAGCACACAACCTGGCAGGCCGCAGGGGAAGAGGGGGGACGAGAGGGCGGCCCCCCCTCCCTCCTGAACCGTACCAGGCCGCATGCCCTCAACATGGGGGGTTTGGTGCTCTGGGGCAGGGGGGCGACCTGCGGCCCCCCACCCCAGAGCACCCTGCCCCCATGTTGATGAGGACAGGGCTTCTTCCCGACAACCCTGGCCGTTGGTTGTCGGGGTCTGCGGGCGGGGGGCTTATCGGAATCCGGGAGCCCCCTTCAATAAGGGGGCCCCCGGATCCCAGCCCCCCCACCCTATGTGAATGAGTATGGGGTACATCGTACCCCTACCCATTCACCTGGTGGAAAAAAATTGCAATAAAAAAACCACACAGCTTTTTAAAGTATTTTATTGCACAGCTCCGGGGGTCTTCTTCCGACTTCGGGGGTCTCCGGTGTCGTCGACGCGCTCTCTGGTTCTTTCTTCCGCCGGGCCTCCGCTAACTTCTTTTTAGCTCTTTTGCTAACGGAGGCCCGGACTTCTCCGTCTTCTCGTCCGGCTCTCCGTTGTCCTTCTGCCAGCCCCTCCACTAACTTCTTGGTAGCTCTTTCGCTAGTGGAGGGGCCGGTCTTCCCGTCATCGGCGTCTTCTTCCCTCTTCTCCTCCTCGATGTTGACGCGTCGCTTCCTCCCGCTGTAATACTGGCTCTCCGCTCCGCATTAATATAGGCTTCTCATGACGTCACAGTCACATGTTCCGGGGCACATGGCCCCGAAGCATGTGACTGTGACGTCATGGGAACATGTGACTGTGACGTCATGGGAAGCCTATATTAATGCGGAGCGGAGAGCCAGTATTACAGCGGGAGGAAGCGACGCGTCAACATCGAGGAGGAGAAGAGGGAAGAAGACGCAGACGGCGACGATGGGAAGACCGCGCCCCTCCACTAGCGAAAGAGCTACCAAGAAGTTAGTGGAGGGGCCGGCAGAAGGACAACGGAGAGCCGGACGAGAAGACGGAGAAGTCCGGGCCTCCGTTAGCAAAAGAGCTAAAAAGAAGTTAGCGGAGGCCCGGCGGAAGAAAGAACCGGAGAGCGCGGCGATGACACCGGAGACCCCCGAAGTCGGAAGAAGACCCCCGGAGCTGTGCAATAAAATACTTTAAAAAGCTGTGTGGTTTTTTTATTGCAATTTTTTTCCACCAGGTGAATGGGTAGGGGTACGATGTACCCTATACTCATTCACATAGGGTGGGGGGGCCGGGATCCGGGGGCCCCCTTATTGAAGGGGGCTCCCGGATTCCGATAAGCCCCCCGCCCACAGACCCCGACAACCAACGGCCAGGGTTGTCGGGAAGAGGCCCTGTCCTCATCAACATGGGGGCAGGGTGCTCTGGGGTGGGGGGGGCCGCAGGTCGCCCCCCTGCCCCAGAGCACCAAACCCCCCATGTTGAGGGCATGCGGCCTGGTACGGTTCAGGAGGGAGGGGGGGCCGCTCTCTCGTCCCCCCCTCTTCCCCTGCGGCCTGCCAGGTTGTGTGCTCAGATAAGGGTCTGGTTTGGATTTTGGGGGACCCCCCACGCCGTTTTTTCAGCGTAGGGGTGCCCGTTCAAATCCAGACCAGACCCAAGGGCCTGGTATGCTCCTGGAGGGGAACCCATGCCGGTTTTTTATTTAAAATTTGGCCTGGAGTTCCCCCTCAAGAGCAGTACAGCACAAGTCGCATGCCAAAGTCGGATCATGCAAGACTGCGGTCCGACTTTGATCCGACTTCAATGATAGTCAATGGGCTGAAGTCGGATCAAAGTCGGACCAAAGTAGTACAGGGAGCATTCTCAAAGTCGGACCGACATGTGTCGGACCAGTTAAGACGGCTCCCATAGGGAAACATTGATTTTCACACGTCATGCGACATGAGCTCCCAATGTCGGAGCGTTTGTCGCCCCAGTGTGAACCAGGCCTTATAAGTTATACAGTTATAGGACACTGACATGACAGCAAGCGCATTAATTTTTTAAACATGACAGTACGCAATAAATATAATTATTAATATGAATAAAGGTGTGTTATATGAAGGCCTGACAGAACACACACTTAGCGCCAGTTCAAACTTGCAAAATACAAGGCAGCCTGAACAGTAAAATTCAAGGTATTTTTATACAAAACACATTAAATGGTAAAGCAGCTGTTTAAAATTAGTAAATAAAAAAATAAAGGGTGGTAAAACGATAAACAGGTAAAACTGTAAATAAGTTATACACAAAACAGCGCTAAAATAAAAATAACATAAAGGACCCGTGGATCATGCCACTGAAAAAGTCCAGCACGTATGAAGAAATGACCAGTTCAGAGTATTATGGTGAGTAATATCACAAAAAAAAAGTCCAAGTGTGCACTTTCCACCACCAAAGACAATTATTTGGAATCCACCGTGTGATGAAAAAAACCCCTTAGGGGTTCACACTTACCAGAGGTAAGATATAAATGAGCCCTAAATAGAAGGTAACATCAGCTACTCTGCATAAGCAAATCTTCTCCAATCAGGGTACACCAATAAGGATGGGCTCCAAAGCAGACCATAAAATAATAGGAAGATAACAGCACAATAGTGTAATCCTGTTTATTTCAAATCTGTTAACCCACCAGTAGGAAACCCCTTTAACCAAACTACGTACATCAAACAGCAGTAAAATAAGCAATGAATGGCCCAAGAGGGCGCTATCACCATTTCCAGCGTCCTAGGGAGAGTGTGTGTGTCCTCACGGATCCTGCAGACACTTCCGAATGGTAGCTGTGAGCGGTGGAACGCACGCTTGGAACGCAGACGTCACTTCCGGGTCGCGGGTAGTCGTGGTTACGGCCTGACGCGTTTCGTCACCTGACTTCAACAGAGGGCGTAACGTCACGACGCACCCGCGATGTTTATATCACCATGTCTGTTGAACATCTGCCAATCAGCGTACTCGGCAACAGATGACGAGTGCGTACCTCTGATGTCTGATTAGACGCTGATTATGCATTGCACAAATAGAGAACATGGGGTCTATCTAAGCATAGACTTAATTGATGCGGAAAACAGCCACAAACAATATAAATATAGCATCACATATAACATGTAAATACTTGGTAATAAATAAACATCGACATTAAATGATAAAAATCGACATTAAATAAGAACAATATATTAAAGGAGGCTGCATAAACAGAGGAAAATATCATTTTAAAATTATGTGCAGCGATAATAAATATAGATTATGCTGGTCACCATCCTCAGCCACTTAAGCAGTAACAGAGCTATGAGTTCATATCTCTATATAGTGATAGTAAAAAATACATATATAAAAATTATTATATTTGAAGTAACAAACTAAAGAGTCACTACTGATATATTATGAGACTAATGATGAACCTGAGAAACCATATAACTATTTATGCTGCATGTACATATATACTATTATTACATCACCTAATAAGACATGATGTCAATACTATAATATCTAGTATGTAATAAAGATATTAAAATAGTATTAAAATGATAATAAAGACTGATGTGTATACTATGTATAAAAAATTGATAAAAATATATATACTATATTGCAGCAAATAAATAATCACCCACAGAAGTGATTTGATAAGGATGAAGAACATACATATAAAAACTATGGGAAAATGATCTATGTGTGTATGTCAACATAGTAATGTGGCCCCTTGTAAATAATAGATAAAATACTCAATAATATATGGTTAAAACTTGTGTGTAAAAGACATATAAATAGAAGTAAAAAACATATAAAATATATAAAATACCTCCATATGTCTTAAAAATGACATCACGTTATAACCAATAATAAGCAGAACATCAAATATAGAGGAAGACATAAGTACAAATAATAAATGTGGCCACTATTAATCAATAATCACTGATGAAGCAATTTATGTCTAAATCCACGTTTAACCCTTTGGGCGATAAAGTGTCAACCAAGAAGATCCACTGGGTTTCCCGTTTGGAGAGTTCTCTAACGAGATTGGAACCTCTCCAAAACGGTTTGAGATGGTCTATACCCCAAAATTTAAGCCCAATAGGATCCTGGTTGTGATACAACTTAAAGTGTAAGGACACATTGTGATCCTTGAATCCGATCTTAATGTTAGCTATGTGTTCTGCAATACGGATTCTTAATAATCTTTTTGTGCGACCTATGTAGATTAGCCCACATGGGCACTGGAGAGCATATACTACATAGGATGTGTTGCATGTAATGAATTCTTTTATTCTAAATTCTTTATGGTTCGAAGTAGATGTGAATCTGTCAAGGGCTCTGATAGGCAATCTAACTTCTTTGCATGCTCGACATTTTCTACAGGCGTAGAAGCCGTCTTGATCCCATAGGGAGGGAGGTCTGGTTGGAGGATCAATAACTTTTTTGACTATTTTGTCAGCAAAATTAGGTGATCTTCTATAAATAAATCCTGGTCTGTTTGGTAACGCACACTTGAGTACTCTGTCCATCTGTAGGATGTGCCAGTGGGTGGTAAAGATTTCTTCTATATTGTGAATGAAATCCTGAGATAAAACTCCATTCCTGATTGTTTGCAATTACTCCGTGGGACGTATTGATCAGGAGATCTTCTCTGGGAATTAAGGATATCTCATTGATAGTGTGATCCAAAACATCTACACGGTAGCCTTTTTCCACAAACTTTTTCTTAATAACCATAGCTTGTGTTTTGTAATCTTCAGGATCCGTGCAGTTTCTCCTTATCCTAGTTAGCTGACCTTTAGGGACATTTCTAAGCCATAGAGGGTGGTGGCCACTCTGCATAGGTAAGTAACTGTTTGAGTCTGTTGGCTTAAAATAAACCGAAGTACCGAGTTTATCTCCGTGTCTGAATATATTGACATCCAGGAAATGGATCTTAGAATCACTAATTTCATAGGTAAGTTTGATATTATTCGTGTTGTTATTCAATTCTTCCAAAAATGTATTCAAAGCTGATAGTGGACCTGACCAAATAAAAAAGAGGTCATCTATATACCTTCGGTGTAATAATAATGAGTCCCTCTTGACCGCGAAGATGGTTTTATCTTCCCATTCCCCCATGAATAGGTTTGCAATCCTTATCAAATCACTTCTGTAGGTGATTATTTATTTGCTGCAATATAGTATATATATTTTTATCAATTTTTTATACATAGTATACACATCAGTCTTTATTATCATTTTAATACTATTTTACTATCTTTATTACATACTAGATATTATAGTATTGACATCATGTCTTATTAGGTGATGTAATAATAGTATATATGTACATGCAGCATAAATAGTTATATGGTTTCTCAGGTTCATCATTAGTCTCATAATATATCAGTAGTGACTCTTTAGTTTGTTACTTCAAATATAATAATTTTTATATATGTATTTTTTACTATCACTATATAGAGATATGAACTCATAGCTCTGTTACTGCTTAAGTGGCTGAGGATGGTGACCAGCATAATCTATATTTATTATCGCTGCACATAATTTTAAAACTATATTTTCCTCTGTTTATGCAGCCTCCTTTAATATATTGTTCTTATTTAATGTCGATTTTTATCATTTAATGTCGATGTTTATTTATTACCAAGTATTTACATGTTATATGTGATGCTATATTTATATTGTTTGTGGCTGTTTTCCGCATCAATTAAGTCTATGCTTAGATAGACCCCATGTTCTCTATTTGTGCAATGCATAATCAGCGTCCAATCAGACATCAGAGGTACGCACTCGTCATCTGTTGCCGAGTACGCTGATTGGCAGATGTTCAACAGACATGGTGATATAAACATCGCGGGTGCGTCGTGACGTTACGCCCTCTGTTGAAGTCAGGTGACGAAACGCGTCAGGCCGTAACCACGACTACCCGCGACCCGGAAGTGACGTCTGCGTTCCAAGCGTGCGTTCCACCGCTCACAGCTACCATTCGGAAGTGTCTGCAGGATCCGTGAGGACACACACACTCTCCCTAGGACGCTGGAAATGGTGATAGCGCCCTCTTGGGCCATTCATTGCTTATTTTACTGCTGTTTGATGTACGTAGTTTGGTTAAAGGGGTTTCCTACTGGTGGGTTAACAGATTTGAAATAAACAGGATTACACTATTGTGCTGTTATCTTCCTATTATTTTATGGTCTGCTTTGGAGCCCATCCTTATTAGTGTACCATGATTGGAGAAGATTTGCTTATGCAGAGTAGCTGATGTTACCTTCTATTTAAGGCTCATTTATATCTTACCTCTGGTAAGTGTGAACCCCTAAGGGGTTTTTTTCATCACACGGTGGATTCCAAATAATTGTCTTTGGTGGTGGAAAGTGCACACTTGGACTTTTTTTTGTGATATTACTCACCATAATACTCTGAACTGGTCATTTCTTCATACGTGCTGGACTTTTTCAGTGGCATGATCCACGGGTCCTTTATGTTATTTTTATTTTAGCGCTGTTTTGTGTATAACTTATTTACAGTTTTACCTGTTTATCGTTTTACCACCCTTTATTTTTTTATTTACTAATTTTAAACAGCTGCTTTACCATTTAATGTGTTTTGTATAAAAATACCTTGAATTTTACTGTTCAGGCTGCCTTGTATTTTGCAAGTTTGAACTGGCGCTAAGTGTGTGTTCTGTCAGGCCTTCATATAACACACCTTTATTCATATTGTTGATTATTTTTCTTGGCTGCCATGGATGCCTTGCAATTTCTAAGCAGCAGGAACATTGATATTAATAGTGTCTTTGCAGTAAATGAGCACACTACAGCACAAACAAATTACAATGGAGCTATTACTGCTCTTGGTAATGTCTTAGAGAAACAGGTCCGAATCTGGTGGGACATATGTACTCTAGAACAATATATAAAGGAAAAAATTATTATTAGAAGCTTAAGATGGGAGGTCATCCCACAAGATGGGTTAGATGACCCTGAATCTATGCATGAATGGCTTGAGTTCTTTAATGGGATGGGTTTCAAGCTCCAAGAATTGATTTTAAAGAGAAAACGCATAAAAATGTCACGCTTAGAAATAAGAATCAATGAGCTTGAGGCACAACTTGAACCCATTAAGGACTCACAACAAGTAACAGATTTTAATATACGTATAAAAAAGAAATTGGAGAAAGTAGATAAAGATACTCAAAAGAGAAAAAAACCAAGAAGTTCCATAGGGATTTGGGAGATTTTCGGTCAAATACCATATACCTATGGCAACAAACGAAAGGGCCAGTGGTAAGCGATATAAACTTGGAAGGAACACAAGTCATTATCCCCACAGATAGACCACAACAACCCAATACGCAAAATACACTATTAAGGGATCAACAAAGGTCTCTGGCACCTCCACATGCCCCAATAGGGCAATCTACCCCCACAAGAAATGGGGTTTATCATGGGAGAGGAGGTGCTCCTAAAGGAGGTCCACCATATCAATATTACAATTCTGCACACCATAATCAATATCAAGTGCCAACACATAATAGATACGACACATTACAACAATATGAAGATAGAGAGAGATACCAATCCCCACGTCCTTTTTTAGGGAGGGGGAGAGGGTGGCAGAGGAGAGGTCGAGGACATCCCCCTCGCAGGGGAAGACCACCGATGCACTCTCAACCAACACAGGACCAGAGAGGCCCCCAATGGAGAGAGCCTCCATGGTGGGAGAAAGAACACACACCCTATTACAATCAAAGGAGAGAAGATCCAGAGGATGCAGAGCAGGGCGAAGGCTCCAGAAAAAGGAGAGAGCAGGAATAGGAGGCATCTTCAATCTTACTGAAACACAACTGACTCATAAAGAAACAAACATTTTACACCTTGGCTTGAAATGTGGTTTGAAAAGACCCGTCAATAAGTTTGATATTTTCATCGATGCACACAAATATATGAGGAAACTAAATATAAAAAAATACTTTCTGAACAAAAATTCACAACCCACTACTAACCTAGCATCTGTATCTACTGAAAGTGGGTTACGGAATAAATCACTTTTTAATCCCCTAAACACTGCAAACCAACACGTTGATGTTTTTAAAGGTTTAGTTCTACGTGATTTAGAGGGCCTGATCCCCAAAAAAGATGTGAACCCGCGTCATATACAACAAGGAATTGAATTACTGGAAAAACGTAAGGATTTGGTAATACGACCAGCGGACAAAGGAGGAGGAATCGTGTTAATGACTAAAGAATTCTACCACCAACAATTACATGGTATGTTGACAGAGGATGATACATATAAGAAGCTAGAAAAAGATCCCACTGTACAATATGAGGCTGATTTGAGAATTTTAGTGGAATCTGGATATTCTAAATGGGTTCTGACTGAAAAAGAAAAGATATTCTTAATCCCAAGTAGCAGCAGGATACCAACAATCTACACTCTGCCGAAGATACATAAGGATGCAAAATGCCCACCTGGGAGACCTATAGTGAATGGCATAGGTTCTATTTCAGCAAGAGTAGGACAATATCTTGACACATTCCTACAGAAGAGTGTCACTATGACTAAAGCTTACTTACGGGACACTAAGAATTTATTACAACTCCTCCAAACAATTGATTTGGCAGGGAGATCAGATGTATTTTTAATTACTGCTGATGTTTCCTCGCTGTACACTATCATACAGCATGATGATGCTCTCCTAGCCTTAAACTGGGCTTTATGTCAGAGAAATGACATTACCCATAACCATAAAGTGTTTCTGAGGAATGCCCTAGACTTCTGTCTAGGGCATAATTACTTTTGGTATAATGGCAATTTTTATCTACAGAAACGTGGGGTTGCGATGGGTGCCAAATTTGCACCTAGCATTGCAAACCTATTCATGGGGGAATGGGAAGATAAAACCATCTTCGCGGTCAAGAAGGACTCATTATTATTATACCGAAGGTATATAGATGACCTCTTTTTTATTTGGTCAGGTCCACTATCAGCTTTGAATAAATTTTTGGAAGAATTGAATAACAACACGAATAATATCAAACTTACCTATGAAATTAGTGATTCTAAGATCCATTTCCTGGATGTCAATATATTCAGACACGGAGATAAACTCGGTACTTCGGTTTATTTTAAGCCAACAGACTCAAACAGTTACTTACCTATGCAGAGTGGCCACCACCCTCTATGGCTTAGAAATGTCCCTAAAGGTCAGCTAACTAGGATAAGGAGAAACTGCACGGATCCTGAAGATTACAAAACACAAGCTATGGTTATTAAGAAAAAGTTTGTGGAAAAAGGCTACCGTGTAGATGTTTTGGATCACACTATCAATGAGATATCCTTAATTCCCAGAGAAGATCTCCTGATCAATACGTCCCACGGAGTAATTGCAAACAATCAGGAATGGAGTTTTATCTCAGGATTTCATTCACAATATAAGGAGGTAGAAGAAATCTTTACCACCCACTGGCACATCCTACAGATGGACAGAGTACTCAAGTGTGCGTTACCAAACAGACCAGGATTTATTTATAGAAGATCACCTAATTTTGCTGACAAAATAGTCAAAAAAGTTATTGATCCTCCAACCAGACCTCCCTCCCTATGGGATCAAGACGGCTTCTACGCCTGTAGAAAATGTCGAGCATGCAAAGAAGTTAGATTGCCTATCAGAGCCCTTGACAGATTCACATCTACTTCGAACCATAAAGAATTTAGAATAAAAGAATTCATTACATGCAACACATCCTATGTAGTATATGCTCTCCAGTGCCCATGTGGGCTAATCTACATAGGTCGCACAAAAAGATTATTAAGAATCCGTATTGCAGAACACATAGCTAACTTTAAGATCGGATTCAAGGATCACAATGTGTCCTTACACTTTAAGTTGTATCACAACCAGGATCCTATTGGGCTTAAATTTTGGGGTATAGACCATCTCAAACCGTTTTGGAGAGGTTCCAATCTCGTTAGAGAACTCTCCAAACGGGAAACCCAGTGGATCTTCTTGGTTGACACTTTATCGCCCAAAGGGTTAAACGTGGATTTAGACATAAATTGCTTCATCAGTGATTATTGATTAATAGTGGCCACATTTATTATTTGTACTTATGTCTTCCTCTATATTTGATGTTCTGCTTATTATTGGTTATAACGTGATGTCATTTTTAAGACATATGGAGGTATTTTATATATTTTATATGTTTTTTACTTCTATTTATATGTCTTTTACACACAAGTTTTAACCATATATTATTGAGTATTTTATCTATTATTTACAAGGGGCCACATTACTATGTTGACATACACACATAGATAATTTTCCCATAGTTTTTATATGTATGTTCTTCATCCTTATCAAATCACTTCTGTGGGTGATTATTTATTTGCTGCAATATAGTATATATATTTTTATCAATTTTTTATACATAGTATACACATCAGTCTTTATTATCATTTTAATACTATTTTAATATCTTTATTACATACTAGATATTATAGTATTGACATCATGTCTTATTAGGTGATGTAATAATAGTATATATGTACATGCAGCATAAATAGTTATATGGTTTCTCAGGTTCATCATTAGTCTCATAATATATCAGTAGTGACTCTTTAGTTTGTTACTTCAAATATAATAATTTTTATATATGTATTTTTTACTATCACTATATAGAGCTATGAACTCATAGCTCTGTTACTGCTTAAGTGGCTGAGGATGGTGACCAGCATAATCTATATTTATTATCGCTGCACATAATTTTAAAACTATATTTTCCTCTGTTTATGCAGCCTCCTTTAATATATTGTTCTTATTTAATGTCGATTTTTATCATTTAATGTCGATGTTTATTTATTACCAAGTATTTACATGTTATATGTGATGCTATATTTATATTGTTTGTGGCTGTTTTCCGCATCAATTAAGTCTATGCTTAGATAGACCCCATGTTCTCTATTTGTGCAATGCATAATCAGCGTCCAATCAGACATCAGAGGTACGCACTCGTCATCTGTTGCCGAGTACGCTGATTGGCAGATGTTCAACAGACATGGTGATATAAACATCGCGGGTGCGTCGTGACGTTACGCCCTCTGTTGAAGTCAGGTGATGAAACGCGCCAGGGCGTAACCACGACTACCCGCGACCCGGAAGTGACGTCTGCGTTCCAAGCGTGCGTTCCACCGCTCACAGCTACCATTCGGAAGTGTCTGCAGGATCCGTGAGGACACACACACTCTCCCTAGGACGCTGGAAATGGTGATAGCGCCCTCTTGGGCCATTCATTGCTTATTTTACTGCTGTTTGATGTACGTAGTTTGGTTAAAGGGGTTTCCTACTGGTGGGTTAACAGATTTGAAATAAACAGGATTACACTATTGTGCTGTTATCTTCCTATTATTTTATGGTCTGCTTTGGAGCCCATCCTTATTGGTGTACCCTGATTGGAGAAGATTTGCTTATGCAGAGTAGCTGATGTTACCTTCTATTTAAGGCTCATTTATATCTTACCTCTGGTAAGTGTGAACCCCTAAGGGTTTTTTTTCATCACACGGTGGATTCCAAATAATTGTCTTTGGTGGTGGAAAGTGCACACTTGGACTTTTTTTTGTGATATTACTCACCATAATACTCTGAACTGGTCATTTCTTCATACGTGCTGGACTTTTTCAGTGGCATGATCCACGGGTCCTTTATGTTATTTTTATTTTAGCGCTGTTTTGTGTATAACTTATTTACAGTTTTACCTGTTTATCGTTTTACCACCCTTTATTTTTTTATTTACTAATTTTAAACAGCTGCTTTACCATTTAATGTGTTTTGTATAAAAATACCTTGAATTTTACTGTTCAGGCTGCCTTGTATTTTGCAAGTTTGAACTGGCGCTAAGTGTGTGTTCTGTCAGGCCTTCATATAACACACCTTTATTCATATTGTTGATTATTTTTCTTGGCTGCCATGGATGCCTTGCAATTTCTAAGCAGCAGGAACATTGATATTAATAGTGTCTTTGCAGTAAATGAGCACACTACAGCACAAACAAATTACAATGGAGCTATTACTGCTCTTGGTAATGTCTTAGAGAAACAGGTCCGAATCTGGTGGGACATATGTACTCTAGAACAATATATAAAGGAAAAAATTATTATTAGAAGCTTAAGATGGGAGGTCATCCCACAAGATGGGTTAGATGACCCTGAATCTATGCATGAATGGCTTGAGTTCTTTAATGGGATGGGTTTCAAGCTCCAAGAATTGATTTTAAAGAGAAAACGCATAAAAATGTCACGCTTAGAAATAAGAATCAATGAGCTTGAGGCACAACTTGAACCCATTAAGGACTCACAACAAGTAACAGATTTTAATATACGTATAAAAAAGAAATTGGAGAAAGTAGATAAAGATACTCAAAAGAGAAAAAAACCAAGAAGTTCCATAGGGATTTGGGAGATTTTCGGTCAAATACCATATACCTATGGCAACAAACGAAAGGGCCAGTGGTAAGCGATATAAACTTGGAAGGAACACAAGTCATTATCCCCACAGATAGACCACAACAACCCAATACGCAAAATACACTATTAAGGGATCAACAAAGGTCTCTGGCACCTCCACATGCCCCAATAGGGCAATCTACCCCCACAAGAAATGGGGTTTATCATGGGAGAGGAGGTGCTCCTAAAGGAGGTCCACCATATCAATATTACAATTCTGCACACCATAATCAATATCAAGTGCCAACACATAATAGATACGACACATTACAACAATATGAAGATAGAGAGAGATACCAATCCCCGCGTCCTTTTTTAGGGAGGGGGAGAGGGTGGCAGAGGAGAGGTCGAGGACATCCCCCTTGCAGGGGAAGACCACCGATGCACTCTCAACCAACACAGGACCAGAGAGGCCCCCAATGGAGAGAGCCTCCATGGTGGGAGAAAGAACACACACCCTATTACAATCAAAGGAGAGAAGATCCAGAGGATGCAGAGCAGGGCGAAGGCTCCAGAAAAAGAAGGAGAGAGCAGGAATAGGAGGCATCTTCAATCTTACTGAAACACAACTGACTCATAAAGAAACAAACATTTTACACCTTGGCTTGAAATGTGGTTTGAAAAGACCCGTCAATAAGTTTGATATTTTCATCGATGCACACAAATATATGAGGAAACTAAATATAAAAAAATACTTTCTGAACAAAAATTCACAACCCACTACTAACCTAGCATCTGTATCTACTGAAAGTGGGTTACGGAATAAATCACTTTTTAATCCCCTAAACACTGCAAACCAACACGTTGATGTTTTTAAAGGTTTAGTTCTATGTGATTTAGAGGGCCTGATCCCCAAAAAAGATGTGAACCCGCGTCATATACAACAAGGAATTGAATTACTGGAAAAACGTAAGGATTTGGTAATACGACCAGCGGACAAAGGAGGAGGAATCGTGTTAATGACTAAAGAATTCTACCACCAACAATTACATGGTATGTTGACAGAGGATGATACATATAAGAAGCTAGAAAAAGATCCCACTGTACAATATGAGGCTGATTTGAGAATTTTAGTGGAATCTGGATATTCTAAATGGGTTCTGACTGAAAAAGAAAAGATATTCTTAATCCCAAGTAGCAGCAGGATACCAACAATCTACACTCTGCCGAAGATACATAAGGATGCAAAATGCCCACCTGGGAGACCTATAGTGAATGGCATAGGTTCTATTTCAGCAAGAGTAGGACAATATCTTGACACATTCCTACAGAAGAGTGTCACTATGACTAAAGCTTACTTACGGGACACTAAGAATTTATTACAACTCCTCCAAACAATTGATTTGGCAGGGAGATCAGATGTATTTTTAATTACTGCTGATGTTTCCTCGCTGTACACTATCATACAGCATGATGATGCTCTCCTAGCCTTAAACTGGGCTTTATGTCAGAGAAATGACATTACCCATAACCATAAAGTGTTTCTGAGGAATGCCCTAGACTTCTGTCTAGGGCATAATTACTTTTGGTATAATGGCAATTTTTATCTACAGAAACGTGGGGTTGCGATGGGTGCCAAATTTGCACCTAGCATTGCAAATCTATTCATGGGGGAATGGGAAGATAAAACCATCTTCGCGGTCAAGAGGGACTCATTATTATTATACCGAAGGTATATAGATGACCTCTTTTTTATTTGGTCAGGTCCACTATCAGCTTTGAATACATTTTTGGAAGAATTGAATAACAACACGAATAATATCAAACTTACCTATGAAATTAGTGATTCTAAGATCCATTTCCTGGATGTCAATATATTCAGACACGGAGATAAACTCGGTACTTCGGTTTATTTTAAGCCAACAGACTCAAACAGTTACTTACCTATGCAGAGTGGCCACCACCCTCTATGGCTTAGAAATGTCCCTAAAGGTCAGCTAACTAGGATAAGGAGAAACTGCACGGATCCTGAAGATTACAAAACACAAGCTATGGTTATTAAGAAAAAGTTTGTGGAAAAAGGCTACCGTGTAGATGTTTTGGATCACACTATCAATGAGATATCCTTAATTCCCAGAGAAGATCTCCTGATCAATACGTCCCACGGAGTAATTGCAAACAATCAGGAATGGAGTTTTATCTCAGGATTTCATTCACAATATAAGGAGGTAGAAGAAATCTTTACCACCCACTGGCACATCCTACAGATGGACAGAGTACTCAAGTGTGCGTTACCAAACAGACCAGGATTTATTTATAGAAGATCACCTAATTTTGCTGACAAAATAGTCAAAAAAGTTATTGATCCTCCAACCAGACCTCCCTCCCTATGGGATCAAGACGGCTTCTACGCCTGTAGAAAATGTCGAGCATGCAAAGAAGTTAGATTGCCTATCAGAGCCCTTGACAGATTCACATCTACTTCGAACCATAAAGAATTTAGAATAAAAGAATTCATTACATGCAACACATCCTATGTAGTATATGCTCTCCAGTGCCCATGTGGGCTAATCTACATAGGTCGCACAAAAAGATTATTAAGAATCCGTATTGCAGAACACATAGCTAACATTAAGATCGGATTCAAGGATCACAATGTGTCCTTACACTTTAAGTTGTATCACAACCAGGATCCTATTGGGCTTAAATTTTGGGGTATAGACCATCTCAAACCGTTTTGGAGAGGTTCCAATCTCGTTAGAGAACTCTCCAAACGGGAAACCCAGTGGATCTTCTTGGTTGACACTTTATCGCCCAAAGGGTTAAACGTGGATTTAGACATAAATTGCTTCATCAGTGATTATTGATTAATAGTGGCCACATTTATTATTTGTACTTATGTCTTCCTCTATATTTGATGTTCTGCTTATTATTGGTTATAACGTGATGTCATTTTTAAGACATATGGAGGTATTTTATATATTTTATATGTTTTTTACTTCTATTTATATGTCTTTTACACACAAGTTTTAACCATATATTATTGAGTATTTTATCTATTATTTACAAGGGGCCACATTACTATGTTGACATACACACATAGATAATTTTCCCATAGTTTTTATATGTATGTTCTTCATCCTTATCAAATCACTTCTGTGGGTGATTATTTATTTGCTGCAATATAGTATATATATTTTTATCAATTTTTTATACATAGTATACACATCAGTCTTTATTATCATTTTAATACTATTTTAATATCTTTATTACATACTAGATATTATAGTATTGACATCATGTCTTATTAGGTGATGTAATAATAGTATATATGTACATGCAGCATAAATAGTTATATGGTTTCTCAGGTTCATCATTAGTCTCATAATATATCAGTAGTGACTCTTTAGTTTGTTACTTCAAATATAATAATTTTTATATATGTATTTTTTACTATCACTATATAGAGATATGAACTCATAGCTCTGTTACTGCTTAAGTGGCTGAGGATGGTGACCAGCATAATCTATATTTATTATCGCTGCACATAATTTTAAAACTATATTTTCCTCTGTTTATGCAGCCTCCTTTAATATATTGTTCTTATTTAATGTCGATTTTTATCATTTAATGTCGATGTTTATTTATTACCAAGTATTTACATGTTATATGTGATGCTATATTTATATTGTTTGTGGCTGTTTTCCGCATCAATTAAGTCTATGCTTAGATAGACCCCATGTTCTCTATTTGTGCAATGCATAATCAGCGTCCAATCAGACATCAGAGGTACGCACTCGTCATCTGTTGCCGAGTACGCTGATTGGCAGATGTTCAACAGACATGGTGATATAAACATCGCGGGTGCGTCGTGACGTTACGCCCTCTGTTGAAGTCAGGTGATGAAACGCGCCAGGGCGTAACCACGACTACCCGCGACCCGGAAGTGACGTCTGCGTTCCAAGCGTGCGTTCCACCGCTCACAGCTACCATTCGGAAGTGTCTGCAGGATCCGTGAGGACACACACACTCTCCCTAGGACGCTGGAAATGGTGATAGCGCCCTCTTGGGCCATTCATTGCTTATTTTACTGCTGTTTGATGTACGTAGTTTGGTTAAAGGGGTTTCCTACTGGTGGGTTAACAGATTTGAAATAAACAGGATTACACTATTGTGCTGTTATCTTCCTATTATTTTATGGTCTGCTTTGGAGCCCATCCTTATTGGTGTACCCTGATTGGAGAAGATTTGCTTATGCAGAGTAGCTGATGTTACCTTCTATTTAAGGCTCATTTATATCTTACCTCTGGTAAGTGTGAACCCCTAAGGGGTTTTTTTCATCACACGGTGGATTCCAAATAATTGTCTTTGGTGGTGGAAAGTGCACACTTGGACTTTTTTTTGTGATATTACTCACCATAATACTCTGAACTGGTCATTTCTTCATACGTGCTGGACTTTTTCAGTGGCATGATCCACGGGTCCTTTATGTTATTTTTATTTTAGCGCTGTTTTGTGTATAACTTATTTACAGTTTTACCTGTTTATCGTTTTACCACCCTTTATTTTTTTATTTACTAATTTTAAACAGCTGCTTTACCATTTAATGTGTTTTGTATAAAAATACCTTGAATTTTACTGTTCAGGCTGCCTTGTATTTTGCAAGTTTGAACTGGCGCTAAGTGTGTGTTCTGTCAGGCCTTCATATAACACACCTTTATTCATATTGTTGATTATTTTTCTTGGCTGCCATGGATGCCTTGCAATTTCTAAGCAGCAGGAACATTGATATTAATAGTGTATTTGCAGTAAATGAGCACACTACAGCACAAACAAATTACAATGGAGCTATTACTGCTCTTGGTAATGTCTTAGAGAAACAGGTCCGAATCTGGTGGGACATATGTACTCTAGAACAATATATAAAGGAAAAAATTATTATTAGAAGCTTAAGATGGGAGGTCATCCCACAAGATGGGTTAGATGACCCTGAATCTATGCATGAATGGCTTGAGTTCTTTAATGGGATGGGTTTCAAGCTCCAAGAATTGATTTTAAAGAGAAAACGCATAAAAATGTCACGCTTAGAAATAAGAATCAATGAGCTTGAGGCACAACTTGAACCCATTAAGGACTCACAACAAGTAACAGATTTTAATATACGTATAAAAAAGAAATTGGAGAAAGTAGATAAAGATACTCAAAAGAGAAAAAAACCAAGAAGTTCCATAGGGATTTGGGAGATTTTCGGTCAAATACCATATACCTATGGCAACAAACGAAAGGGCCAGTGGTAAGCGATATAAACTTGGAAGGAACACAAGTCATTATCCCCACAGATAGACCACAACAACCCAATACGCAAAATACACTATTAAGGGATCAACAAAGGTCTCTGGCACCTCCACATGCCCCAATAGGGCAATCTACCCCCACAAGAAATGGGGTTTATCATGGGAGAGGAGGTGCTCCTAAAGGAGGTCCACCATATCAATATTACAATTCTGCACACCATAATCAATATCAAGTGCCAACACATAATAGATACGACACATTACAACAATATGAAGATAGAGAGAGATACCAATCCCCACGTCCTTTTTTAGGGAGGGGGAGAGGGTGGCAGAGGAGAGGTCGAGGACATCCCCCTCGCAGGGGAAGACCACCGATGCACTCTCAACCAACACAGGACCAGAGAGGCCCCCAATGGAGAGAGCCTCCATGGTGGGAGAAAGAACACACACCCTATTACAATCAAAGGAGAGAAGATCCAGAGGATGCAGAGCAGGGCGAAGGCTCCAGAAAAAGAAGGAGAGAGCAGGAATAGGAGGCATCTTCAATCTTACTGAAACACAACTGACTCATAAAGAAACAAACATTTTACACCTTGGCTTGAAATGTGGTTTGAAAAGACCCGTCAATAAGTTTGATATTTTCATCGATGCACACAAATATATGAGGAAACTAAATATAAAAAAATACTTTCTGAACAAAAATTCACAACCCACTACTAACCTAGCATCTGTATCTACTGAAAGTGGGTTACGGAATAAATCACTTTTTAATCCCCTAAACACTGCAAACCAACACGTTGATGTTTTTAAAGGTTTAGTTCTACGTGATTTAGAGGGCCTGATCCCCAAAAAAGATGTGAACCCGCGTCATATACAACAAGGAATTGAATTACTGGAAAAACGTAAGGATTTGGTAATACGACCAGCGGACAAACGAGGAGGAATCGTGTTAATGACTAAAGAATTCTACCACCAACAATTACATGGTATGTTGACAGAGGATGATACATATAAGAAGCTAGAAAAAGATCCCACTGTACAATATGAGGCTGATTTGAGAATTTTAGTGGAATCTGGATATTCTAAATGGGTTCTGACTGAAAAAGAAAAGATATTCTTAATCCCAAGTAGCAGCAGGATACCAACAATCTACACTCTGCCGAAGATACATAAGGATGCAAAATGCCCACCTGGGAGACCTATAGTGAATGGCATAGGTTCTATTTCAGCAAGAGTAGGACAATATCTTGACACATTCCTACAGAAGAGTGTCACTATGACTAAAGCTTACTTACGGGACACTAAGAATTTATTACAACTCCTCCAAACAATTGATTTGGCAGGGAGATCAGATGTATTTTTAATTACTGCTGATGTTTCCTCGCTGTACACTATCATACAGCATGATGATGCTCTCCTAGCCTTAAACTGGGCTTTATGTCAGAGAAATGACATTACCCATAACCATAAAGTGTTTCTGAGGAATGCCCTAGACTTCTGTCTAGGGCATAATTACTTTTGGTATAATGGCAATTTTTATCTACAGAAACGTGGGGTTGCGATGGGTGCCAAATTTGCACCTAGCATTGCAAACCTATTCATGGGGGAATGGGAAGATAAAACCATCTTCGCGGTCAAGAGGGACTCATTATTATTATACCGAAGGTATATAGATGACCTCTTTTTTATTTGGTCAGGTCCACTATCAGCTTTGAATAAATTTTTGGAAGAATTGAATAACAACACGAATAATATCAAACTTACCTATGAAATTAGTGATTCTAAGATCCATTTCCTGGATGTCAATATATTCAGACACGGAGATAAACTCGGTACTTCGGTTTATTTTAAGCCAACAGACTCAAACAGTTACTTACCTATGCAGAGTGGCCACCACCCTCTATGGCTTAGAAATGTCCCTAAAGGTCAGCTAACTAGGATAAGGAGAAACTGCACGGATCCTGAAGATTACAAAACACAAGCTATGGTTATTAAGAAAAAGTTTGTGGAAAAAGGCTACCGTGTAGATGTTTTGGATCACACTATCAATGAGATATCCTTAATTCCCAGAGAAGATCTCCTGATCAATACGTCCCACGAAGTAATTGCAAACAATCAGGAATGGAGTTTTATCTCAGGATTTCATTCACAATATAAGGAGGTAGAAGAAATCTTTACCACCCACTGGCACATCCTACAGATGGACAGAGTACTCAAGTGTGCGTTACCAAACAGACCAGGATTTATTTATAGAAGATCACCTAATTTTGCTGACAAAATAGTCAAAAAAGTTATTGATCCTCCAACCAGACCTCCCTCCCTATGGGATCAAGACGGCTTCTACGCCTGTAGAAAATGTCGAGCATGCAAAGAAGTTAGATTGCCTATCAGAGCCCTTGACAGATTCACATCTACTTCGAACCATAAAGAATTTAGAATAAAAGAATTCATTACATGCAACACATCCTATGTAGTATATGCTCTCCAGTGCCCATGTGGGCTAATCTACATAGGTCGCACAAAAAGATTATTAAGAATCCGTATTGCAGAACACATAGCTAACATTAAGATCGGATTCAAGGATCACAATGTGTCCTTACACTTTAAGTTGTATCACAACCAGGATCCTATTGGGCTTAAATTTTGGGGTATAGACCATCTCAAACCGTTTTGGAGAGGTTCCAATCTCGTTAGAGAACTCTCCAAACGGGAAACCCAGTGGATCTTCTTGGTTGACACTTTATCGCCCAAAGGGTTAAACGTGGATTTAGACATAAATTGCTTCATCAGTGATTATTGATTAATAGTGGCCACATTTATTATTTGTACTTATGTCTTCCTCTATATTTGATGTTCTGCTTATTATTGGTTATAACGTGATGTCATTTTTAAGACATATGGAGGTATTTTATATATTTTATATGTTTTTTACTTCTATTTATATGTCTTTTACACACAAGTTTTAACCATATATTATTGAGTATTTTATCTATTATTTACAAGGGGCCACATTACTATGTTGACATACACACATAGATAATTTTCCCATAGTTTTTATATGTATGTTCTTCATCCTTATCAAATCACTTCTGTGGGTGATTATTTATTTGCTGCAATATAGTATATATATTTTTATCAATTTTTTATACATAGTATACACATCAGTCTTTATTATCATTTTAATACTATTTTAATATCTTTATTACATACTAGATATTATAGTATTGACATCATGTCTTATTAGGTGATGTAATAATAGTATATATGTACATGCAGCATAAATAGTTATATGGTTTCTCAGGTTCATCATTAGTCTCATAATATATCAGTAGTGACTCTTTAGTTTGTTACTTCAAATATAATAATTTTTATATATGTATTTTTTACTATCACTATATAGAGCTATGAACTCATAGCTCTGTTACTGCTTAAGTGGCTGAGGATGGTGACCAGCATAATCTATATTTATTATCGCTGCACATAATTTTAAAACTATATTTTCCTCTGTTTATGCAGCCTCCTTTAATATATTGTTCTTATTTAATGTCGATTTTTATCATTTAATGTCGATGTTTATTTATTACCAAGTATTTACATGTTATATGTGATGCTATATTTATATTGTTTGTGGCTGTTTTCCGCATCAATTAAGTCTATGCTTAGATAGACCCCATGTTCTCTATTTGTGCAATGCATAATCAGCGTCCAATCAGACATCAGAGGTACGCACTCGTCATCTGTTGTCGAGTACGCTGATTGGCAGATGTTCAACAGACATGGTGATATAAACATCGCGGGTGCGTCGTGACGTTACGCCCTCTGTTGAAGTCAGGTGATGAAACGCGCCAGGGCGTAACCACGACTACCCGCGACCCGGAAGTGACGTCTGCGTTCCAAGCGTGCGTTCCACCGCTCGCAGCTACCATTCGGAAGTGTCTGCAGGATCCGTGAGGACACACACACTCTCCCTAGGACGCTGGAAATGGTGATAGCGCCCTCTTGGGCCATTCATTGCTTATTTTACTGCTGTTTGATGTACGTAGTTTGGTTAAAGGGGTTTCCTACTGGTGGGTTAACAGATTTGAAATAAACAGGATTACACTATTGTGCTGTTATCTTCCTATTATTTTATGGTCTGCTTTGGAGCCCATCCTTATTGGTGTACCCTGATTGGAGAAGATTTGCTTATGCAGAGTAGCTGATGTTACCTTCTATTTAAGGCTCATTTATATCTTACCTCTGGTAAGTGTGAACCCCTAAGGGTTTTTTTTCATCACACGGTGGATTCCAAATAATTGTCTTTGGTGGTGGAAAGTGCACACTTGGACTTTTTTTTGTGATATTACTCACCATAATACTCTGAACTGGTAATTTCTTCATACGTGCTGGACTTTTTCAGTGGCATGATCCACGGGTCCTTTATGTTATTTTTATTTTAGCGCTGTTTTGTGTATAACTTATTTACAGTTTTACCTGTTTATCGTTTTACCACCCTTTATTTTTTTATTTACTAATTTTAAACAGCTGCTTTACCATTTAATGTGTTTTGTATAAAAATACCTTGAATTTTACTGTTCAGGCTGCCTTGCATTTTGCAAGTTTGAACTGGCGCTAAGTGTGTGTTCTGTCAGGCCTTCATATAACACACCTTTATTCATATTGTTGATTATTTTTCTTGGCTGCCATGGATGCCTTGCAATTTCTAAGCAGCAGGAACATTGATATTAATAGTGTCTTTGCAGTAAATGAGCACACTACAGCACAAACAAATTACAATGGAGCTATTACTGCTCTTGGTAATGTCTTAGAGAAACAGGTCCGAATCTGGTGGGACATATGTACTCTAGAACAATATATAAAGGAAAAAATTATTATTAGAAGCTTAAGATGGGAGGTCATCCCACAAGATGGGTTAGATGACCCTGAATCTATGCATGAATGGCTTGAGTTCTTTAATGGGATGGGTTTCAAGCTCCAAGAATTGATTTTAAAGAGAAAACGCATAAAAATGTCACGCTTAGAAATAAGAATCAATGAGCTTGAGGCACAACTTGAACCCATTAAGGACTCACAACAAGTAACAGATTTTAATATACGTATAAAAAAGAAATTGGAGAAAGTAGATAAAGATACTCAAAAGAGAAAAAAACCAAGAAGTTCCATAGGGATTTGGGAGATTTTCGGTCAAATACCATATACCTATGGCAACAAACGAAAGGGCCAGTGGTAAGCGATATAAACTTGGAAGGAACACAAGTCATTATCCCCACAGATAGACCACAACAACCCAATACGCAAAATACACTATTAAGGGATCAACAAAGGTCTCTGGCACCTCCACATGCCCCAATAGGGCAATCTACCCCCACAAGAAATGGGGTTTATCATGGGAGAGGAGGTGCTCCTAAAGGAGGTCCACCATATCAATATTACAATTCTGCACACCATAATCAATATCAAGTGCCAACACATAATAGATACGACACATTACAACAATATGAAGATAGAGAGAGATACCAATCCCCACGTCCTTTTTTAGGGAGGGGGAGAGGGTGGCAGAGGAGAGGTCGAGGACATCCCCCTCGCAGGGGAAGACCACCGATGCACTCTCAACCAACACAGGACCAGAGAGGCCCCCAATGGAGAGAGCCTCCATGGTGGGAGAAAGAACACACACCCTATTACAATCAAAGGAGAGAAGATCCAGAGGATGCAGAGCAGGGCGAAGGCTCCAGAAAAAGAAGGAGAGAGCAGGAATAGGAGGCATCTTCAATCTTACTGAAACACAACTGACTCATAAAGAAACAAACATTTTACACCTTGGCTTGAAATGTGGTTTGAAAAGACCCATCAATAAGTTTGATATTTTCATCGATGCACACAAATATATGAGGAAACTAAATATAAAAAAATACTTTCTGAACAAAAATTCACAACCCACTACTAACCTAGCATCTGTATCTACTGAAAGTGGGTTACGGAATAAATCACTTTTTAATCCCCTAAACACTGCAAACCAACACGTTGATGTTTTTAAAGGTTTAGTTCTACGTGATTTAGAGGGCCTGATCCCCAAAAAAGATGTGAACCCGCGTCATATACAACAAGGAATTGAATTACTGGAAAAACGTAAGGATTTGGTAATACGACCAGCGGACAAAGGAGGAGGAATCGTGTTAATGACTAAAGAATTCTACCACCAACAATTACATGGTATGTTGACAGAGGATGATACATATAAGAAGCTAGAAAAAGATCCCACTGTACAATATGAGGCTGATTTGAGAATTTTAGTGGAATCTGGATATTCTAAATGGGTTCTGACTGAAAAAGAAAAGATATTCTTAATCCCAAGTAGCAGCAGGATACCAACAATCTACACTCTGCCGAAGATACATAAGGATGCAAAATGCCCACCTGGGAGACCTATAGTGAATGGCATAGGTTCTATTTCAGCAAGAGTAGGACAATATCTTGACACATTCCTACAGAAGAGTGTCACTATGACTAAAGCTTACTTACGGGACACTAAGAATTTATTACAACTCCTCCAAACAATTGATTTGGCAGGGAGATCAGATGTATTTTTAATAACTGCTGATGTTTCCTCGCTGTACACTATCATACAGCATGATGATGCTCTCCTAGCCTTAAACTGGGCTTTATGTCAGAGAAATGACATTACCCATAACCATAAAGTGTTTCTGAGGAATGCCCTAGACTTCTGTCTAGGGCATAATTACTTTTGGTATAATGGCAATTTTTATCTACAGAAACGTGGGGTTGCGATGGGTGCCAAATTTGCACCTAGCATTGCAAACCTATTCATGGGGGAATGGGAAGATAAAACCATCTTCGCGGTCAAGAGGGACTCATTATTATTATACCGAAGGTATATAGATGACCTCTTTTTTATTTGGTCAGGTCCACTATCAGCTTTGAATACATTTTTGGAAGAATTGAATAACAACACGAATAATATCAAACTTACCTATGAAATTAGTGATTCTAAGATCCATTTCCTGGATGTCAATATATTCAGACACGGAGATAAACTCGGTACTTCGGTTTATTTTAAGCCAACAGACTCAAACAGTTACTTACCTATGCAGAGTGGCCACCACCCTCTATGGCTTAGAAATGTCCCTAAAGGTCAGCTAACTAGGATAAGGAGAAACTGCATGGATCCTGAAGATTACAAAACACAAGCTATGGTTATTAAGAAAAAGTTTGTGGAAAAAGGCTACCGTGTAGATGTTTTGGATCACACTATCAATGAGATATCCTTAATTCCCAGAGAAGATCTCCTGATCAATACGTCCCACGAAGTAATTGCAAACAATCAGGAATGGAGTTTTATCTCAGGATTTCATTCACAATATAAGGAGGTAGAAGAAATCTTTACCACCCACTGGCACATCCTACAGATGGACAGAGTACTCAAGTGTGCGTTACCAAACAGACCAGGATTTATTTATAGAAGATCACCTAATTTTGCTGACAAAATAGTCAAAAAAGTTATTGATCCTCCAACCAGACCTCCCTCCCTATGGGATCAAGACGGCTTCTACGCCTGTAGAAAATGTCGAGCATGCAAAGAAGTTAGATTGCCTATCAGAGCCCTTGACAGATTCACATCTACTTCGAACCATAAAGAATTTAGAATAAAAGAATTCATTACATGCAACACATCCTATGTAGTATATGCTCTCCAGTGCCCATGTGGGCTAATCTACATAGGTCGCACAAAAAGATTATTAAGAATCCGTATTGCAGAACACATAGCTAACATTAAGATCGGATTCAAGGATCACAATGTGTCCTTACACTTTAAGTTGTATCACAACCAGGATCCTATTGGGCTTAAATTTTGGGGTATAGACCATCTCAAACCGTTTTGGAGAGGTTCCAATCTCGTTAGAGAACTCTCCAAATGGGAAACCCAGTGGATCTTCTTGGTTGACACTTTATCGCCCAAAGGGTTAAACGTGGATTTAGACATAAATTGCTTCATCAGTGATTATTGATTAATAGTGGCCACATTTATTATTTGTACTTATGTCTTCCTCTATATTTGATGTTCTGCTTATTATTGGTTATAACGTGATGTCATTTTTAAGACATATGGAGGTATTTTATATATTTTATATGTTTTTTACTTCTATTTATATGTCTTTTACACACAAGTTTTAACCATATATTATTGAGTATTTTATCTATTATTTACAAGGGGCCACATTACTATGTTGACATACACACATAGATAATTTTCCCATAGTTTTTATATGTATGTTCTTCATCCTTATCAAATCACTTCTGTGGGTGATTATTTATTTGCTGCAATATAGTATATATATTTTTATCAATTTTTTATACATAGTATACACATCAGTCTTTATTATCATTTTAATACTATTTTAATATCTTTATTACATACTAGATATTATAGTATTGACATCATGTCTTATTAGGTGATGTAATAATAGTATATATGTACATGCAGCATAAATAGTTATATGGTTTCTCAGGTTCATCATTAGTCTCATAATATATCAGTAGTGACTCTTTAGTTTGTTACTTCAAATATAATAATTTTTATATATGTATTTTTTACTATCACTATATAGAGATATGAACTCATAGCTCTGTTACTGCTTAAGTGGCTGAGGATGGTGACCAGCATAATCTATATTTATTATCGCTGCACATAATTTTAAAACTATATTTTCCTCTGTTTATGCAGCCTCCTTTAATATATTGTTCTTATTTAATGTCGATTTTTATCATTTAATGTCGATGTTTATTTATTACCAAGTATTTACATGTTATATGTGATGCTATATTTATATTGTTTGTGGCTGTTTTCCGCATCAATTAAGTCTATGCTTAGATAGACCCCATGTTCTCTATTTGTGCAATGCATAATCAGCGTCCAATCAGACATCAGAGGTACGCACTCGTCATCTGTTGCCGAGTACGCTGATTGGCAGATGTTCAACAGACATGGTGATATAAACATTGCGGGTGCGTCGTGACGTTACGCCCTCTGTTGAAGTCAGGTGACGAAATGCGTCAGGGCGTAACCACGACTACCCGCGACCCGGAAGTGACGTCTGCGTTCCAAGCGTGCGTTCCACCGCTCACAGCTACCATTCGGAAGTGTCTGCAGGATCCGTGAGGACACACACACTCTCCCTAGGACGCTGGAAATGGTGATAGCGCCCTCTTGGGCCATTCATTGCTTATTTTACTGCTGTTTGATGTACGTAGTTTGGTTAAAGGGGTTTCCTACTGGTGGGTTAACAGATTTGAAATAAACAGGATTACACTATTGTGCTGTTATCTTCCTATTATTTTATGGTCTGCTTTGGAGCCCATCCTTATTGGTGTACCCTGATTGGAGAAGATTTGCTTATGCAGAGTAGCTGATGTTACCTTCTATTTAAGGCTCATTTATATCTTACCTCTGGTAAGTGTGAACACCTAAGGGTTTTTTTTCATCACACGGTGGATTCCAAATAATTGTCTTTGGTGGTGGAAAGTGCACACTTGGACTTTTTTTTGTGATATTACTCACCATAATACTCTGAACTGGTCATTTCTTCATACGTGCTGGACTTTTTCAGTGGCATGATCCACGGGTCCTTTATGTTATTTTTATTTTAGCGCTGTTTTGTGTATAACTTATTTACAGTTTTACCTGTTTATCGTTTTACCACCCTTTATTTTTTTATTTACTAATTTTAAACAGCTGCTTTACCATTTAATGTGTTTTGTATAAAAATACCTTGAATTTTACTGTTCAGGCTGCCTTGTATTTTGCAAGTTTGAACTGGCGCTAAGTGTGTGTTCTGTCAGGCCTTCATATAACACACCTTTATTCATATTGTTGATTATTTTTCTTGGCTGCCATGGATGCCTTGCAATTTCTAAGCAGCAGGAACATTGATATTAATAGTGTCTTTGCAGTAAATGAGCACACTACAGCACAAACAAATTACAATGGAGCTATTACTGCTCTTGGTAATGTCTTAGAGAAACAGGTCCGAATCTGGTGGGACATATGTACTCTAGAACAATATATAAAGGAAAAAAATTATTATTAGAAGCTTAAGATGGGAGGTCATCCCACAAGATGGGTTAGATGACCCTGAATCTATGCATGAATGGCTTGAGTTCTTTAATGGGATGGGTTTCAAGCTCCAAGAATTGACTTTAAAGAGAAAACGCATAAAAATGTCACGCTTAGAAATAAGAATCAATGAGCTTGAGGCACAACTTGAACCCATTAAGGACTCACAACAAGTAACAGATTTTAATATACGTATAAAAAAGAAATTGGAGAAAGTAGATAAAGATACTCAAAAGAGAAAAAAACCAAGAAGTTCCATAGGGATTTGGGAGATTTTCGGTCAAATACCATATACCTATGGCAACAAACGAAAGGGCCAGTGGTAAGCGATATAAACTTGGAAGGAACACAAGTCATTATCCCCACAGATAGACCACAACAACCCAATACGCAAAATACACTATTAAGGGATCAACAAAGGTCTCTGGCACCTCCACATGCCCCAATAGGGCAATCTACCCCCACAAGAAATGGGGTTTATCATGGGAGAGGAGGTGCTCCTAAAGGAGGTCCACCATATCAATATTACAATTCTGCACACCATAATCAATATCAAGTGCCAACACATAATAGATACGACACATTACAACAATATGAAGATAGAGAGAGATACCAATCCCCACGTCCTTTTTTAGGGAGGGGGAGAGGGTGGCAGAGGAGAGGTCGAGGACATCCCCCTCGCAGGGGAAGACCACCGATGCACTCTCAACCAACACAGGACCAGAGAGGCCCCCAATGGAGAGAGCCTCCATGGTGGGAGAAAGAACACACACCCTATTACAATCAAAGGAGAGAAGATCCAGAGGATGCAGAGCAGGGCGAAGGCTCCAGAAAAAGAAGGAGAGAGCAGGAATAGGAGGCATCTTCAATCTTACTGAAACACAACTGACTCATAAAGAAACAAACATTTTACACCTTGGCTTGAAATGTGGTTTGAAAAGACCCGTCAATAAGTTTGATATTTTCATCGATGCACACAAATATATGAGGAAACTAAATATAAAAAAATACTTTCTGAACAAAAATTCACAACCCACTACTAACCTAGCATCTGTATCTACTGAAAGTGGGTTACGGAATAAATCACTTTTTAATCCCCTAAACACTGCAAACCAACACGTTGATGTTTTTAAAGGTTTAGTTCTACGTGATTTAGAGGGCCTGATCCCCAAAAAAGATGTGAACCCGCGTCATATACAACAAGGAATTGAATTACTGGAAAAACGTAAGGATTTGGTAATACGACCAGCGGACAAAGGAGGAGGAATCGTGTTAATGACTAAAGAATTCTACCACCAACAATTACATGGTATGTTGACAGAGGATGATACATATAAGAAGCTAGAAAAAGATCCCACTGTACAATATGAGGCTGATTTGAGAATTTTAGTGGAATCTGGATATTCTAAATGGGTTCTGACTGAAAAAGAAAAGATATTCTTAATCCCAAGTAGCAGCAGGATACCAACAATCTACACTCTGCCGAAGATATATAAGGATGCAAAATGCCCACCTGGGAGACCTATAGTGAATGGCATAGGTTCTATTTCAGCAAGAGTAGGACAATATCTTGACACATTCCTACAGAAGAGTGTCACTATGACTAAAGCTTACTTACGGGACACTAAGAATTTATTACAACTCCTCCAAACAATTGATTTGGCAGGGAGATCAGATGTATTTTTAATTACTGCTGATGTTTCCTCGCTGTACACTATCATACAGCATGATGATGCTCTCCTAGCCTTAAACTGGGCTTTATGTCAGAGAAATGACATTACCCATAACCATAAAGTGTTTCTGAGGAATGCCCTAGACTTCTGTCTAGGGCATAATTACTTTTGGTATAATGGCAATTTTTATCTACAGAAACGTGGGGTTGCGATGGGTGCCAAATTTGCACCTAGCATTGCAAACCTATTCATGGGGGAATGGGAAGATAAAACCATCTTCGCGGTCAAGAGGGACTCATTATTATTATACCGAAGGTATATAGATGACCTCTTTTTTATTTGGTCAGGTCCACTATCAGCTTTGAATACATTTTTGGAAGAATTGAATAACAACACGAATAATATCAAACTTACCTATGAAATTAGTGATTCTAAGATCCATTTCCTGGATGTCAATATATTCAGACACGGAGATAAACTCGGTACTTCGGTTTATTTTAAGCCAACAGACTCAAACAGTTACTTACCTATGCAGAGTGGCCACCACCCTCTATGGCTTAGAAATGTCCCTAAAGGTCAGCTAACTAGGATAAGGAGAAACTGCACGGATCCTGAAGATTACAAAACACAAGCTATGGTTATTAAGAAAAAGTTTGTGGAAAAAGGCTACCGTGTAGATGTTTTGGATCACACTATCAATGAGATATCCTTAATTCCCAGAGAAGATCTCCTGATCAATACATCCCACGGAGTAATTGCAAACAATCAGGAATGGAGTTTTATCTCAGGATTTCATTCACAATATAAGGAGGTAGAAGAAATCTTTACCACCCACTGGCACATCCTACAGATGGACAGAGTACTCAAGTGTGCGTTACCAAACAGACCAGGATTTATTTATAGAAGATCACCTAATTTTGCTGACAAAATAGTCAAAAAAGTTATTGATCCTCCAACCAGACCTCCCTCCCTATGGGATCAAGACGGCTTCTACGCCTGTAGAAAATGTCGAGCATGCAAAGAAGTTAGATTGCCTATCAGAGCCCTTGACAGATTCACATCTACTTCGAACCATAAAGAATTTAGAATAAAAGAATTCATTACATGCAACACATCCTATGTAGTATATGCTCTCCAGTGCCCATGTGGGCTAATCTACATAGGTCGCACAAAAAGATTATTAAGAATCCGTATTGCAGAACACATAGCTAACATTAAGATCGGATTCAAGGATCACAATGTGTCCTTACACTTTAAGTTGTATCACAACCAGGATCCTATTGGGCTTAAATTTTGGGGTATAGACCATCTCAAACCGTTTTGGAGAGGTTCCAATCTCGTTAGAGAACTCTCCAAATGGGAAACCCAGTGGATCTTCTTGGTTGACACTTTATCGCCCAAAGGGTTAAACGTGGATTTAGACATAAATTGCTTCATCAGTGATTATTGATTAATAGTGGCCACATTTATTATTTGTACTTATGTCTTCCTCTATATTTGATGTTCTGCTTATTATTGGTTATAACGTGATGTCATTTTTAAGACATATGGAGGTATTTTATATATTTTATATGTTTTTTACTTCTATTTATATGTCTTTTACACACAAGTTTTAACCATATATTATTGAGTATTTTATCTATTATTTACAAGGGGCCACATTACTATGTTGACATACACACATAGATAATTTTCCCATAGTTTTTATATGTATGTTCTTCATCCTTATCAAATCACTTCTGTGGGTGATTATTTATTTGCTGCAATATAGTATATATATTTTTATCAATTTTTTATACATAGTATACACATCAGTCTTTATTATCATTTTAATACTATTTTAATATCTTTATTACATACTAGATATTATAGTATTGACATCATGTCTTATTAGGTGATGTAATAATAGTATATATGTACATGCAGCATAAATAGTTATATGGTTTCTCAGGTTCATCATTAGTCTCATAATATATCAGTAGTGACTCTTTAGTTTGTTACTTCAAATATAATAATTTTTATATATGTATTTTTTACTATCACTATATAGAGATATGAACTCATAGCTCTGTTACTGCTTAAGTGGCTGAGGATGGTGACCAGCATAATCTATATTTATTATCGCTGCACATAATTTTAAAACTATATTTTCCTCTGTTTATGCAGCCTCCTTTAATATATTGTTCTTATTTAATGTCGATTTTTATCATTTAATGTCGATGTTTATTTATTACCAAGTATTTACATGTTATATGTGATGCTATATTTATATTGTTTGTGGCTGTTTTCCGCATCAATTAAGTCTATGCTTAGATAGACCCCATGTTCTCTATTTGTGCAATGCATAATCAGCGTCCAATCAGACATCAGAGGTACGCACTCGTCATCTGTTGCCGAGTACGCTGATTGGCAGATGTTCAACAGACATGGTGATATAAACATCGCGGGTGCGTCGTGACGTTACGCCCTCTGTTGAAGTCAGGTGACGAAATGCGTCAGGGCGTAACCACGACTACCCGCGACCCGGAAGTGACGTCTGCGTTCCAAGCGTGCGTTCCACCGCTCACAGCTACCATTCGGAAGTGTCTGCAGGATCCGTGAGGACACACACACTCTCCCTAGGACGCTGGAAATGGTGATAGCGCCCTCTTGGGCCATTCATTGCTTATTTTACTGCTGTTTGATGTACGTAGTTTGGTTAAAGGGGTTTCCTACTGGTGGGTTAACAGATTTGAAATAAACAGGATTACACTATTGTGCTGTTATCTTCCTATTATTTTATGGTCTGCTTTGGAGCCCATCCTTATTGGTGTACCCTGATTGGAGAAGATTTGCTTATGCAGAGTAGCTGATGTTACCTTCTATTTAAGGCTCATTTATATCTTACCTCTGGTAAGTGTGAACCCCTAAGGGGTTTTTTTCATCACACGGTGGATTCCAAATAATTGTCTTTGGTGGTGGAAAGTGCACACTTGGACTTTTTTTTGTGATATTACTCACCATAATACTCTGAACTGGTAATTTCTTCATACGTGCTGGACTTTTTCAGTGGCATGATCCACGGGTCCTTTATGTTATAATTATTAATATATTATATTATATATGAAATATAATATATTATATATTTATTGCATACTGTCATGTTTAAAAAATGAATGTGCCTGCTGTCATGTCAGTACTGTATATACTCAACTTTCAAAGTTTCACATTCAATAACAGCAAGCACATGAATTTTATACTGTATACTACAGAATAGCTAAAAAAAAAAATAGCTTGCAATTTGCAATCCATTCCATTCCAAATCATATTTAATCACTCAGATCAATTATATATATTTTTTTGCTACAAGTCAGATCAGATGTACTGCAGTGCAGATACACAGTCATTTTAACCACTTCCATACAGGGCACTTATACGCCTTCCTGCCCAGACCAATTTTCAGCTTTCAGCGCTGTTGCACTTTGAATGACAATTGCACGGTTGTGCTACACTTTACCCAAACTAAATTTTTATCCTTTTGTTCCCACAAATAGAGCTTTCTTTTGGTGGTATTTTATCACCTCTGCGATTTTTATTTTCTGCAAAAAAAAAAAAAAAAAGACCAAAAATTTTGAAAAAAAACCGTAGTTTTTTTGTTTCAGTTACAAAACTTTGTAAATAAGTACCTTTTCTCCTTCACTGATGGGCACTGATGGGGCGGCACTGATGGGCACCGATGAGGCGGCACTGATGGGCACCGATAGGCGGCACAGATGGGCACCGATAGGCAGCATGGATGGGCACTGGTAGGCGGCACGGATGGGCACAGATAGGCGGCACGGATGGGCACAGATAGGCACAGAGAGGCGACACAGGTGGGCACAGATAGGCGGCACGGATGGGCACAGATAGGCGACATGGATAGGCACCGATAGGCGGCACAGATGGGCACTGATAGGCGGCATGGATGGGCACTGATAGGTGGCACGCATGGGCATGGATGGGCACTGATAGGTGGCATGGATGGGCACTGATAGGTGGCACTGTACTGTAATGTGTTGTACTAATGGATGCCAATCAGTACCAAACAATAATGCCTGCTAATCAGTGATGCCCATTGTGGGCACTGATTGGCATCCATTGTGGGCACTGATTGGCATCCATTAGGGGCACTGATTAGCATCCCTGGTGGTCTAGGGTGGCATACCTGGTGGTGGGCATCCCTGGTGGTCTGGTGGCATCCCTGGTGGCCCAGTGTGGGCATCCTTGGGGGGGCTGCGCTGATAATCGATCAGCACAAACCCCCCCTGTCAGAGGAGCAGCCGATCGGCTCTCCTCTACTCGCGTCTGACAGATGCGAGTGAGGAAAAGCTGATCACCAGCTTTTCCGGTTTACATCGTGATCAGCCGTGATTGGACACGGCTGATCACGTGGTAAAGAGTCTCCGTCAGAGACTCTTTACCTAGATCGGTGTTGCGGGGTGTCAGACTGACACCCTGCAACAACGATCGCCGCGATGCGCGCCCCAGTCAGGATTTTGAAACCACTTTGCCGCCGTCAATCCGCTATAGGGCGGGCGGCAAGTGGTTAAATACCCTCTGGGCTCCTCCCATAAATTCAGGCCACCATATTGGCCTTTATTTATTTATTTATTTCAGTATGTAAATAGTCAGACTCAGTACTAGTACTATAATCAAGAAATAAAATTATTAGTTTGTTTCTGTCAGTTTAAGAAGGCAAAAGCAGCAATGCTCACCGGCGAATAGTAATGGTAGCCATCCAGGAGTGATAGTGCCCAGTCTTGTACTTGAGTATGCTATGTGCAGCCCTCAATGAAGCCGTCTCTCGCTTCCCAGTACCGTCTATCACTTCCCAGTACCGTCTCTCGCTTCCCAGTACCGTCTCTTGCTTCCCAGTACCGTCTCTCGCTTCCCAGTACCGCCTCTCGCTTCCCAGTACCGTCTCTCGCTTCCCAGTAACGTTTCTCGATTGCCAGCAGCGTCTCTCAGATCCCAGCAGCGTCTCACAAGCACGAGGAGCGTCTGCGGGGAAGGTGCCAGCGTCTCAGCAGGGAACGTGCTTATGAGTGCGGCGTTGCGGCGTCTTAACCGCGAGGAACGTGCACGCCGCCCACACAAAGAGTAACGTCACCCGCTGGTTCTGCCGCCTCTACTAAGCATGCACGATTTTCGGCGCCAGTATCGGCGAGAATTCTCTTTTGGCTTTTTGCCTAGAGGGCCATTTTCGGCCGATATGTTTCGGTGGTCGAAATTTGGGTGCATCCCTATTGCGTAGCCCCTTGAACGCTTACGGAGCACCACTGGTTCAGAGGACAAATCAGCAGAAGAGGCTATAGAGGAAGAAGAGGAGGGGGTGGAGGAGAGAGCTGTGGCACAATAACCACTAGCATTTTGGAGGCGTGGTGGCGGAACAAGCTCCAACAATACTGAACCCTGTCCTGCATCCTTCCCAGCTGCCAGCAGAGTTACCCAGTGCGCTGTGAAGGAAAAGTAATGTCCCTCCCCATGCCTGCTGGACCATGAGTCAGCAGTAATATGCACCTTACTGCTGACCGTCCTGTCCAACAAGGCCAAAACATTGCCTTCCACATGCCGGTAGAGACCAGGAATGGGCTTCCGTGAAAAGAAATGGCGTTTTAGAACCTGCCACTGAGGTACAGCACATTCCACAAATTCACGAAAGGGCGCAGAGTCTACCAGCTAAAAAGGCAGCAGTTGCAGTACTAGCAATTTGGCCAAGCTAGCATTCAGATACTGAGCATGTGGATGGCTAGGATGGAATTTTTTTTTACGGTTCAGCAACTGGGGTTGGGAAGTTTGCCTGCTAAAATCAGATGGTGGTGTACTGCTAGCAAATTGGCTGCAAGTACTTGGGACACCTATTGCTATACCTTCATTCCTTTTCAGTGCAGTTTTTTGAGAGCACTCGAGGTATAGTGGGGTTGGAGATCCCAGATGAGGAGCAAGAAGTCATCCGCCTTTTTCTTTGATGTGGGTCTTTTAAAGTGCTGTTGCCAACGGACTACATGGCAGGTCGTCATATGTCTGCTCAAGCATGTGGTGCCCAAGCGGCTTGTCATTGATATGTAGTAATGTTTATCTGCCATCTTACCTTCCTCTTGTGTTCACCTTAGAAGCCAGACTCTCCTCACCTGGCTGCTTTTATAATCTCTCCTCCCAGCCTGGCTCCACCCCAGGCCCTATCAACGTGTTTGTTAAGCATTGTGTGTTTGTGTTCCTGCCTGCCGTGTGCTACGTCTGTCTCTGTGTTACGATATTGGCTTGTTCCCGACTATCCCTGTCTGCTAGTGACCTTGACCTTCGGCTTGTCCTTCGTTTATTCGTGTCTGCTTGTTGCCCTGACCTTGGCTTTTCCCCTCACTATTCTTGTATCCTGTGCTGCTGCTTCCCTTCTATCCTCTTTACCCTACGAAGCGTGAGCTAGGGGACTCTGGGGGCCGCGACCTGGACCCAGCTGCAGCGTAGGCCATCCTCACAACTAGAGGCTCTGGTGAAGACCTCCTGGGTCTTAGACTCCATGCCCTGGGGAATCTTGGGCTCTAGCTCCCTGTGGATCCCTGTTGTGCTCCACTGGTCCCGCTTTCCACAATCACCCAGTGTCCTATCCGCAGCAGTCAGCCATAGGGTTCACTACCTTGTGGTGCACTCCTGACCCCAATGGTGTGCATCTGTCATCTGGTCACAGGTGACCTGAAACGGCTGCTGTTCTGGTCACGCTTGATCCGCTACAGACATAGGTTGCAAACAGCAATGGTGCGATCTGTTGCACACGGGTTGAAAAAAGCCCACACCAAGGAACTTTTAAAAGTCAGTGGGGAGTCAGCAGCGCCCTGCACCTGCGGTGTGATGCAATAGGGTGGCTGCCCTTAAGCTGCCCCCTAGAGGACATCCCGCCTTATTGGAGTTTCTCCTCCTCCTCATCATCCTCCTCCCTCAGGCACCCAAGTGGAGTCAGTGACCTCATCATCCCATCCCTCCTCGTCACTGGAGCAAACTTGGCAGTATGCTGCAGCTGGGGGATCATGCCTGCCAGTTTCTTGTCCTTATGGGGCATCCCCTCTTTCTAGGCTCATGTTACTCCCTTCCTTAACCTGGGAACCAACATCGGAGCCTTCAAATCGCTGCGCATCCTCCAGCAGCATGTACCCAACACTGTGGTCGAATAGTTCAGGGGACTCCTCCGTGCATTATGGTGGGGCTACGGAAGGAGTGACTGTGGACAAGGAGCCGGTGGAATAGGCCGCTTTGGCAGCTGCATTGGAAGGCAAACTACTCTAAACCTAGATGACAGAGGATGAGGAGGATGAGGACGGCTTTGTTATCCACTCCACCAACTCTTCTGCATGTTCTGGCTGAATAACATGGCCAGCAGCAGAAAAAAAGGACAAGCATGAACCACGGCCACCTGCAGAGGATGCACCATGTCCAGGACCAGGACTGTTGACTGTAGACACAGAGGCTGCTTGCCGCTCTTTTAGTGCCCTCTGAGCATCTGCCGCTCCTTGGTGGCCTTCCGGACATGATGTATATTTTGAAGTGTAGTAGAAACTCTACACACTGTATTAGATACTGTGTACACCACCTTCACTGTATTAGCAACTGTACTTCAGCTGCACTGTATTTTATACTGTGTACACCACCTGAAGTATAGTAGAAAATGTACACACTGTATTATATAGATACTGTATACACCACCAAAAAAGTAGTAGAAACTGTAATACAACTGCACTGTATTGTGTACACCACCAGAAGTGTAGTAGAAAATGTACACACTGTATTATATACTGTGTACACTGCCTGCACTGTATTAACAACTGTACTGTATTGTGTACACTACCAGAAGTATAGTATAAACTGTACACACGGTGTGTACACCGCCTGCACTGTATTAGCAACTGTACTACGGCTACACTGTATTTTATACTGTGTACACCACCATAAGTGTATTAGACACTGTACACACTAGTAGATACTGTGTACACCAGGGTTCGACAAACCCCAGGCGCCACGTCGCAATTGCATCTAGAATTAGCGACCTGGCGCCTGGGGCGGCACAGCTGGGGTATCCTGTGTCTCCGTGCGCCCCTCCGCCACGCGATCGCGTCGGGCCACGCCGGCCGGTAATTGAGGCCATGACTTTGCGGCCTTCTGCAGGCCTTTGCTTCCTTCTGTGATCTGGCGCCATCTTGTGGTGGCCGTTGGTATGACAAGACAACCAGCAATGCTAATGGAGCTTCCCCTGTCTGTTTTCACTGCCATCTCCTTCCCTTCAATTAGAACCCCCAAACATTATATATATTTTTTATTCTCACACCCTAGAAAATAAAATGGCAGTCATTGCAATACTTTCTGTCACACCGTATTTGCGCAGCGGTCTTACAAGCGCACTTTTTTGGGAAAAAAATACACTTTTTTTAATTAAAAAATAAGACAACAGTAAAGTTAGTCCAATTTTTTTTTTTATATTGTGAAAGATAATGTTACGCCGAGTAAAATGATACCCAACATGTTCCGCTTCAAAATTGCATCCGCTCGTGGAATGGCGACAAACTTTTACCCTTTAAAATCTCCATAGGCGATGTTTAAAAAATTCTACAGGTTGCATGTTTTGAGTTACAGAGGAGGTCTAGGGCTAGAATTATTGCTCTCGCTCTACCAATCACGGGGATACCTCACATGTGTGGTTTGAACACCGCTTTCATATGCAGGCGCTACTCACGTATGTGTTCGCTTCTGCGGTGGGACAGGGCGCGTTCCGGGCTCCTAACTTTTTTAGCTGGCTCTTAGATTCCAAGCACATTGGTCAAGCCCTGGTGTACACCACCTGAAGTGTATTAAAAAACAGTAGACCACGGAATGCACTGTAGATATAGACTACACTGGATACTGAAATAAATAAATAAATAAAGGCCAATATGGTGGCCTGAATTTATGGGAGGAGCCCAGAGGGTATTTAACCACTTGCCGCCCGCCCTATAGCGGATTGACGGCGGCAAAGTATATAATGATAAACACTGTGTAAAAAATATGTGAGGAAGTCCATATATAAAACCAAAAACTATATATATAGATCCAACAAAATTCCTAAAAAGTGTGTTTGAAAATATATATTTTGAATGAAAAAAACACACACAAAAAGAAAGGGTGATTCGATTACAATGGGATTCAATCCGATGTTCAGCTAACTTATTCCAAACGAATGAAATATTCAGAAGAAGCCTTATTCACTGGATATTCAATTGGCAGCCATAAGATGTAACAATAAAGCCACTTACCAGATAGACGGGAACTCAGGTTATAGAGGTCTAATGAGCGTGTGCATCAGCCTGCCGGCAGCGATGGTATCCACCTGTTCTTAGATCCAGGGAAGCTGTTCTCATCCCACTAGGTGATCCTAAAGCCTTGTACACACGGTTGGACTTCCATCGGACTTTTCCGTGGTTTTTTGTCCGAACAGAGTTGGTCGGGAACACCCATAAGCATACACACGCTCTGACTTTTCTGCAAACTTTCCCAAAACTTTTGGCAACATCACGTGGTTTTTCTGCTCTTTTCTGCTCTTTACTGCCACCCTTTGGTCAACTTCTGCTATTGTTGGTTGATTTTAACATTACTTGTTTTGTCCATCGGACAAAAGTCCCATGGTTTTCTGTACACACGGTCGGACTTTGCTCCATCGGGTTTTTGTTGGGCAAAAGTTTGTCCGTTTGCAGACCCAACTTTTGTCCGATGAAAACACACAAAAAAAAACAAAAAAGTTTGTCCGATGGAGCATACACACGGTCGGATTGTTGGTCCAACTTGCTCAAAATGAGGTTTGTTGGCCAAAAGTCCGACCGTGTGTACGGGGCTTTAGCCTCTTCAGATGTTTGACACACCGATTTTAGGAGAGGAAATAACACAGGCAGGGATCGCTCAACCTTCCAGGCACAGTCCTAAGAGCATTTAACTCAGCAGGAAAGAATTGAAAAATTAAGACTTCATGGTATAGTATTTCCCAAAAAGTAGGAGGTTTATTTTGTTAAAAGACACAGCAAGTAGAACAACAGGCACAAATAATAAAAAAAGCAAGTGCCACATCAAGCCAAAAATAATAAAAAACAGGAACAAATTAATGGTAAAAAAACTGGATGTCAGTCAGGGAACAAACTGTGGCTGATTCAATGAGAAATTGTATTAGATACTGTGTACACCGCCTGCACTGTATTAACAACTGTACTGTATTGTGTACACCACCAGAAGTGTAGTAGAAACTGTACACACGGTATTAGATACTGTGTACACCGCCTGCACTGTATTAGCAACTGTACTATGGCTGCACTGTATTTTATACTGTGTACACCATCATAAGTGTATTAGACACTGTACATACTAGTAGATACTGTGTACACCAGGGTTCGACAAACCCCGGGCGCCACGTCGCAATTGCGTCTATAATTAGCGACCTGGCGCCTGGGGCGGTACAGCTGGGGTATCCTGTGTCTCCGTGCGCCCCCCGCCACGCGATCACGACGGGCCACACCGGCCGGTAATTGAGGCCACGCGCGGCCTTCTGCAGGACTATGCTTCCTTCTGTGATCTGGCGCCATCTTGTGGTGGCCGTTGGTATGACAAGACAACCAGCAATGCTAATGGAGCTTCCCCTGTCTGTTTTCACTGCCATCTCCTTCCCTCTAATTAGAACCCCCAAACATTATATATATATATTTTCATTCTAACACCCTAGAGAATAAAATGGCGGTCATTGCAATACTTTCTGTCATACCGTATTTGCGCAGCGGTCTTACAAGTGCACTTTTTTGGGAAAAAATACACTTTTTTTAATTAAAAAATAAGACAACAGTAAAAAATTGCGTCCGCTTGTGGAATGGCGACAAACTTTTACCCTTTAAAATCTCCATAGGCGACGTTTAAAAAATTCTACAGGTTGCATATTTTGAGTTACAGAGGAGGTCTAGGGCTAGAATTATTGCTCTCGCTCTACCAATCACAGCGATACCTCACATGTGTGGTTTGAACACCGCTTTCATATGCGGGCGCTACTCACGTATGCGTTCGCTTCTGCGCGCGAGCTCGGTGGGAAAGGGCGCGTTCCTGGCTCCTAACTTTTTTAACTAGCTCCTAGATTCCAAGCAAATTGGTCAAGCCCTGGTGTACACCACTTGAAGTGTATTGGAAACAGTAGACCATGGAATGCACTGTAGATATAGGCTACACTGGATGCAGAGTATATATATATCTAAATAAATAAATAAAGGCCAGTATGGTGGCCTGAATTAATGGGAGGAGCCCGGAGGGTATTTAAGCTGACCCCTTCATACTTTTCAACCAATTTCCTTTACCCTACTACCGATTTTTATCAGATACATTGCATTCCTACCACAGTCTGATTTGAACCTAATTGCGTCAGCGGCACAACGGTTCACATCGGATACATCCCACACCGATTCATACCGCTCACTCTGGTACCCTACAAACGATTCGTTGTTATGTCATGTTACTCACCGATTCATATCACTTTCATGCCATACGCATCACTCCGATTCGAACCTAGTCGCCTCGGCGACACAACGGTTCGCATCGGTCGTATCCCAAACATCGATTAGTAGCAAATCTTACCATACACCCTACAATTTGTTGTTCATATAATTTCTACTGACCGATTCGGATCGCAGCGGCAGCTACATGCATCACAGTCCATTCCAAACCTAGTCGCACCGGCGGCACAACAGTTCACATCACGGTATCCCATAGAGCTGCACGATTCTGGGCAAAACGAGAATCACGATTCTTTTGCTTAGAATAAAGATCACGATTCTCTCGCGATTCTCAAAAACTCAACCCCCAAATAAACAAACCTGTGATATATCTGAAAATATGAATGTATAAAAAATAGATCAGTGATATGTCTATAATGTTAAAGACCATATAACTCCTATGAAAAAAGCAGAATCAAACTTTGATTCTGCTTTTTTCATAAGATTTATATGGTCTTTAACATTATAGACATATTACTGGTCTGTTTTTTATACATTCATATTTTCATATATATCAAAGGTTTGTTTTATATAATCATACATTTGTTGACCGTCTATACATTGATAGTATTTGCCTTCTCACCCCACACACACTGATTGCATCCAGCTGGATTTTATACAAGCAGCGCCAACATCCCAATTTTTTTATCTTTTAGAAGCAGTACCGCCGGCAACCACTAGAGACAGCGACCGCTGACATGTAGAAGGAGACGAGAAGGATGCTGTCCTGATTCAACTGGGTGGCGCATGGATACACACTACAGTTGTACAGAACTGTGAGAAAGAAGGAAACCCACGTCCAGGCATCCATCCAGCAGCGCAGGCTGCTGACGTCAGTTCCGATATCCGCGCCATCGGCGCCATTTGCGGCTTCTCCTCGGTCCAGTCTACATCCCGGGAGAGACATGAATAATCCAGGCCGGAGATCGCGCATGGGGGGGGGGTGGATTGAGATTGCGATTAATATACGATCAATCGTGCAGCTCTAGTATCCCGCACACCAATTCGTAGCGGTTCCTATCATAAACCTACGATTCGTTACTTATGTCATTTCTACTAACCGATTTGTGTCACGTTTACATTTGTACACATCACAATCCGGTTCGAACCTAGTCGCACTGGTGGCACAACGGTTCGCATCACGAGTATCCCACACACCAATTCGTAACAGTCCCTATAACAAATCTGTGATTCGTTACGTATGCTACTTCGCAGTTCATTCCTACATATACAATTTCTACTATCCTTTTTATTTTCGCCTATCAGTAGGTGACCTTTTCTTGCAATTGCTGCAAGATACGCATCTCATCATAACTCCTTGCAATCACTGCAAGATAAACATCTCTTCATAACTCCTTGCAATCACTTCAAGACACGCATCTCATCATAACTCCTTGCAATCGCTGCAAAACACGCATCTCAGCATTTACCCATTTTTGCAATCGCTGAAAAAAATAGGATTTTTTGTACTCACCGTGAAATCCTTTTCTGTGACGTCCATGGACTGACACAGCATCTTCAATCTTGACAAAGTGGGTTATGTTCCTGCTCATAGGAGAAGACTAGGCAGAATGTTAGATGTTTTAACATACATTCCATTACCGGAGCTGAACAGCCCTGCCCAGGGGGCAGTCCCTCCGGACATAACCCTCCTACCTGCAGCCAGCAGCCTCAGTTCGTATTAAAGCAGTACAAACTCAACAAAGGAGGGGTGGGTGCTGTGTCAGTCCATGGACGTCAGAGAAAAGGATTTTCTCTTACCGACCATGGACTGACACAGCATCTTCAATCTTGACAAAGTGGGACGTCCCAAAGCAGTGTCAAAGAACGAGGGGTGGGAACAGTATCAAGGAAAAAACCAAACTTCACCCCAAACAAGCAGAGCTCCACAACGGAAGAGGTGCAACATTAAACAGCCACCTGCAAAAACTTGCGGCCGAAGGAAGCATCAGAAGATGCAGCCACATCAACCTTATAGAACTTTGAAAAGGTATGTGCGGATGACCAGGTCGCCGCCTTGCACACTTGTGCAACAGACGCTTGATGTCGGAAAGCCCAGGAAGCACCAATTGCCCTGGTAGAATGTGCCGTAACCGGAAAGGGAGGCGGCCGCCCTTTAAGGGCATAGGCCTGTATGACGGTCTGCCTTATCCACCGAGAAATGGTGACAGACGAAACCGCTTGGCCCTGTTTTGGACCAGACACAGACACAAACAGCGAGTCAGACTTCCGAAACGAAGCCGTAGCAGACAGGTACACCCGTAAAGCACGTACCACGTCTAACGTGTGAAGTGCAGACTCTCTGGGATGCGATGGACGAGGACATAAAGACGGAAGTACAATGTCCTCATTAAGGTGGAAGGCCGAGACCACCTTCAGGAGAAAAGAAGGCTGCGGTCGTAGCACCGCCTTATCCTTATAGGGGACTAAGTATGGCGGTTTGCAAGACAAGCCCGCCAATTCAGAAACCCTTCTGACAGAAGTAATGGCTACAAGGAAAGCCACCTTCTGAGATAAAGTTAAGAGAGGAATCTCTCTGATGTTTTCAAAAGGAGGTTCCTGAAGAACCGAGAGCACCAAATTCAAATCCCAAGGAGGAATAGGTGGTTTAATAGGGGGGAGCACATGTCGGACCCCCTGTACGAAGGTACTATTCAAAGAATGGCCTGCTAGCGGCCGCTGAAAGAAAATAGTCAAAGCCGAAATCTGACCCTTAATGGTGCTTAAAGCGGTGGTGCAGGAAAAAAAAAAAGTCAGCAGCTACTAATAGTGTAGCTGCTGACTTTTAATAAGGACACTTACCTGTCCTTCTCTCCCGCGATGTTGGTCCTGCCGCGGCGATCGATCACTGCTGGCAGGCTCCCGGCTCCTCCATTCTGAGTAGGGGAAACAGGCTGTGAAGCCGTAAGGCTTCACTGCCCGTTTCCTACTGCGCATGTGCCACTCGCACGGCGCTTTGTGAATGGGCGGCTTGCCTCCTGGGATACACACAGTTCCCAGAAGGCAGCGCGGCCCATTCACAAGAAGAGGAAGCGGAAGGAGAGCCACCGCGGACGGAGAAGAGGAACATTAGCGGCAGATTAGGGGACTTCCGCATAGCAACAGGCATTTAGGGTGAGTATAATTTATTTTATTTTTTCTATAAATTTTTTTTTTTTTTTTTTAGAATTTTTAGTGTAAAGATTTTTTGAGGGTGGACCTCCACTTTAAGGCAAGCTTTTGGGCCACAGCACGCTGTAAAAACAGCAAGATCCTGGTAATGGAATATGTCCGTGGACGCCAATCCAGCTCCTCGCACATAGCGATGTAGGCCCTCCAGGTACGGTGGTATATTTTCCTGGAAGAAGATTTTTATGCCTTCTGCATGGTCGAGATGACCGAATCCGAGAGACCCCGGTCTCTCAGCACCTGGCTTTCAATAGCCATGGCGTTAAAGCCAGTGACTGTAAAGCAGGATGAAGTATGGGACCTTGAGACAGAAGGTCCTCCCGCACAGGCAGTCGCCATGGAATGTCCGCCACTAGGTGCACAAGATCGGCGTACCAAGGACGCCGAGGCCAATCTGGAGCGATGAGGATCACCGGAATCCCCTTTGCCTCCACCCTGCGAAGGAGTCGAGGAAGCAATTTCAGCGGAGGATAGGCATAAATCAGCCGATACCGACCCCACGGGGCCACCAATGCGTCTGGGATCCCTGGACCTGGCCACGAATCTCGACACCTTGAGATTGAGTCGAGAGGCCAAGAGGTACACATCCGGCGTGCTCCACCTCCGGCAAAGGAGGTGAAACACCTCCGGATGCAAGGACCATTCCCCCTGGTCCAACATCTGGCGGCTCAGATAGTCGACCTGCCAGTTGTCTACTCCTGGAATGTAAACGGCCGACAGAGCCAGCACGCTACTTTCCGCCCACCTTAGGATGTGAGCGACCTTGGACGTCGCAGCTGAGCTCCGAGTTCCCCCCTGATGGTTGACATAGGCCACCGCCGTGGCGTTTTCCAATTGTATCCTGACCGAGGGTCCCTGCAGTCTCCTTGACCACGAGGAGAGGCACAGTCTGATTGCCCGGAGTTCTAGGACATTGATCAGCAGACGGGACTTGTCCGGAGTCCAGAGCCCTTGAGCTGACAGAACTCCCCAGACTCTGCCCCATCCCGAAAGACTGGCGTCCGTTGTGATCACAGTCCACTGGACAGGAAGGAACGACTTCCCCGACCCTTTGGTCGGGCATCTCAGCCACCACGTCAGGGATGCCCTGACCAGGTGACTCACCTGGATCCGACGATCCAGTGACAATGGAGACTTGTTCCAGCAAGATAGGATCTCCTTTTGTAAGACTCGAGTGTGGAATTGGGCATACGGCACCGCCTCGAAGGAAGTCACCATGAGTCCCAGGACCCTCATGCAAAAATGGAGTGAGGACCATTTGCGGGACGTCAGCACCCGTACCGCAGATTGAAGGTAGAAATACCCTCGCCTCCGAGGAGTCCAGGATCAATCCTAGGTACTCCAGACGCTGAGTCGGAACCAGGACCGACTTCTGAATGTTCAGCAGCCAGCCAAATTCTCGGAGGGCCTGACTGGCTATCAACACATTTTCCTCTAATTCTGAGCCAGAGTCTGCTCTCAGAAGAAGATTGTCCAGATAGCCCACGATGTCTCAGCAAAGCTAGAATCGGGGCAAGCACCTTGGTGAAAATCCGCGGTGCTGACGCCAAGCTGAAGGGAAGAGCCACAAACTGATAGTGGTCTACGCCTATCGCGAAGCGCAGAAACTTCTGGTGACCCGCGCAGATTGGGACATGCAAGTAGGCGTCCTTGATGTCCAAAAATGCCAGAAAATCCCCCGGGTGGAGCGCAACAATCACCAAGAGAATGGATTCCATGCAGAATTTTCGAACCTTCACAAAGGCATTTAGGGCCTTGAGGTCCAGAATTGGACGGACTCTGTCCTTCTTTGGGACCACAAACAGATTTGAATAAAGTCCCTCCTTTGAAGGGTACCAGCACAATTACTCCGCACCTCAGCAAGTCCTTCACTGCCCCCAATAGGGAAGCCTGACGCGCCGGAAGGAGAGAGAGATTTGAGGGAAAGAATCTGTCTGGTGGCCAGGAAAGGAACTCTATCCTGTACCCCGAGGTGACCACCTCGCATACCCACCAGTCGGAGATCCGGGAGGTCCACCGATCCATGAACCTGCAAAGTCGTCGTCCCACCCCAGAGTCGGGCGGGGGCAAGACTTCATGCGGTGGTGGGCTTGCTTGCCGGCTTGTTTGGCTTACGCACCCAGGGACGCCTTTGTCCCCCATCTGTACCCTTGTCAGTCCGGGAGAGTTTTCCCACGGGATCTGACTGACGAAAAAACCTCTTCTGAGTGGGAAAGGAAGGACCTGGCTTACGGCGTGGCTCCTTCGCCTTAGTAAGCTGAGGAAGAAGGGTGCTCTTACCCCCTGTGACATTTTTAATAATGTCATCCAGGGAAGCACCAAATAGCCTTCCGCCCTTGAAAGGCAAATCCGTCAGGAGCTTCTTAGAGGCCAGGTCAGCAGACCAGCATTTTAACCAGATTAGGCAACGCAAAACCAACGCAGACACTGAGGCCCTAGGAATTAGGGGGGCAACGTCCATAGTGGCATCGCACACATACACCAGGCCCTGTACCATTTGGTCTGCCAGTGCAATGCATTCTGGAGGAAGATTATGCTCCTGCACAGTCTGGTGCATAATCTTCGCCCATTCCGTAAGTGTCTGAGACACCAGGGTCGCAGCTACAAGAGGACGTAGCGCGGATCCCAGCATGGTGAACATAGTTCTGCTCACCACTTCTGACCTCCTATCAGTAGGGTCCTTAAAAGCAGGGGTCCCCTCAACAGGGAGAGTCGTGGCTTTATTTAACCAGGCGACCGGGGGGGGGGGGGGTCGACCACCGGAGGAGAGGCCCATTTCTTAATCAGGCTGTTCTCAAAGGGGTACCTAACCGCCAGACGCTGCGAGACCGCAAAGGTCTTCTGCGGTTTTTCCCAAACCTGGTCTATAAATCAGTCAAAAAAAGGTGTAAAGGGAAAACCTTTTTAGAAGGATTAGCTTGAAAAGAACCAAAGGAGACTGACTCCACCACGGGCTCCTCAGCCGCAGCATCCAGCTTGAGAGTGTCCTTCACAGCATCAATGAGTTCACTAACAAGTGTCCTGTCATGTACTGACCCAGATAAGGAGTCTTCCTCACAAGGACATTTCCCAAAAATTGAGCAAGGCCCATATCCGAATCAGAGCACTCCCCTGGAGATGGTGGGGGGAGAGGGCGCTTTATAGCTCCCTTGCGCTCAAACGCTGCTTCCCTCCTGGCAACAAATGATTCCAGGACTGCCGACAACTGGTCCATAGGGACCGCAGGTGCACTAGCACTGCCAGTTGCTTCTGACATGAATGGGGAAGCAGGTGACACTGACTCCATGATACCACCACCCTCTGAGACTTTGTCAATAAATGAGAGAAAAAAGCCCACCCTCCGGCAGCACAGACTGTGGGAGGTTACCCAGGGGACTCACCAACCCGGACGGGACCGCTGGGTTCTGCTGCCTGTGTGCCGCTCTAGTGCGAGTGAACAGTGAGGAGACTGTGGAGAATCGCGCCGTTCCAGTCAGCGATAGAGGCCAAACTAGCACAAAAGAGCGCGCGGCTTCAATAAAATGGCCCCCGCAATAACAAGTGCGCCACAGCGTGGCCACGGCAAGATGGCCACCAATGCAGTTTACAATGCAATTGAAAGTACAGTAAAAACATGGCGCCGAACGGCGCACAAGGCCCAGGCTGACACAGAAAGTACCCCACACCACAATGCAGACCCCTATGGACCCCCACCAGGACAGGGTGACCCCCAGGCACCCCCAGTCAGCGCATCGCCAGAGTAGGTGACAGAGAGTAGCAAAAAAAAACAAGTGGGAGACAGGGAAAACCCCCCTACCATAGGAACACACAGTATGTACTCACCTGCTGAGACAGAGAAAACAGTACTTACCAGTCCAACTAGGACCCACTGGTGTGTTCCTGACAGGTCTATCACAGTGCAGTACTGAGTAGCTGTCGGCCCAGTCCACCGTGAAAGATACAGCAAAACTGTTCAGTCGCATGTGGACCTTGGAGCAAAAAGCTCACCGGCCACCCCTGGAGCCATGGGGCATGTCGTGGACTGATCTCACGCAGAGCGAGGATCAGCACGCTCAATGGTCGGACTGGGAAGACTACGAGGATAGCAACTACCCAACCTTTTGCCCAGCCGACAGTTGATAGAAGAATCACAAAAATAAAATAATAAAAGTAAATAAAAAAAAAAGAACAAAATATTTCTTCAAGAGACTGGCTCCGAAAAGACCCACGTCCTCTCCTCTGCTAGGCAGAAAAAAACGGAGGCTGAGGCTGCTGGCTGCAGGTAGGAGGGTTATGTCCGGAGGGACTGCCCCCTGGGTGGGGCTGTTCAGCTCTGGTAATGGAATGTATGTTAAAACATCTAACATTCTGTCTAGTCTTCTCCTATGAGCAGGAACATAACCCATTTTGTCAAGATTGAAGCTGCTGTGTCAGTCCATGGACGGTAAGAGAAACATGCATCTCAGTATAAACTCCTTGCAACTGCTGCAAATACACGCATCTCAGCATATACCCATTTTCAATCGCTGCAAACATGCATCTCAACATATACTTCTTGCAATCACTGCAAGTACACGTCTCAGCATAACTCCTTGCAATCGCTGCAAGATATACATCTCATCATAATTACTTGCAATCACTGCAAGATATACATCTCATCGTAACTCCTTGCAATCGCTTCAAGATATACATCTCATCATAACTCCTTGCAATCACTGCAAGACACGCATCTCATCATAATTCCTTGCATTCGCTGAAAGATGCGCATCTCACCACAACTCCTTGCAATCTCTGCAAGACACGCATCTCATCATAAACCCTTGCATTTGCTGCAAAAAACACTCATTTCAGCATATACCCATTTTTGCAATCTCTGCAAAACATGCATCTCAGTACAAACTCCTTGCAATTGCTACAAATACACGCATCTTACCATTTACCCGTTTGCAATCGCTGAAAAACATGCATCTTAGTATTAACTCCTTGGAATCGCTGCAAAACACGCATCTCAGCATTTACCCATTTTTGCAATCGCTGCAAAACATGCATCTCAGTAGAGCTGCAACTAACGATTATTTTTTCTGTCGACTAATCTAGCGATTATTTTTTCGATTAGTCGACTACTCTAGCGATTATTTTTATTTAATTTTTTTACTTAATCTAGTGTTCTTTTTTTGATTAGCTAATTAATCCTTTGGATAACTTTACAAAAAATGATAAGTACAACTTCTAATATAATATTTAAACTTTTATTAAATTTTTTCCAAAAAATACTTCAATGTGGTTGAAGTTTTTACAGTATACAAAATAAAGTGCCAAAAATAAAATGTAAACAACACTTTAGCATCAGGCACGACTATGCTATAATGGCATTGCCATTAATTCCGAACCAGAAGCATTCAAAAATGCCATATGTAGCTGGGTGTTGCTTAAAGTAGCCCTAAAGACTACCTTACCCAGTGTGCAACGGGATACCCACAGTTCCTTTGGGCCCGACACAAGGTCTGCTGGGGTTGGACTATATAAGGAGGGGCGGAGGAGCACGGGGATCTCTTTGGACATCCCCCGCCTAGCAAGTGGAACTCTGTGCTGGGTCTGCTGTTCTGGACTAGGCCCGAGAGTCGGGCTCTAAGGATCCAAAGAGCCTTCTACTCTTCACGGAAGAATCCCTGAGACGTCTCGTGTATCTACCTTCCAAGGCTTGTCGGGAGGATCGGAGACCCCGGGTATCGTGAGACTGTGTGTGGGACACACAGTGGTGGAAGTCGGCCGCACGGACTGGTTCGGTTGGGTGAGAGAGCACTTGCTCGAAGATTTCTTAAGTTACTCTTTAGGCCCAGTGTCTGTTACTCAGGGCCCATCGTTATCAAGTTGAGCTGATCACCGGAGGGACAGTGTACCGTGCAGCCTTAGTTGAATCCCTTGTTGCACATCCAGCAGCTACTTGTTTTACACCCTGTGGATTACAAATAACCTACAAAGTGCACCACCATTGCTAGCGAATATCCTTCTCTACAGAAACATTGTAAACTAAGTAGTCAGGCCTGACTTGATAGAGTAGAGACATTGCTGGGCGCCATCTTGTCCACGAGGGGGAAGCTTGCAAGCGGGATTTATTAATTGATGCGCATAGTATTGAGGGGGATTGTATACCTGTTTATATGCTGACTGAATCTTACTGCAGGGCTCTGCATTAATAGATGTACTACTGCTTAATCTGAACTTTCTTTTATTCAGTAAACGCATTAGTGATTAAGCAGACATTTTTTGTGGTGTGATTACTGTGCATATTATTTGCAGTATTGTGACACCCATAGTTTACGGGTCTCACAATCCTTTAGTCTCACTAGCTGTGCCAATGGAGGGTAGAGCCAGTTACTGGGGGTTGACGGCAGAGTGTTACAGGCCCAAAAATAATACCAGCAGCCCTCTTAACTGGGGGTATTGCTACACGTGGGGGCTCAGAGTCCGGAATCCTGTACGCTGCATTCAAGCCTGCCAGAAGTATCGGCATGGATCCGTCGGTGGTGACACAGTGGTGCATAACAGCCGAAGCTTGTTCGGACATGGCGGTAGTCATTGAACTCCCCGGGGAAGACTGGAAGGAGGACGATGTGGAGCGGCTCATGGTGCTGCTGTCCCTGAGTCAGAAGGCATGAATTATGGATCTAAAGCCGGATCTGGAGGCCCCCTTTACATACGCATTGGTGGAATGGCATGAAGGGATGCCAGAGAGCTTCAGAGGTCAGAGTGTACAGGCGATAGACCAAAAGATATACGGTCTATTGCATGCAAAGCCCATGAAGAAAGAACCACCCGAACTAACAGTGAAAGAGGCAGCAGCTGCTGTGGCGCCACTGACCGTTATAGGCCCTGAACTCATTAATGCTTTAGGGGACCTAGTTGCCAAGTGTCAGAAAAGCAACACGGTATGTGTGGAGACTGGTTACCGAAAACTCTATTTTCAGGTAAACTGCCCGTGCCACTCGGGGAGGAAGACTTTGACACATGGATAGAGCAAGCAATGCAGGCTGTAGAAAGATGGGAAGTGACAGAAACCCAGAATAAACAGCGCATTAATGAAAGTTTAAAGCGGGCCGCTGCAGAAGCGGTGAAGAACCTTAGATTCAGCAACACTTCTTGCACTGCTTATGACTACCTAACCATGTTGCAGGAATAGTTTGGCCAACTGGAGAAAGTTGCTGACTTAATGTACAATTTTGAACACACTCTTCAACAGCCAGGGGAGCAGTTTTCAGAATATGTGAGAAGGCTGAACAAAATGCTTTGCCAAATAGTGCTGAAGAAAGGAATGGTGCCTCAAGCTATAGATGCAGCTAGAATGCAGCAGGTCATGAAGGGAGCGTTACGCTCTGATCCAGTCTGGCTCCACCTGAAGACAACTGGGGGAGTCATGTCTTTGAACTACCCAGATCTCGTGCGAATAGTAAGGGATAAAGAGGCACTGCTCAAAGACCAGCAGACACCGGAGAAGCCCATTTTTCCTCCCATGACTGAGGTTAGATCTGTCATAGCCACGGAACGGGACTCCGAGGTGGCGGTTTTGAAGTCACAGATGACTCAAGTTCTAGAAATGCTGACTTTGGGGGGCGTGACCAGGATGTGAGAGTGTGTGAGTGAGAGTGAGACGCTTCCCCTCCCTCCTCCCTCTGATTGTATCTCCACCATCCTGCCTTGTAAGACCACCAGCTTTTCCAGCGAGGAGCTCACCGGCCGAGCGGGGAGTGGAGCCATCTGTGAGAGGGGTGACTGCTGACTCACCCCCCCTCCTCAGTGATACAGCGCAGCTAGAGGTAGAGCGTGCGGCTCCCTCAGCGGACAGAGGCAGTGACCTCCGACCCCCCCCCCCTCCCTAGCACGCAGGCCCCCACTACCCTGACAAGGCAGACACATTTAATAACAACAACAACGCCGGGACCGCCAGGCTGACGGGGGAGTAAAGCAGTCAAGGCATTCATCTATCCATTCATCCACTGACAGATAAAGGTTGCACTAGAGACTGCCAGCAGGGGTGTGAGGGACCCCACACAGTGCTCCCTTAACTTTCTTATCCTTCTGTCGGTGGCCAGAGAGTAATGGTTATAAACCATCAGGAGAAAGAGGCATAGTAATTCCTGTCCCTCCCTGTTCCACCTTGTCAGACGCCTGGACAGAAGATCGGTGGCTGGGTGAGAGATATCCATTGCTTTTTTATTGTTTGTTTGTTTATACCATCCTCCCTAAAAAAGGACATAGACTCTGGCCAGAAGAGTATAAAAGAGCGGGACTTTAAGACTAGAAATCAGAGACTGTTCTTTCCCTTTTTTTTTTTTCTCACACAATTTCCACAATTGTTTATTGCTGGACACCCCCCCCCCCTATAAATATTGCTACCCACTACTACTCGCTAAGGTAATAGGGAGACGGGGAAAGAAAGAAAAACATTTTTTTTTTTTTGGACGGTACCCCTTTGGTTTCTCTTTTGCCCACTCCCCCCCCCCCCCTCTTCTGCCTCCTTTTTCTCTAAAACGGGGGTAGAGAAAGAGAAGAACACTATACCATGCATGAATTTGGACTAAACTTGGATTAAAGCCACCCCCATTATTATGTCTAAAAAACAGGAAGGATCTTTAGTTACTCACTCCGCAAAGAATCAGGCAACAGTGTCTGCAATAGAAGTAGCAGCAGCGGCAAAACTTGAGCGCTTTGCCCGAACCTCTCTGTCCCCAGCAAAAGGGATTCACCAACAGCCAGCACAAGCAAGTCCCGTAATGGATAGGAAAAGCCAGGGTTAGGGTCAGGGTAAGGGTCAGATGCAGGCGAATTCAGTAAACCCAGCGGCAACATCCAGCGTAAAAACTGGAGGGGGAGGAAGGGGAGGGGGAGGGAAGTAAAGGGGGGGAGGGGTAGGGGGGAGAGAGAAGGGAGAGGTAGGATAAGTAAGGGGAGGGAACAGGACAAGGGAGGGGAGGGGAGACACATTACAACTAAAAGTTAGGAGACATGATTTTCAACATGATTCACAATCATGGTTATATATGTTTTTTAAGCACACTAGATGGTACAAAAACACTATTTGGAAGTTTTTGGGTAACACTGCCAATACTAGGTTAATTCTTTATATGTATATGTATATATACTTTGGGTTTGATGGATAATTTATTTAGAGGAGTTTTTTTTTTATTTTTTTAGTATTTGTACACATATTCCCTTGTTTCTCCCAATGGCCATCGTAAATAAAACGGGTATATTACTTATGACATGGAATGTCAGGGGGTTGGGGGATAAGGTCAAGAGAGATGCAATGTTTAAATACTTTGGTAGATTGCAACCGTAGATAATCTGTCTTCAGGAAACACACACGTGACCTGACTCTGTCCACCTGTTGCGCTCACGTAAATACCCGACGCAGTATCATTCCATGTATTCTTCTTACTCCAGGGGAGTCAGTATTCTGGTGTCAGTTAATGTCCCTTTTGAATGTATTCAGCAACAGGTGGACAGAGGGGGCAGATATGTTTTCTTGCTGTGTAAGTATAATAGGTTACTATGTATTGTTGCCGCGATTTATATTCCCCTGCCATTTTCGGAGGCGCCTCTTAGAAAGCTGGCGCAATTTATGGCACTATTTTCAGATGCCCCGGTGTTAGCGTTGGGGGATTATAATAACAACCTAGATCCAGGATTGGATAGAATGCAATTGGCTCCTAGAGGGGTAAGGCCCATAGCGGTAGGACAACCTTTGCCTCCTTGCTTTCTGAATTGGGACTACACGATGTCTGGCGGGAGAGACATGATAGGGAAAGATGCTATTCGTGCCACTCCGTTTCACATGGTGGACTCTCTCGGATTGATATAGGTCTGGGAAACGAGGTGTTAATGCAGAGGGTAAGGGACTCGGCTTATGAGCCAAGATTACTGTCAGATCACTCTCCATTTTGGGTACGGCTAGATGTTACAGCTACATCTGGCCGCCCACTGTGGAAAGTGAATCCTTTTTGGTTGACCCTGTTTCCGTCTCCAGACGAGACCATGGGGGCATTGCAGGAATTTCTACACTTTAATATGGGATCTGCTAGCGCAGCGGTGGTATGGGATTCACTTAAAGCTTTCTTGAGGGGACGTCTCATTAGAGAAATCACAGGTATTAAAAAAGGCTTGAGGAAATGGGAGAACAACGTACGAGATTAAATGAAAGCTAGAGAACAGGCACTGGTAGCAGACCCCTCTCAAGCTAATTATGATTCCTGGACCGAGGCACAATCTCTATACAACTCTGTTCTGTTAACAGCAGCAGAGAAGAGGAGATATTTCCACCAGCAGAGTAATTTTGAGGAAGGGGAAAAAACGGGTCATCTTCTTGCCTTGGTGGCTAGGGAACAGCGGGACTCCTCTAATATCCAGGCTATAAGAGTGGAGTCCGGGGAAATAAATACTCTTGGTTCTGAAATTTTAGATGATTTCCATCAGTTCTATAGGGATTTATATTCTTCTAAAACTAATTATACAGAGTCAGAATTGGCCCTGTTTTTGCAAACTTGCCCTTTCCCCCAGCTGTCAGAGGCAAACAGGGAGAGGTTAAACCTCCCTATTACATTGGCAGAATTGATGGATAAGTCCCCGGGTTCGGATGGATTACCGGCGGAGGTGTACTCCCAGTAAGGAGAGATTCTTCTCCCACCCTTGCTGGAGGCCATATCAGAGGCAGTTGAGACAGGTAGCTTGCCGGATAGTATGCAAGAAGCTATAATAATAGTACTCCCCAAGCCAGGCAAAGATAAGCTCCTGCTAGACTCTTATCGCCCGATCAAGCTTTTGGCTAGAGTTCTAGCTATGAGATTATCCAAGGTGATTGACAAGCTGATCCATAGAGACCAGTATGGATTTATACCAACACGTTCAACGGCAGATAATATACGGCGGCTGTATTTGAATTTACAAGTGCCGGTGGATAATCCGGGGGGCAGGGCCATTCTATCGCTGGATGCTGCTAAAGCGTTTTATAGTGTGGAGGGGCCCTACCTCCTGGAAATCCTGACAAGGTTTGGATTGGGGAATGAGTTTATAACATGGGTGAAGGTGCTTTACTTTAAACCCAGAGCCAGACTCTGTATTAATAACAACCTTTCTTCTTCATTTGAGATATACAGAGGCACCAGGCAGGGGTGTCCATTATCCCCACTGCTGTTTGCTTTGGCCGTTGAACCTTTGGCTATTTTGATCCGTACTGCATCGGAGGTGGTCGGATTTTGTAGGGGCAAAAGGGAAGAAAAAATCTCCCTATATGCGGATGACGCACTTTTTTATCTAGGGGATACAGCCGCATCGTTGCAAACAGTGATGGATATTATAGGAGATTTTGGAAGTTTTTCAGGTTTTACCATAAACTGGTCTAAATCAACAATAATGCCCATAGACCCGTTGACGGAATCATTACCAGTTGGCGTGGAGCAGATTGCCATAACTAAAAACTTTGGATATTTGGGGGTAGTGGAATCCCCGGATCCAGCGGATTATTTTCAGCTGAACCTGGGCCCACTGCTGGAAAGGCAGAGAGGGAAATGTAATAGCTGGTGCAAGCTTCCGCTGTCAGTGGTGGGACGGGTAAACTTAATAAAAATGGTATGGGCCCCACAGTTACTATATGTTTTTCACAACTCCCCTATATGGATTCCGAATAAATGGTTTAAACGAATAGATACCCTGATGCGGGATTTGATATGGAAAAAAAAGACAGCCAGGATTAGCTTAACCACCTTGCAATACAGTAAGGATAGGGGGGACTGGCAGTACCCCACCCTAAAATGTATTTTCTGGCCTCACAGTTTCAGCAGTTGGCGGGATGGAGTCGGAAAGAAAGAGAGGATTCTATAAGTAACCTGGTGACTACGGTGGCCCCTACACTAAAGGCAGCCTCCCATCTGGAGATGGACTTGCCTAGTATACCACAATTATCACCTACGGGTACTCTCCTCAAAAAGGTTTGGGGGGAGATCCGGAAGGCTTTGAGGTTAAGGGGCCCACTGCTCTTTACCCCAATATGGCAAAACCCTAGATACCCAGAACTACAGGACTTAGAGGGTTTCACTTCCTGGAAAGAGAGGGGGATCTGTTTTTTTTTCGCAGCTGTATGAGGGAGAGGTGTTAAAAACATATGAACAGTTGTGTCAGGAATTTCAGTTAGACCCAAGGGGCTTTTATCAATACCTTCAGCTTCGGCACGCCTTGCAGGCACAGCAAACGACACATTCCTTCATCGTCACGTCTGCTGACGGAAGTCCTTCAGGCGGATACCCGGAGAGGACTAATATCGAAAATATATGCAGAACTATTATCCTCAATCCAGGACTATGCCTCTCTTAGAATTCGTAGTAAATGGGCAGAAGACATTGATATAGACGGTGGGATATGGCGCTGGACTCTATTCCGGCAGTATCTGTATCAGCGTCCCATAAATTGTCACAACTATTGATCCTGCATAGGGCCTACAGAACATCAGTACAGCTTTACAAGTGGGGAAGAAGGGACTCCCCCTGTGCCCAAAGTGAAAAGTACAGCAAGGGGTCTTTATACACCTAATTTGGAGGTGCCCAAAGCTTCACAGATATTGGGAGGAGGTTTCCCAGTGCATCACAAGAGTGGCCCAGGTACCTGTACCATTGGACCCTCTAGTGTATCTGCTTGGGGCGATTGAAGCTGAAAATTTCCCACAAGGAAGGTACTATATGATAACAAGATTGATGTACTTGGCTAGAAAGCTCATAGCGCGATATTGGATGGCAGATACGGTTCCCACGGGGAAGCAGTGGATTACTTATGTTAACTCCTTGCTCTTCAGAGAACGGCTCGCCTATAGTCGCAGGAAGGCAGTGGAGAAATTTAACCTTATGTGGCAACCATGGCTGGAGAATCCCAACCTTGCACCATTACAACTGATAAAGGATAGACTCCTGATGTAGAGACCTATGGGGGTGGTTGGTGGGGGGGGGGACTATAGCCTGAAAGCGCTAATGACAATGCACTAGACCTGAGAGAGTTTGTGAGTAGGAGAAATGATCTAGGTTGTTTAGATTTAAAGGATTGGGTGGGAGGGAGTAAAAGTAAAAGGGAAAAATAAAAATGTCACTGTTAGACTGTAAATTGATAAGGTTTTTATTATATGGACATATATTTTGATATGTTTTTGTTTATATATTAATATATAGGATCAAATGCACTAATCATATTTATTAATTGAGCAAATGAAAAATAAAAGGATTAAAAAAAAAGAAATGCTGACTTCCTTAATGACTAAGAGCCCAGGGGTCGTACAAACTGAGGAGCCAAAGAAGGATGTGTATCAGAGTGCCTCAACGCCGGTTTCCCCACAAGCCAGAAGAGATGAGGTTTGCTTGAACTGTGGAGGGGTTGGACATTACAGCCGAGAGTGTCCCAGCCTGAGGAAAAAGCAAGGTTCATACCGCAAGCCGGCGGAAAACTTCAGAGGGCCCCGGTGAAGGAGTCAACCGGGTGCCCGTCAGTTCCAGTAAACTCCAACGGAATAAAGAAACCAGAGAAGCCAAGAAGAGAGGGGAACAATGTCACAACTCATGAACTTAATACTCCTCACTCAGTGCCGGCCCAAGACATTGTGCTGCCTGGTACCAAGAATTAAATGCTGCCCCCCCCCCCAAAAAAAATCACGCCCACCAAATACCCCACATTCATTATTTTATATCATGATAACTAAAGTGGACCTGTCATGGCTCTATACATGTAAAGGAGTATAAAAGGACCTGTGCGTGGCTGGTGGCCGCGATCGCTCCAGAGAGCCAGAACGGGGATCTGTTAATGTAAACAGACAGATCCCTATTCTGACAGGGGAGGAGAGACAGATCTGCTCTTCCTAGTGATTAGGAACAGAGATCTCTCTCCTCCTACAGTCAGTCCCATCCCCCCCAGTTAGAAACACCTCCCAGGGAACACATTTAACCCCTTTCCTGCCAGTGACATTTACACATTAATCAGTGCATTTTTATAGCACAGATCGCTGTATAAATGTCACTGGTCCCAAAAAAGTGTCAAAAGTGTCTAATCTGTCCACCGCAATGTCACAGTCTAGCTAAAAATCGCAGATCACCAGACCCCGCTACACTAGTAAAAAAAAAATAATAATAATAAAAATGCCATAAATCTATCCTCTATTTTGTAGACGGTATAACTTTTGCGCGAACTAATCAATATACACATTGCATTTTTTTTACCAAACATATGTAGAAGAATACATATCGACCTAAACTGATCAAGAAATGTTTATTTTTATTTTATTATGCTCCACTAGACCCTAGTCTCTTTATTGGCTACAGCCCTTAACCCTTCATGGATTTGCTTTTGGAATTAACTCTTCACGGACTATGTTGTGTTCTTTTTGGACTCTGCATTAGTTTTCTTTTTAATTAATTTTTCATATATTAATTTTTCACATTTCAAGGTTTAACATTTATTTCACACATGGTTTTAACCACATAGCGCTGCACATTTTTTGAACACATGTGACCTATCTGACCCCTACACTGACCCCCTGACACACCTACGTGACACATGCACTGATCCACCTGACTCCTACTTCCTGCACTACTCACATTACACTGACCCACCTGACCTACATGACCATTACCCTGACCCCTACCCTGACCCCTACCCTGACCCCTACCCTACTCACATTACACTGACCCACCTGACTCCTACTTCCTGCACTACTCACATTACACTGACCCACATGACCATTACCCTGACCCCTACACTGACCCCTACCCTGACCCCTACACTGACCCCTACTTCCTGCACTACTCACATTACACTGACCCACCTGACCTACATGACCATTACTCTGACCCCTACACTGACCCCTACACTGACCCCTACCCTGACCCCTACCCTGACCCCTACCCTACTCACATTACACTGACCCACCTGACTCCTACTTCCTGCACTACTCACATTACACTGACCCACATGACCATTACCCTGACCCCTACACTGACCCCTACCCTGACCCCTACCCTGACCCCTACACTGACCCCTACACTGACCCCTACTTCCTGAACTACTCACATTACACTGACCCACCTGACTCCTACTTCCTGCACTACTCACATTACACTGACCCACATGACCATTACCCTGACCCCTACACTGACCCCTACCCTGACCCCTACACTGACCCCTACTTCCTGAACTACTCACATTACACTGACCCACCTGACCTACATGACCATTACACTGACCCCTACACTGACCTACCTGACACCTACACTGACCTACCTGACACCTACCTCACTCCTACATCCTGCACTACTCACATTACACTGACCTGACAGCAACACTGACTATTACACTGACTGACACATACACTGACCCACCGACCTTACACCTACACTGACCTACTACACAGACCCACCTGACTCCTACAGTAGGAGTCCTACTTCCTGCAGTACTCACACCCGACCCCCTCCCCACAGCTCGGTGCGAATCCATCCTTTGAGTCCTCCTTACCTTTGTCTGCTCTTCACCAGGACTCTCCTCCGGACCTCAGCACTGGATGTGCAGAACTGCTTTGGCGTCCCAACTTCCCCCCAGCGCCATCCACCCGCAGCCCGCTCCATGGTGTCAGACGCTGCACGCCTGCACCTCCATGATCCCATCTCCACCGCGCCGTAACAAAGCAGAGGGACAGGCGGAGGCGAAGACAGCTCACACTTCCAGTGCTTGTCTCCCGCCACCATGTTCGTGTTTCCCGGCGCACTGTGATTGGGCGTATGGCGGTCATGTGCGGAGGCGGGACTTCTAGAGCGATCGCTGACAGGCCAGCCCCACGCCGCACATGACCCCCATTCGTCCAATCACAGGGCGCCGGACACTAAACATGGCGGCTGGAAAATCGGGGACACAGGAAAGGAAAATCAGTAGGAGACACGGAATGTCGCTGGCTGACGGGCGGCAATTTGCCGCCCCCCTTAAAGTGCCGCCTGGGACCGGGGTACCATCGGGTCCCATGGTAGGGCCGGCCCTGTCCTCACTCTAAGTCAAAACCTAAAACTTGGCAAGAAATCAATGCATACCAGGCCCAACAAGGACTCAGATCCAGAAAAAGAGTAAAAAGAAAGAAACTACTGAAGGCCAAACCGGGGGAATCCAGGAAGGAGACTTCTCTGAAGGAATTCCCAGTCAAATAGTGGGACCCTCCCCCGTGGTCCCCATTTAAGTGGAAGGGATCTATACAAAGGCCATTCTCGACACAGGGGCTCAAGTGACCCTTCTGTACTGGGACTTCTATCAGAAACATCTGAAGCATCTGCCCTTGCAGAAACTGGAAAACCTGCAAATATGGGGAATTGGAACCCAAAGTTTCTCCCAATTAGGTTGGCCTTCAACCCATCAGTAGCTGGAGACACAGACGTTTTTGACACATTGGCGGTAGTCTGCCCTCGCCCTCCAGGAGCCAACAAGAGTTCCCTCATAATAGAGACAAACACTGACTTGGTAAGGATATTACTGGCCCCTATAGTACAGGCACAGGATGCCCCAGCGACCAGAGTCCATCCTATGTTGCAGCAGGCCTACCAGCATCTGGTACTGGAGCAGAGAGCTCCCAAAGGAGTGGGGAAGGTCTGGAAGTTGGATAAAAAGCAGAAGGTATTACAGCCTGGTGAGATTACCAGTCTGAAGGCTACTGTGAAACTTACCTGGGAACAACCTGGCCCTTTCATAGTCCTAGAACCAGACCCCTTGGACGTCCATCACAGGTGTCACGTACCTAGCGGTGATGAGCCCGGACTTGCAGAGGAAGGCCTCCCTTACGGCTCCCACCAGCGGCCCCTGGTAAGGTAACAGCAGGCGCGGAGGTAGGAGGGGTACGAGTGCCTGGCAGGATAAACCAAGGTGAAGGTAGGTATGCAGACTTGGTAGGCACACTGGAACACAGCAGGTCGAACTGGAATCAGGAACACTCAGCAAACTGGAATCGTTCAGCAGACGGGACCGGAACCAGGAACACAGGAACTCAGCAAACTGGATCAGCTTAGCAGACTGGACCGGAACCAGGAACACAGGAACACAGGAACTCAGCAGACTGGATCAGCTTAGCAGACTGGACCGGAACTAGGAACACAGGAACTCAGCAGACTGGATCAGCTTAGCAGACTGGACCGGAACTAGGAACAGTGAGCTTGGTCAGACAAGCCGGGTCGGTTAACTGGCTGGCAGCAAGGTACAGAGGGATCAGACAGAGGAGAGGTCACAACAAGCCAGGGGTCGGATGCAGGCAGAAAACTGGAGAGGTCACAGGCAGGCCGGGTCAAACACAGGTAAGTCTTCAGATAGGTTTTCAGGTACTCAACGCTGTAGAGCAGACAGCAGGGACTGTCTGCGATTGACAGGTTTAAATAGCCCCTCTGGCGCCACCTGCAGGGCGGAGCATGCGCAACCGAGAATCAGGAAGACCAGGACGCCTGCTTCTGGCAGGACCTCCATGACATTGCCCCCCCCCAAGGGGCAGCCTCCGGATGCCCATCCGGGCAAACTTCTCAGGGTGAGATCTCTTGAAGGACTGCACCAGGCTTCTAGCATGGATGTTCTCCTCAGGCTCCCAAGAGTTTTCTTCGGGTCCGTAGCCCTTCCACTTAATCAGGAATTGGTTCTGGTTATTCCTTCTTCTAAAATCCATAATGGCTTCCACTTCGAATTCCTCCTCCCCGTCTACAATGACAGGATCAGGGAGAGCCGGACTTCGGCCTGGAAATGGGTTGGGAACCGAAGGCTTCAGCAGAGATACATGGAAGACCAGATGGATCTTGAGGGAGTCAGGGAGCTCCAGTTCATAAGCCACTTCATTGATTTTCCTTTTGACTGGAAACGGCCCTAAGAATTTGGGGCCCAGTTTCTTAGAGTGGCATGCCATCCTCAAGTTTAAAGTGGATAACCATACTTGGTCGCCGGGTGCCAGCATTAATTCACCCCGTCTCTTCCTGTCAAAAATTGTTTTGTTGTGTTCCTGAGTCTTGGTCATGGTTTCCTGCAGAAGTTGGTTGTTGGATGAAAAGAAGTTCAACTTTTCCTGGACTGCGGGCACCGTACATTCAGGAAGGGAATTGGGCAGGAATGTAGGATGGAAACCGTAGTTTGCGAAGAATGGGGACTGCTTGGTAGCGGAATGCGTAGAGTTGTTATAGGCAAACTCGGCCAATGGGAGCAGGGAAACCCAGTCATTCTGAGCGAATGAAGAGAAGCAGCGCAGGTACTGCTCAAGGGTCTGGTTAGTCCTCTCAGTCTGTCCATTGGTCTGGGGATGGTAAGCAGAGGAAAGTGACAATTCTATCTCCAGAGCCTTGCAGAGGGATCTCCAAAACCGGGAGGTAAATTGTACCCCTCGGTCGGAGACAATATTGGCTGGTACCCCGTGGAGTCTGACGACCTCTCTGATGAACACCTGTGCAGTTTCGGGAGCTGAGGGAGTTCCCTTCATGGGAATGAAATGTGCCATCTTGGATAGACGGTCTACTATCACGAAGATAGTGGTGTGACTCTCAGCCGGAGGCAACTCGACGATAAAGTCGATGGACAGCATTTTCCAGGGTCTGTCTGGGACGGGTAGGGGTCTCAGTAGTCCCCAGGCCTTGGATTTGTAACCCTTGTTTCGGGTACAAACTATGCAGGACTCCACAAACTTCCTACAGTTCTCGCGGAGCCGAGGCCACCAAAAGGTACGCTGTACCAAGTCGGTGGTCTTGGCAACGCCAAAGTGCCCGGCAAGGGCATGGTCGTGGCAGAGTTCCAGTACGGTTATTCTCAGCTCTTCAGGTACGTAGATCCTGTTCTGGTACCAAAACAGCCCATCTTTGGCCTGCAATTCCGGTTCGGAGGGGGGTCTCTGCCCAGTGGAGGCTTGCTTGATCCGGGAGAGTAGGTCTTCCTGAAGCAGAAGGAAGTTTCCAGGAGCAAGAATGGTGTCTGGAGGAGAGGTTTCCTTAGACTTATGGAACATCCGAGAGAGGGCATCGGGCTTAATGTTCTTGGAACCGGGACGGTAAGTGACATGGAAGGAGAACCGGGAGAAGAAGAGCGCCCACCTGGCTTGTCGTGGTTTTAGCCTTTTCGCTGCCTTCAGGTACTCCAGGTTCTTGTGGTCGGTGAATATCAGAATCGGGTGGGCAGCCCCCTCCAACAGATAACGCCACTCCTCTAATGCGGACTTGATCGCCAGCAATTCCCGATCCCCCACGTCGTAGTTCCTCTCTGCCGCAGATAACTTGCGAGAGAAAAAAGCTACTGGGTGGAGCAAGGCTCTGGTCCCCTGTCTTTGGGACAGTATTGCTCCTACCGCAATTTCCGAGGCGTCTACCTCCAGGACGAACGGTAATGAGGAATCTGGGTGCTTCAAGATAGAGGCAGAGGTAAAGAGACCCTTCAGGGCCTCAAAGGCCTTTTGGGCCTCAGGGGACCAGTGGAAATGGATCCCTTGTTTGGTCAGCTGGGTGATGGGTGCGATGATGGCTGAGAACCCTCTGATGAATTTGCGGTAGAAGTTGGCGAATCCAACGAAACGTTGGATCCCCTTCTTGTCCGCCGGGACTGGCCAGTCCAGGATTGCAGCAATCTTTTGAGGGTCCATCTTGATGCCCTCGCTGGAGATAATTAGTCCCAAGAACGATATACTTTCCAGCTCAAATTCACACTTCTCGGCCTTCGCATACAGGCCGTGCTGGCGAAGCCGAGCCAACACACTTCTGACGTGCCTGCGGTGGGAATCAAGGGAGGAAGAAAAAATTTGTATATCGTCTAGTAGACAATGACAAAGAGATCTAGGAAGTCCCGGAGTACATTGTTAATGAAATACTGGAAAGTGGCAGGGGCGTTGCACAACCCGAAGGGCATTACCCGGTACTCAAAATGTCCGAATCGGGTGCGGAAAGCGGTCTTCCACTCATCCCCCTCCTTGATGCGGACCAGATTGTAGGCTCCGCGGAGATCAAGTTTGGTAAAAATGATGGCTGTTCCCAGTCTCTGAAATAGTTCCGGTACCAAGGGGAGAGGGTAGCGGTTTTTTACTGTGATTTTATTTAATTCACGATAGTCCACACAGGGTCGAAGGGTATGATCCTTCTTCTCTACGAAAAAGATGCCTGCACCGGCTGGAGATGTAGACGGACGAATGAACCCTTTCTGTAGGTTTTCATCGATATAGTCTTTTAGTGCCCCCTGTTCTACCTCTGTTAACGGGAAGATCCTGCCAAACGGAATTGCCGCTCCGGGAAGTAGGTCAATGGGGCAATCATAGGCCTGATGAGGTGGTAGAGTCTCTGCCCCTTGTTTGCTAAACAGATCAAGAAAGTCATGGTAGACCTCAGGGATGGATTGCCGTATTCCAGCCTCCGTATTGATACATAAGAGGGTGGCCGGCCCAGGGGTTTTGAGTGTCCCGCAGGATTGCTGGCAGTAAGGAGAAGAAAAGGTCACCAACCCCGTGGCCCAGTTGATGGTAGGGTTGTGGACCTGTAGCCAAGGTATACCAAGGATCACAGGGAACAATGGGGAAGAGATAATGTCCAGGCGTAAGTATTCTTGGTGGGTTCCGGAGATGGTGGAGATGGTAGCGGGTAAAGGGGCGGTCTCTTGGACCACTGGTCCAGACTTAATGATGGACCCATCAGCCAAATGCACACATAGTCCATGGGTCTTGGTGACAAGAGGGATCTGGTGCTTGATGGCAAAGGCTGAGTCCATAAAGCAGCTGCAAGCCCCGGAATCAATAATAGCGGGCACTTGCAGAGTCCTTCCGGGGAGCTGTAACGAGACAGAGAGAGCAAGGTGAGATGTGGACTTGGCCTGTGGGTTGGTAGTGTCAGAAGATACTGAAAGACACTTACGAAGTTTCAGGGGACAATTTATAATGAAGTGTCCGGGTTCCCCGCAGTACAGGCACAGATTGTTCACTTGGCGACGTTGGCGTTCCTGTTGGGAGAGGGAAGGACGAAGCACTCCGAGCTGCATGGGCTCGGGTATGTCAGATGTAGCGGCTGGAGGTGCAACAGGTGCTGGGTGCAGATGGCCGGGAGCCCGGGGAAGCATCCAGGTCGGGCGGGAGAAGCCCGTGGACCTCTCAGCCCTTCGTTCCCTGAGACGTCGGTCGATCTGGATTGTTAAGTCAATTAGTGAATTCAGGGTTGGTGGTATGCCAACCCTAGCGAGCTCGTCCTTCAGAGGGTCGGACAGACCTATGCGGAACTGATGGCGGAGGGCGGCGTCATTCCAACTGGTATCTGCGCTCCACCGTCTAAATTCCGCTACGTAGTCCTCTGCTGCTCTGCGCCCCTGCTGAAGGGTGCGCAAGGCGGTCTCTGCGGTTACTGAGAGCTGGGAATCTTCATATAGCTGAGCCATGGCGTCGAAGAAGGCAGTAAGGTTGTTTAACGCCATATCTTTCCGTTCCAAGAGACGGTGGGCCCAGCTCTGAGGGTCTCCGGAAAGCAGGGATATCACAAAGCCCACCTTGGTGGCTTCCAAGGAGAAGGTGCGAGGCTGCAGAGCGAAGTAGAGTTGGCAGGAATTACGAAAAGCCCTAAACTTGCTTCGATCCCCGGAGAATCTTTCGGGTGTAGGGACCCTGGGCTCCGGAGGAAGCATGACAACTGTGGGTGAGGATCCTGCCCCAGCAGTGGAGGTAGAGGTATGGGATCCCCCTTGGGCTCCAGAGGGGTTGGAGAGGACCTGCACTTGTTCTTCCAGATGGGTGTAGCCTTGCTGGAGGTTCTTGACCGCTTCAGCCAATCCTGCCAGGTGCCGACATAGTTCCTCCATAGGTGAGGCTCCCTGCTCGGGCTCAGACATGGCTGTCTGCTACTGTCACGTACCTAGCGGTGATGAGCCCGGACTTGCAGAGGAAGGCCTCTCCTTACGGCTCCCACCAGCGGCCCCTGGTAAGGTAACAACAGGCGCGGAGGTAGGAGGGGTACGAGTGCCTGGCAGGATCAACCAAGGTGAAGGTAGGTATGCAGACTTGGTAGGCACACTGGAACACAGCAGGTCGAACTGGAATCAGGAACACTCAGCAAACTGGAATCGTTCAGCAGACGGGACCGGAACCAGGAACACAGGAACTCAGCAAACTGGATCAGCTTAGCAGACTGGACCGGAACCAGGAACACAGGAACACAGGAACTCAGCAGACTGGATCAGCTTAGCAGACTGGACCGGAACTAGGAACACAGGAACTCAGCAGACTGGATCAGCTTAGCAGACTGGACCGGAACTAGGAACAGTGAGCTTGGTCAGACAAGCCGGGTCAGTTAACTGGCTGGCAGCAAGGTACAGAGGGATCAGACAGAGGAGAGGTCACAACAAGCCAGGGGTCGGATGCAGGCAGAAAACTGGAGAGGTCACAGGCAGGCCGGGTCAAACACAGGTAAGTCTTCAGATAGGTTTTCAGGTACTCAACGCTGTAGAGCAGACAGCAGGGACTGTCTGCGATTGACAGGTTTAAATAGCCCCTCTGGCGCCACCTGCAGGGCGGAGCATGCGCAACCGAGAATCAGGAAGACCAGGACGCCTGCTTCTGGCAGGACCTCCATGACAACAGGGCTGGAAGTCATCCCTGAGGTGATCCCACTAAGAGCCTTGAAGAAGTCGAATGGAAGAGTGTCCGTGAGCCTCAGAAACACTACTGACACCCCTGTGCAGATCCCAGCCCGAATGTTGCTAGGTCAGGCGAATCCTGCCACTCCGGTAGCCTTATCCGACTTGGAGAATGAGGAAGGAGGGAGAGCTACTGTGGAGAAATTCTGCTTGGAGGAAACGGCCTTGCCACTGGCATGGAGGGAGAGAGCCCGGGCCCAGTTAACTAGATGGCAGAAAATCTTCTCTAAAGATGAATTCGATGTGGGATGTGCGAAGAGTGCCACCCACCGGATCCGCCTACAGGAGGACAAGCCATTCAGAGAAAGGGTTTGGCAGTTCCCCTTGGCTGATCTAGAGGATCTGCGAGAGCAACTGACAGAGCTCAAAAGAACCGGTGTGATCTGGGAGTCTAGAAGCCCATATGCATCCCCCATAGTGGTGGTGAGGAAGAAGAATGGGTCGATGAGGCTATGCATCGACTATCGGACTCTCAACAGAAGAACAATACCTGACCAATACACTACCCCCCGAATAGAGGATGCCCTACAGAGTCTGTCTGGAGCAAAATGGTTCAGTGTAATGGACTTGAAGAGTGGGTATTACCAAATCTCCATGCATCCTGAGGATAAGGAGAAAACTGCCTTCATCACCCCGTGGGGTTTTATGAGTTCAATCGCATGCCCCAAGGCTTGTCGGGAGCCCCAGCCACCTTTCAGTGACTCATGGAGAAGACAGTAGGAGATATGAATCTCATCAAAGTACTAGTGTATCTAGATGATATTATTGTGTTTGGAAGGACTCTAGAGGAGCATGAAGAGAGGTTGGAGAAGGTTTTGAGGAGGCTCAGCGATGAAGGACTCAAACTCTCGCTAGAAAAATGTCAGTTTTACCAATCTTCAGTCCACTATCTGGGGCACATTGTGTTCGAAGAAGGAGTGTTCACCGACCCGGAAAAATTGGAGGCTGTCACCTCCTGGCCCCGGCCCACTACAGTGACTGAGCTTCGATCGTTCTTGGGGTTTTGCTCCTATTACAGAAGGTTTGTGGAGGGATTTGCCAAGATCGCCTAGCCTTTAAATTAACTTTTGAAGACAGGAGAGGAGGATGACTCAGGCCCTAGGAAGCCAGGGGAGACTGTGGAAGATCAGTGGACTGTGAGGTGTGAGGAAGCGTTCAAGAGATTGAAAGAGAGTTTGACCACTGCCCCTGTTTTGGCCTATGCAGACACTAGGAAACTCTAGGAGTTGCATGTGGATGCCAGTCATGACGGTCTGGGAGGAGTACTGTACCAGGAGTACGATGGCCAGCTGAGACCCATTGCTTATGTGAGCAGAAGCTTGACCCCAGCTGAAAGGAATTACCCCAACCACAAGTTGGAATTTCTGGCCTTGAAGTGGGCAGTGGTGGACAAGTTGAAGGACTACCTGTATGGCACAGAATTTTTGGTCAAAACAGACAATAACCCGCTCACTTACCTTCTGACCACTGCCAAGCTGGATGCCAACGGCCACCGCTGGCTAGCAGCCCTTTCGGGGTTCACCTTTAGTTTAAAGTACAGACCTGGGGCTGGGAACAGAGATGCAGACGCCTTGTCAAGAAGGGCCCATGCTCCCGCTAACCATGCTGAGGATTGCATAAAATCAAGATAAATATTGCGCTAGTCAAAGAAATAAATAAAAAAACTTGTGTAATAAAAACAAAAAGCTGCTACATAAAATGTGACTAGAATTAAATGTATGTGAATGAAGATGTAGCGCTGGAATGATAATTATAAGAGAGCTCCGAGAAACGGGTCTCAAAATGAAAAAAGCAACACAACAATGAAGTGAGTCCACAACAAGTGTCCATAAACAAAATTCGTGCTGTGAAGAAATAATATAAGAAACCAAACGTGTAATAATATGGATTATCAAACAACTTCTGAGGATGTAGAAAGGATAAAATACCCTTACCGGAATGGGTGGATCTGCGGGTTTAGGGCAGATCAAACAGACGTTGGGAAGATTTCAGTGGCAGTTCCCTTCTGCTCGTCTACAGACTGGATCACACGAATTCCAGATGAAAAAACTCCCCAGCAGGTTCCCCAACTTGGAAGAAGATTCAGGATTCGAAGCACGATCACCGAAGTCATCAGACAGAGAAGAAACCACCTTCAATCCGGAAAATCTCGCCGGAAAAGTAAATCGCACATAGGGAGAGAGCCTCAACTTGTTCGATCAATCATGGAAAAAATTGAAAAGAAAGGAAGGCTCCGATAGTGCAGGTCAATGTAGGTTTATTTGAAAAACCAACAAACAAAAGTGATCACATAGGCATAAAAAACGTATTAAAAGGGCAGTGAGTGAAGTGGTGAGCAAGCCCGATGCGTTTCGTACTAGTGTACTTCAACAGGGGAATCAACCAACTCCTTCCACTGCCAAACATTTATAGTAAGACTCATGATCAAACAGTGATTGGCCAATCAGAGAGAAAATTACTAACAACATAGGATTGTAGAAATAACATCACCTGATGACCAGTAGGCGGTCCTTGTCCAATAGCCAGCCAATCATGATCGCTCAAATACACAAAGTCCCAGGGAGCGAGCAATGAGGGGCTGGACATACTGACCAGCGTGACTGCCGTCCAAAGGAGGGCTCCAAAAAGCCTGCCAAAATGAGAAAAAATGGGAAGGCATGCGGCGGTAAACGCCCCCATATCCAACCCGGTAACTCATTGGCAGGGCTAAAGGGTGAACTGGACGAACTCCAATGGCAGGCATCATATCAAACAACCAGGAGAGAAAGGGGAGGGTGTGCGGCGATAAACGCCCACGCATCTCTCCACCATAACTCACCAGTAAAACTGATGACTCATAGCATCATCATCATCTGTGGGTAAATCACTCACTGAAATAAATGATTACATCTCACATATGCACATACCCTTGATGATCTCTGACATGATCATAATCAAAAGCCTGGATGGTGGGCATAGCGTGTGTAGTGTGATTAATCCCGGAAGTGAACACACTACCAAAACGAGGCTTGGAGCGCCCAGGTCTCCGCCATAATTCCGGGGTGGGCGGGGCCTAATGCGCGGTGTATGGCAGTGACGCGCCGGCCAATAGCAGGCAGGCGCGCACTGCCTACACATCGAGCATGTGTAGTGTAGTCTTTCCAGGAAGTGAGTCCGCTACTAAACTGAGGCCTGGAGCTCCTAGGTCCCCGCCGTGATTCTGAGATGGGCGGGGCCTAGTGCATGATGTATAGCAGTGACGCTCTGGCCGACGGCGAGCACGCGCGCACCGCCTACACACCAAACAGTGCGTGACCCGGCAACTCGCACTGGCATCGCCAGCGTCACGTGGTTCGCGTGATATAGCACACCACCCGCCGTGAATGATGCATGGGGGAAGCTGAGGCCTCTATACCACCATGCACAATAAAAAAGCTGACTTAATAAAGGTCAGCTATGTGTATAAACCAGATGTCTGATATACCAATATATCAGCGCCATCTAGTGGATGAAGTGAAATATACTTTTCACTTCATAGTAAAATCTACAATGACAGATGAATAACAAATATATACCTGCACGTAACAGAACACTGACAAAAGAAAAGGGCAGGGGAGGCCAAAAAAAGGGGGAACAAGGCCAGAAGGAGGACACACACAAGTCCCAAATGCTGCCAAAGACTTAAGTGTTCGTAAAAGGACAATACCAGAGAACGAAGGTGGAGGGGAAAGCACCTAAGCTGAATTGATGAACGAATTTATGTCCCACTCCACATTCATTCCATGGGGTGCGTACGTACGGAGCTCATAGATCCAGTACGTCTCCAGGCGGGATACCCCCCAGACACGGGATTCTCCCCTCCAATGGGAGACGAACTGGTCTATTGCCAGGAATTGTGTGCCCGTAGGGTCACGATCGTGGTGCTCCAAATAATGACGAGGGACGCTGTGGTTGGTTTTGCCACCTTTGATGTTAGCAATATGTTCGTTCACCCTCACGCTAATGGTCCTAATTGTACGTCCCACGTATTGCTTCTTACATGGGCACGTCAAAAGGTATACGATATATATTGCGTAGTGCAGGTGGTGAAACACTTCATTTGGTAAATCTTCAAAGTGACAGTGGACTGAAAAGTCTCGCTCCTACGTCTGCCACTGATATTATGTAAACAAACGTTACACTTTCGGCAGGGATAGTAACCCTTACACTGTTGGAAAACCCATTTGGGAGAGTCAATAATGTTAGGTGCAATGTCCCCTTGGACAGACCGAGCTCCTCTGAAGATCACCCCTGCCTGCTCTGGTATTACTGCTCCAAGGAGTGCATCACTCCGTAGGACACCCCAATGTCTCTTGAGTATATCTTTTATCTGCCGGGACTGGATAGAGTAAGTGGTGAAAAAAGACCTTTTGAATTTATCGTTTGGAATTTTTGGAGGGCCAACCTCTAATAAAGAACTACGATCGATCCGCTTGATCCAACCTATTTCTTCATCAAGATCATCTGGTGGGTAACCTTTATCAATGAAACGACCCCTCAAGACAGCCGCCTGAGCGGTGAAATCGCTCACCTTAGAGCAGTTCCTCAGCAAGCGCAGAAACTGACTCTGTGGCACTGACTTAAGCCACTGAGGGTGGTGGCAGCTGTCCAGAGGGATGTACCCATTGCGGTCGGTTGGTTTGAAAAAGGTAATGAACTCCAACCTGTGATCAACCACCTTGATTTCCAAATCGAGAAAGTGCACAGACCTGTCACTGGCTTCGTAACTAAGTTTTATGCCTCAATCATTGACATTAAGCGAGGCCATGAAATCTTCTAAGGATCTAAGGTCTCCCTTCCATAGAAAGAGGATGTCATCTATGTAACGAGCCCACAAAACCAATTAAGGTCTCTTGTGGGCATAGATGACATCCTCCTCCCATTTGACCATAAATAAATTGGCCAGGCTGGGGGCAAATTTAGCCCCTATCGCCACACCTTTGGTCTGTAAATAGTAGTTGTTCTGAACCTCAAAAGTTGCATAATGAAGTTACGCTGGATATTAGACAGAGTGGCGCTCTGTGATAGGTAATATTCAATTGCCTCATCCCTACCGAAAGTGTAACGTTTGTTTACATAATATCAGTGGCAGACGTAGGAGCGAGACTTTTCAGTCCACTGTCACTTTGAAGATTTACCAAATGAAGTGTTTCACCACCTGCGCTACGCAATATATTGTATACTCTTAGAAGTGCCCATGTAAGAAGCAATATGTGGGACGTACAATTAGGACCTTTAGCGTCAGGGTGAACGAACATATTGCTAACATCAAAGGTGGCAAAACCAACCACAGCGTCCCTCGTCATTATTTGGAGCACCACGATCGTGACCCTACGGGCACACGATTCCTGGCAAAAGACCAGTTTGTCTCCCATTGGAGGGGAGAATCCCATGTTCGGGGGGTATCCCGCCTGGAGACGTACTGGATCTATGAGCTCCGTACGTACGCACCCCATGGAATGAATGTGGAGTGGGATATAAATTTGTTCATCAATTCAGCTTAGGTGCTTTCCCCTCCACCTTCAGTCCCTGGTATTGTCCTTTTACGAACACTTAAGTCTTTGGCAGCGTTTGGGACTTGTGTGTGTCCTCCTTCTGGCCTTGTTCCCCCCTTTTTTGGCCTCCCCTGCCCTTTTCTTTTGTCAGTGTTCTGTTACGTGCAGGTATATATTTGTTATTCATCTGTCATTGTAGATTTTACAATGAAGTGAAAAGTATATTTCACTTCATCCACTAGATGGCGCTGATATATTAGTATATCAGACATCTGGTTTATACACATAGCTGACCTTTATAATGTCAGCTTTTTTAGTGTGCATGGTGGTATAGAGGCCTCAGCTTCCCCCATGCATCATTCACGGCGGGTGGTGTGCTATATTAAAGACTACACTACACATGCTCGATGTGTAGGTAGTGCGCGCCTGCCTGCTATTGGCCTGCGCGTCACTGCCATACACCGCACATTAGGCCCCACCCACCCTGGAATTATGGCGGAGACCTGGGCGCTCCAAGCCTCGTTTTGGTAGTGTGTTCACTTCCGGGATTAATCACACTACACACGCTATGCCCACCATCCAGGCTTTTGATTATGATCATGTCAGAGATCATCAAGGGTATGTGCATATGTGAGATGTAATCATTTATTTCAGTGAGTGATTTACGCACAGATGATGATGCTATGAGTCATCAGTTTTACTGGTGAGTTATGGTGGAGAGATGTGTGGGCGTTTATCGCCGCACACCCTCCCCTTTCTCTCCTGGTTGTTTGGTATGATGCCTGCCATTGGAGGTCGTCCAGTTCACCCTTTAGCCCTGCCAATGAGTTACCGGATTGGATATGGGGGCGTTTACCGCCGCATGCCCTCCCATTTTTTCTCATTTTGGCGGGCTTTTTGGAGCCCTCCATTGGATGGCAGTCATGCTGGTCAGTATGTCCAGCCCCTCATTGCTCGCTCCCTGGGACTTTGTGTATTTGAGCGATCATGATTGGCTGGCTATTGGACAAGGACCGCCTACTGGTCATCAGGTGACGTTCTTTCTCCAATCCTATGTTGGTAGTAATTTTCTCTCTGATTGGCCAATCACTGTGTTTGATCATGAGTCTTACTATAAATGTTTGGCAGTGGAAGGAGTTGGTTGATGCCCCTGTTGAAGTACACTAGTACGAAACGCGTCGGGATTGCTCACTACTTCACTCACTGCCCTTTAAATAAGTTTTTTATGCCTATGTGATCACTTTTATTTGTTGGTTTTTCAAATAAACCTACATTGACCTGCACTATCGGAGCCTTCCTTTCTTTTCAAATTTTTCCATGATTGATCGAACAAGTTGAGGCTCTCTCCCTATGTGCGATTTACTTTTCCGGCGAGATTTTCCAGATTGAAGGTGGTTTCTTCTCTGTCTGATGACTTCAGTGATCGTGCTTCGAATCCTGAATCTTCTTCCAAGTCAGGGAACCTGCTGGGGAGTTTTTTCATCTGAGATTCGTGTGATCCAGTCTGTAGACGAGCAGAAGGGAACTGCCACTGAAATCTTCCCAACGTCTGTTTGATCTGCCCTAAACCCGCAGATCCACCCGTTCCGGTAAGGGTGTTTTATCCTCCCTACATCCTCAGAAGTTGTTTGATGATCCATATTATTACACGTGTGATTTCTTATATTATTTCTTCACAGCAGGGATTTTGTTTATGGACACTTGTTGTGGACTCACTTCATTGTTGTGTCGCTTTTTTCATTTTGAGACCCGTTTCTCGGAGCTCTCTTATAATTATCATTCCAGCGCTACATCTTAATTCACATACATTTAATTCTAGTCACATTTTATGTAGCAGCTTTTTGTTTTTATTACACAAGTTTTTTAATTTAATTCTTTGACTAGCGCAATATTTATCTTGATTTTATGCACTATTGACTGTTTTTATATTGCTGCTGTCTTCACACATTTTCATTTGTGTTCGTTAATATGGATGTGTTTGATTATAGAACATCTAGATCTTTTAACACTGATGGGGTTTTTACCACCAGTGGTTCAGACACTAAAAGCAGTGGCATGTTCCTTAGACTTAAAAATCTAATGACCACTGAATTGCATTTGCAGTGGGATACAGCCTTTTTGGAGCAGTATGTGAAGGAAAATATTGTTCCAAGAGGCCTCCGCTGGGATGTGTTTCCACAACAGGGAGAGTCTGATATAGATTCCTGGTTTCAGTATTTCAATGAAACCGGGATTAAGCTTTTGACCTTTCTGACAGATAAAAAGAGATCAAGACTCACGTCCATTGACAGAGAGATCAAAGAGCTTAAAGAAAAGCTAACTCCATATAAAGCCTCCTCTGAGTATATTTCTCTTTCAACCAATTTGAAAAATCATTTGGAAAAAGAGGAAAAGGAACAGAGACTCAAAAAACAAAAGAAATACAATAGAGATATTACTGATTATAGGTCTAACCTAGTCTTTGGGTGGCAGAAGAAAATTCAAGCATCTCTGGCCTCGGTTAACGAGAATCCTGAGATGGAGGTCACCCAACCAGACAGCCGCAATGTGGATAGAACACTCACTTTTGAGTTACCTGTCCAAAATGTTCCATTGCGGCCCTCTGGAAATGTACAATCCCTTGGAGCAGGGCCTCCCAAGGGCACAATACCCAGACCAAAGCCATCAGTTCCTAATGCCCATGGGGTGTATCCCTCTCAACCCAGGGGGAGGGGCCCCAGGAATAGAGGAAGAGGTTCCCAAAGAGGTCATTTTGGAGACCCTTATCCATCTGGATCTGGACGCCCTAGGGACTCTCATCAATATGAAAGTCCAAGGAGATCTAATGGTGATTGGCGCGACTACCGTGACGATTCTCGCCGGGGGGATACGACAGCCACTATAGGACCCCCACTTGTCCTTATAATAGACCATTCCACCCGTATGACAGTAATGTGAGGAATGGGTATTATGACTCTTACGGTGACCGAGGGAGAGAGCAGGATTTGTTCACTCGGTCTCCTTATAGTTATAATCAGTACCCCCCTGCACCTCCTCATCCCTCGGGTTTTCACAGGGCCACCCAGGATTTCCTTGGGAGCCCAGAAGGAAAAGAGGTGTCCGAGGAGGTTGGAGGGTCAGAAGCAAAAAGACCAAGGACAAGGTAGGTTCAGGTGTCTTTAATTTGAGCTCTGTAAGCTTAACGGACGAGGAGAACCTTGTTCTGGATAAGGGATTGAAATATGTCCCCCCCAGAACTATGAATAGGTTCACTACATTTATTGACGTCCACAAGTTTGTCCGCAAGCTCAATGTTCAGAGACACTTTCTGAACCCTTCCAATGTCCCAATTAGTGCTCCTGTATCCCAGGACGCTAATGTCCATACAGGGTTGGCTAACCCTTCTCTATTCAATCCCCCTGGTTTTGTGGCACCAGCGATTAACGTGTTTCGCAATTTGGTGTTGCGGGACCTCGAGAAATTACCAAGTAGGAGGATACACACAAATCCCAAAATTAAGATAGGGTTAAAACAACTATGTGAACAGAAAGATCTGATCATTTGTCCAGCCGACAAGGGTAGTTACATAGTTACATAGTTAGTCAGGTTGAAAAAAGACCATCCAGTTCAACCATAAAAAAAAAAAATGGTACAATCCCATATACCCAATTCTATACCCACAGTTGATCCAGAGGAAGGCAAAAAACCCCAGCAGAGCATGATCCAATTTGCTACAGCAGGGGAAAAATTCCTTCCTGATTCCTTCCTGATCCCCGGAGAGGCAATCGGATATTCCCCGGATCAACTTTACCTATAAATGTCAGTACCCAGTTATATTATGTACATTTAAGTAAGAATCCAGGCCCTTCTTAAAGCAATCTACTGAGCTGGCCAGAACCACCTCTGCAGGGTGTCTATTCCACATTTTCACAGCTCTTACTGTGAAGAAACCTTTCCGTATTTGGAGGTGAAATCTCTTTTCCTCTAGACGCAAAGAGTGCCCCCTTGTTCTTTGTGTTGACCGTAAAGTGAATTACGCAACACCAAGTCCACTATATGGACCCCTTATATATTTGTACATGTTGATCATATCCCCCCTTAATCTCCTCTTCTCAAGAGTGAATAAATTCAGTTCCTCTAATCTTTCCTCATAGCTGATCTCCTTCATGCCTCTTATCAGTTTGGTTGCCCTTCTCTGCACTTTCTCCAGTTCCCCAATATCCTTTTTGAGAACTGGGGCCCAAAACTGAACTGCATATTCCAGATGAGGTCTTACTAATGACTTGAACAGGGGCAAAATGATATCTCTCTCTCTCTGGAGACCATACCTCTCTTAATACAAGAAAGGACTTTGCTCGCTTTGGAAACCGCAGCTTGGCATTGCATGCCATTATTGAGCTTATGATCTACCAAAACCCCCAGATCCTTCTCCACTATGGATCCCCCCAGTTGTACTCCCCCTAGTATGTATGATGCATTCATATTCTTAGCCCCCAAGTGCATAACTTTACATTTATCAACATTAAACCTCATCTGCCACATAGTCACCCAATTAGACAGAGCATTGAGGTCGGCTTGTAAATTGGCGACATCCTGTAAAGACGTTATTCCACTGCATAGCTTAGTGTCATCTGCAAAGACAGAAATGTTACTTTTGATCTCAGACCCAATATCATTTATAAAGATATTAAAAAGTAAGGGTCCCAGCACTGAACCTTGGGGTACACCACTGATAACCTTGGACCATTCAGAGTAATGCCGCATACACACGACCATTTTTCACGACGTTAAAAATGCCATTTTTTAAATTGGGCATTAAAAACGATCATGTGTAGGCTCCAGAGCATTTTTAACGACGTGAAAAATGGCCTAAAAAAATGAGAACCTGCTCTATTTTTTCACGTCGTTTTTTTTAACGACGTGAAAAACGGTAGTGTGTATGCTTTTACGAGGGGAAAAAAAATGCGCATGCTTAGAATCAAGTATGAGACGGGAGCGCTCGTTCTGGTAAAACTAGTGTTCGTAATGGAGATAGTACATTCATTACGCTGTAACGGACTGAAAAGCACAAGGCTGAAAAGAGCGAATCGTCGCTCAACAAACTTTACTAACATGAAGGGTGGCGCCATTCGAACGGAACTTCCCCTTTATAGTGCCGTCGTACGTGTTGTACGTCACTGCGCTTTGCTCGAGCGTTTTTTTAAATGAACGTGTGTATGCAAGACAGGCTTAAGAGGAAACAAGAAAAATCACGTCGAGAAAAACTTTGTTTTTGAAAATGACATTAAAAACGATCGTGTGTACGCGGCATTTAGAATCATTAACCACTACTCTCTGAATTCTGTCTTTTAGCCAGTTTTCTATCCATTTACAAACTGATATTTCCAATCCTGTAGACTTTACCTTGCACATGAGCTGTGTGTGGGGAACTGTATCGAACGCTTTTGCAAAATCCAAGTATACCACGTCCACAGCCACCCCTCTGTCCAAGGTTTTACTTACCTCTTCATAAAAACAAATCAGGTTTGTCTGACAACTTCTGTCTTTCATGAATCTATGCTGTCTGTTGCTTAAATAGTTTTTTCCCAGCAAGAACTCATCTATGTGGTCTTTTATTAATCTCTCCAGTATCTTCCCAACTATAGAAGTTAAACTAACAGGTCTATAGTTACTTGGTAAAGACTTAATTCCCTTTTTAAATATAGGCACCACATTGGCCCTGCGCCAATCCAGTGGTACTATTCCTGTCATTAATGAGTCCCTAAAAATTAAATACAATGGCTTTGAAATTACAGAGCTCAATTCTTTTAGGATCCGTGGGTGTATGCCATCTGGTCCAGGTGCTTTATCCACCTTTATTCCATCTAAATATTTCTGGACCATATCACTTTTGAGCCATTGTGGATTTGGGGCTGTGTCACTACCACCCCCATTTTGGACATGAGTTCCCCTATGCTCCTTTGTATACACAGAACTGAAGAAAGTATTTAATAAATTAGCCTTCTCTTTGTCCCCAGTCACCCACTCTAGATTATTTTGTAAAGGGCCTACATGCTCAGACTTGACCTTTTTACTATTAATATATTTGAAGGATTTTTTGGGGTTTGTCCTACTATCTTTTGCAATCTGTCGTTCATTTTGAATTTTTGCATCCTTGATTTCCTTTATACATATCCTGTTATATTCTTTGTAACATTCAAATGACACTAGTGTTCCCTCATTTTTATATTTTTTAAAAACTCTTTTCTTATAGTTTATAGCTTTTTTAACTTTGGCAGTGAGCCACATAGGTTTTATTTTTAGCCTTTTAAACTTATTGCCCATGGGAATATACTTTGCAGTGAGTTCACAAACAGTCTTTTTGAAGAATTCCCATTTCTGTTCTGTGCCCATTGATGCCAATATTCCCTCCCAGTCTAAGTCCTGGAGAGCAGCCCTCATCCTTGGAAAATTTGCTCTCTTGAAATAAGTGTTTTTATCTTTCCCGTATGTGATTTTTGCTTACAACTAACATCAAATGAAATCATGTTATGGTCACTGCTACCCAGGTGTTCCTTTATCTGAACATTAGTAATACGCTCTGCATGGTTTGAGATTACCAGGTCCAACAGAGCATCATTCCTAGTTGGGGCCTCAATAAACTGGACCATAAAATTGTCCTGCAATAGGTTTATAAATTTTTGCCCTTTAACTGTCCCAGGAGTTCCATTACTCCAGTCAATTTCTGGGTAGTTAAAATCCCCCATTATTATCACCATCCCAGCCCTTTCCATCTGTGCAAGGACCTGAGACTCCACCTCCTCATTAACATTGGGTGGTCTATAACAAACTCCAATGATTAACTTTGAACTACGCACATCTGTATGCAGTTCCAACCATAATGCTTCAAACTCATCCCACTCTCCATCCACCAGGTCCTCTTTCACACTCGCTTTGAGATCACTTCTCACATAGAGACAGACCCCTCCACCGTCTTTTTACCCTGTCGGTGGTGCTATTGTCGTGCTGGACAAGAAGGATTATATTAAAGAAATGGATAAAATCCTTAGTGATTCAGATACTTATAGGCTGATTTTGACAGATCCCACTTCAAAATATAAGAAAGCCCTTGTAGAACTTGTCGATGAGGGTCTTTCTCTGTCTATTCTGGACAAAAAGGAAAGGAGTTTCCTAGTGCCAGTAGCGCCGAGGATACCGGACATTTATTACCTGCCTAAGGTCCATAAAGACCCAGTCAATCCCCTCGGTCACAGCAAGAATAGGGAAATATATTGATTTCCACTTACAGCCTCTGGTCAGAGTCATGCCCTCCTATTTGAAGGACACAGGTGACACTATCAGATTGTTGCAAACTGTGGACTTCCGGGAGGGCACGATTCTCGTCACAGCTGATGTAGCGGCCCTTTATACGTGCATACCCCATCAATTGGGGTTTGAGGCAGTTGAATATTACCTATCGCAGAGCGCCACTCTGTCTAATATCCAGCGTAACTTCATTATGCAACTTTTGAGGTTCGCCACCACTCACAACTACTTTTGGTTTCAGAACAACTACTATTTACAGACCAAAGGTGTGGCGATGGGGGCTAAATTGGCCCCCAGCCTGGCCAATTTATTTATGGCCAAATGGGAGGAGGATGTCATCTATGCCCACAAGAGACCTGAATTGGTTTTGTGGGCTCGTTACATAGATGACATCCTCTTCCTATAGAAGGGAGACCTTAGATCCTTAGAAGATTTCATGGCCTCGCTTAATGTCAATGTCAATGATCGAGGCATAAAACTTAGTTACGAAGCCAGTGCACTTTCTCGATAAAACTTAGTTACGAAGCCAGTGCACTTTCTCGATTTGGAAATCAAGGTGGTTGATCACAGGTTGGAGTTCATTACCTTTTTTAAACCAACCGACCGCAATGGGTACATCCCTCTGGACAGCTGTCACCACCCTCAGTGGCTTAAGTCAGTGCCACGGAGTCAGTTTCTGTGCTTGCGGAGGAACTGCTCTAAGGTGAGCGATTTCACTGCTCAGGCGGCTGTCTTGAGGGGTCATTTCATTGATAAAGGTTACCCACCAGATGATCTTGATGAAGAAATCGGTCGGATCCAGCGGATCGATCGTATTTCTTTATTAGAGGTTGGCCCTACAAAAATTCCAAACTATAAATTCAAATGGTCTTTTTTCACCACTTACTCTATCCAGTCCCGGCAAATAAAAGATATACTCAATACACATTGGGGTGTCCTACGGAGTGATGCACTCCTTGGAGCAGTAATACCAGAGCAGGCAGGGGTGATCTTCAGAGGAGCTCGGTCTGTCCAAGTGTAACGTTTGTTTACATAATATCAGTGGCAGACGTAGGAGCGAGACTTTTCAGTCCACTGTCACTTTGAAGATTTACCAAATGAAGTGTTTCACCACCTGCGCTATGCAATATATTGTATACCTTTTGACGTGCCCATGTAAGAAGCAATATGTGGGACGTACAATTAGGACCTTTAGCGTCAGGGTGAACGAACATATTGCTAACATCAAAGGTGGCAAAACCAACCACAGCGTCCCTCGTCATTATTTGGAGCACCACGATCGTGACCCTACAGGCACACAATTCCTGGCAATAGACCAGTTTGTCTCCCATTGGAGGGGAGAATCCCTTGTCTGGGGAGTATCCCGCCTGGAGACGTACTGGATCTATGAGCTCTGTACGTACGCACCACATGGAATGAATGTGGAGTGGGACATAAATTCGTTCATCAATTCAGCTTAGGTGCTTTCCCCTCCACCTTCGTTCCCTGGTATTGTCCTTTTACGAACACTTAAGTCTTTGGCAGCGTTTGGGACTTGTGTGTGTCCTTCTTCTGGCCTTGTTCCCCCTTTTTTTGGCCTCCCCTGCCTTTTTCTTTTGTCAGTGTTCTGTTACGTGCAGGTATATATTTGTTATTTATCAGTCATTGTAGATCTTACTAAGAAGTGAAAAGTATATTTCACTTCATCCACTAGATGGCGCTGATATATTGGTATATCAGACATCTGGTTTATACACATAGCTGACCTTTATAATGTCAGCTTTTTTATTGTGCATGGTGGTATAGAGGCCTCAGCTTCCCCCATGCATCATTCACGGCGGGTGGTGTGCTATATTAAAAAAAAATAATAATAATTATATTTTAACCAGCCCTTTTGTTGTTTCCGCAGCGCGAGACCACGTGACGCTGGCGACGCCAGTGCGAGTCGCCGGGTCACGCGCTGTTTGGTGTGTAGGCGGTACGCGCATGCTCGCCGTCGGCCTGCGCGTCACTGCCATACATCATGCACTAGGCCCCGCCCATCTCGGAATCATGGCGGGGACCTAGGCACTCCAGGCCTCAGTTTAGTAGCGGACTCACTTCCTGGAAAGACTACACTACACATGCTCGATGTGTAGGTAGTGCGCACCTGCCTGCTATTGGCCGGCGCGTCATTGCCATACACCGCGCATTAGGCCCCACCCACCCTGGAATTATGGCGGAGACCTGGGCGCTCCAAGCCTCGTTTTGGTAGTGTGTTCATTTCCGGGATTAATCACACTACACACGCTATGCCCACCATCCAGGCTTTTGATTATGATCATGTCAGAGATCATCAAGGGTATGTGCATATGTGAGATGTAATAATTTATTTCAGTGAGTGATTTACCCACAGATGATGATGCTATGAGTCATCAGTTTTACTGGTGAGTTATGGTGGAGAGATGTGTGGGCGTTTATCGCCGCACACCCTCCCCTTTCTCTCCAGGTTGTTTGGTATGATACCTGCCATTGGAGGTCGTCCAGTTCACCCTTTAGCCCTGCCAATGAGTTACTGGGTTGGATATGGGGGCGTTTACCGCCGCATGCCCACCCATTTTTTCTCATTTTGGCAGGCTTTTTGGAGCCCTCCATTGGACGACAGTCACGCTGGTCAGTATGTCCAGCCCCTCATTGCTCGCTTCCTGGGACTTTGTGTATTTGAGCGATCATGATTGGCTGGCTATTGGACAAGAACCGCCTACTGGTCATCAGGTGACATTCTTTCTCCAATCCTATGTTGTTAGTAAATTTCTCTCTGATTGGCCAATCACTGTGTTTGATCATGAGTCTTACTATAAATGTTTGGCAGTGGAAGGAGTTGGTTGATGCCCCTGTTGAAGTACACTAGTACGAAACGCGTCGGGATTGCTCACCACTTCACTCACTGCCCTTTTAATACGTTTTTTATGCCTATGTGATCACTTTTATTTGTTGGTTTTTCAAATAAACCTACATTGACCTGCACTATCGGAGCCTTCCTTTCTTTTCAAATTTTTCCATGATTGATCGAACAAGTTGAGGCTCTCTCCCTATGTGCGATTTACTTTTCCGGTGAGATTTTCCGGATTGAAGGTGGTTTCTTCTCTATCTGATGACTTCGGTGATCGTGCTTCGAATCCTGAATCTTCTTCCAAGTCGGGGAACCTGCTGGGGAGTTTTTTCATCTGGAATTCGTGTGATCCAGTCTGTAGACGAGCAGAAGGGAACTGCCACTGAAATCTTCCCAACGTCTGTTTGATCTGCCCTAAACCCACAGATCCACCCGTTCCGGTAAGGGTATTTTATCCTCCCTACATCCTCAGAAGTTGTTTGATGATCCATATTATTACACGTGTGGTTTCTTATATTATTTCTTCACAGCACGGATTTTGTTTATGGACACTTGTTGTGGACTCACTTCATTGTTGTGTTGCTTTTTTCATTTTGATACCCGTTTCTCGGAGCTCTCTTATAATTATCATTCCAGCGCTACATCTTCATTCACATGCTGAGGATTGGATTTGACTGATCCCCGAGGGAGTGTGAGCCCTGTGTCAAGGGGTGGAACTTCAAGCCAATGGAGGGTCAAGGGCCGAAGAAATTGGGGTCTCAGTAGTGGGGGTACCCAAGTATTATTGTGATGTAACGCAGATTGGAGAAGAGAACCTACCCAGACTCTTGAGGAGAGATCTGCGAAGAGATCAACTGGAAGACCCGTTGGGAAAACTGGCCCTGGAAGCATTAGAGAACAAAACCCCAGACACACTTCTGAAGGACCCATCAAAAGGGGCTCGCCTACTGAGGAAGGAATGGGATCAGTTACAGATGCATCAAGGGGTGGTCTACTGAAGGGGCCCCTCTGATGATCTGGAGGACAAGTGGCAACTGTTTCTGCCTGAGAAGTATTGGAAGACTGTCCTGACATGACGATCATGGTCACTTAGGATCGGAAAGAACTTTTCAACTAGTGAGGAATAGGGATGAGCTCGGTGTTCGAGTCGAACATACGTTCGACTCGAACATCGGCTGTTCGATCGTTCGGCGAAGATCGAACGATTTGGGCCGTTCGCGCCTAATTCGAGTGACGCGAACGGCCCACAATGCACTACGCCATCGCAGTGTCATCCAGGCGCTGTGATTGGCCAAGCATGCACTGTGACCCCGCATGCTTGGCCAATCACAGCGCCGGCAGCGAGGAGAGCAATGATTGGCCACAGGCAGGATGCCTGTGGCCAATTATTGCTGAGGGTGTTTAGTACACGCCCCACACTATAAAAGGCCGCCAGCACGGCGGCCTAGTGTAGTGTGTTCCGGAGCAGGGAAAGAGAAGCATAGGCAGGGACAGTGACATTTTTTTTTCTTGCTTAACCTGGATTCCTTTAGTTTAAGGAAAGAGAAGGATAGGTAGGGAGAGTGTCAGTGTGTTTTACTGTGCTAATCCTTGTTTCTAGGGACAGGGAAGGACAGTGAGGGAAATTCTCCTTGTGCTATACTGTGCTAAAGCATTGATCATCAACCATCTTTAAAAAAACATTTTTTATAGGGACAGAAAACTATAGGTAGGGAGAGTGTCAGTGTGTTTTACTGTGCTAATCCTTGTTTCTAGGGACAGGGAAGGACAGTGAGGGAAATTCTCCTTGTGCTATACTGTGCTAAAGCATTGATCATCAACCATCTTTAAAAAAACATTTTTTCTAGGGACAGAAAACTATAGGTAGGGAGAGTGTCAGTGTGTTTTACTGTGCTAATCCTTGTTTCTAGGTACAGGGAAGGACAGTGAGGGAAATTCTCCTTGTGCTATACTGTGCTAAAGCATTGATCATCAACCATCTTTAAAAAAACATTTTTTCTAGGGACAGAAAACTATAGGTAGCGAGAGTGTCACTGTGGTTTACTGTGCTAATCCTTGTTTCTAGGGACAGGGAAGGACAGTGAGGGAAATTCTCCTTGTGCTATACTGTGCTAAAGCATTGATCATCAACCATCTTTAAAAAAACATTTTTTCTAGGGACAGAAAACTATAGGTAGCGAGAGTGTCACTGTGGTTTACTGTGCTAATCCTTGTTTCTAGGGACAGGGAAGGACAGTGAGGGAAATTCTCCTTGTGCTATACTGTGCTAAAACATTGATCATCAACCATCTTTAAAAAAACATTTTTTCTAGGGACAGAAAACTATAGGTAGCGAGAGTGTCACTGTGGTTTACTGTGCTAATCCTTGTTTCTAGGGACAGGGAAGGACAGTGAGGGAAATTCTCCTTGTGCTATACTGTGCTAAAGCATTGATCATCAACCATCTTTAAAAAAACATTTTTTCTAGGGACAGAAAACTATAGGTAGCGAGAGTGTCACTGTGGTTTACTGTGCTAATCCTTGTTTCTAGGGACAGGGAAGGACAGTGAGGGAAATTCTCCTTGTGCTATACTGTGCTAAAACATTGATCATCAACCATCTTTAAAAAAACATTTTTTCTAGGGACAGAAAATTATAGGTAGCGAGAGTGTCACTGTGGTTTACTGTGCTAATCCTTGTTTCTAGGGACAGGGAAGGACAGTGAGGGAAATTCTCCTTGTGCTATACTGTGCTAAAACATTGATCATCAACCATCTTTAAAAAAACATTTTTTCTAGGGACAGAAAACTATAGGTAGCGAGAGTGTCACTGTGGTTTACTGTGCTAATCCTTGTTTCTAGGGACAGGGAAGGACAGTGAGGGAAATTCTCCTTGTGCTATACTGTGCTAAAGCATTGATCATCAACCATCTTTAAAAAAACATTTTTTCTAGGGACAGAAAACTATAGGTAGCGAGAGTGTCACTGTGGTTTACTGTGCTAATCCTTGTTTCTAGGGACAGGGAAGGACAGTGAGGGAAATTCTCCTTGTGCTATACTGTGCTAAAACATTGATCATCAACCATCTTTAAAAAAACATTTTTTCTAGGGACAGAAAACTATAGGTATCGAGAGTGTCACTGTGGTTTACTGTGCTAATCCTTGTTTCTAGGGACAGGGAAGGACAGTGAGGGAAATTCTCCTTGTGCTATACTGTGCTAAAACATTGATCATCAACCATCTTTAAAAAAACATTTTTTCTAGGGACAGAAAACTATAGGTAGCGAGAGTGTCACTGTGGTTTACTGTGCTAATCCTTGTTTCTAGGGACAGGGAAGGACAGTGAGGGAAATTCTCCTTGTGCTATACTGTGCTAAAACATTGATCATCAACCATCTTTAAAAAAAAATTTTTTCTAGGGACAGAAAACTATAGGTAGCGAGAGTGTCACTGTGGTTTACTGTGCTAATCCTTGTTTCTAGGGACAGGGAAGGACAGTGAGGGAAATTCTCCTTGTGCTATACTGTGCTAAAGCATTGATCATCAACCATCTTTAAAAAAACATTTTTTCTAGGGACAGTAAACTATAGGTAGCGAGAGTGTCACTGTGGTTTACTGTGCTAATCCTTGTTTCTAGGGACAGGGAAGGACAGTGAGGGAAATTCTCCTTGTGCTATACTGTGCTAAAACATTGATCATCAACCATCTTTAAAAAAACATTTTTTCTAGGGACAGAAAACTATAGGTAGCGAGAGTGTCACTGTGGTTTACTGTGCTAATCCTTGTTTCTAGGGACAGGGAAGGACAGTGAGGGAAATTCTCCTTGTGCTATACTGTGCTAAAGCATTGATCATCAACCATCTTTAAAAAAACATTTTTTCTAGGGACAGAAAACTATAGGTAGCGAGAGTGTCACTGTGGTTTACTGTGCTAATCCTTGTTTCTAGGGATAGGGAAGGACAGTGAGGGAAATTCTCCTTGTGCTATACTGTGCTAAAACATTGATCATCAACCATCTTTAAAAAAACATTTTTTCTAGGGACAGAAAACTATAGGTATCGAGAGTGTCACTGTGGTTTACTGTGCTAATCCTTGTTTCTAGGGACAGGGAAGGACAGTGAGGGGAATTCTCCTTGTGCTATACTGTGCTAAAACATTGATCATCAACCATCTTTAAAAAAACATTTTTTCTAGGGACAGAAAACTATAGGTAGCGAGAGTGTCACTGTGTTTTACTGTGCTAATCCTTGTTTCTAGGGACAGGGAAGGACAGTGAGGGAAATTCTCCTTGTGCTATACTGTGCTAAAGCATTGATCATCAACCATCTTTAAAAAAACATTTTTTCTAGGGACAGAAAACTATAGGTAGCGAGAGTGTCACTGTGTTTTACTGTGCTAATCCTTGTTTCTAGGGACAGGGAAGGACAGTGAGGGAAATTCTCCTTGTGCTATACTGTGCTAAAACATTGATCATCAACCATCTTTAAAAAAACATTTTTTCTAGGGACAGTAAACTATAGGTAGCGAGAGTGTCACTGTGGTTTACTGTGCTAATCCTTGTTTCTAGGGACAGGGAAGGACAGTGAGGGAAATTCTCCTTGTGCTATACTGTGCTAAAGCATTGATCATCAACCATCTTTAAAAAAACATTTTTTCTAGGGACAGAAAACTATAGGTAGCGAGAGTGTCACTGTGTTTTACTGTGCTAATCCTTGTTTCTAGGGACAGGGAAGGACAGTGAGGGAAATTCTCCTTGTGCTATACTGTGCTAAAACATTGATCATCAACCATCTTTAAAAAAACATTTTTTCTAGGGACAGTAAACTATAGGTAGCGAGAGTGTCACTGTGGTTTACTGTGCTAATCCTTGTTTCTAGGGACAGGGAAGGACAGTGAGGGAAATTCTCCTTGTGCTATACTGTGCTAAAACATTGATCATCAACCATCTTTAAAAAAACATTTTTTTCTAGGGACAGAAAACTATAGGTAGCGAGAGTGTCACTGTGGTTTACTGTGCTAATCCTTGTTTCTAGGGACAGGGAAGGACAGTGAGGGAAATTCTCCTTGTGCTATACTGTGCTAAAGCATTGATCATCAACCATCTTTAAAAAAACATTTTTTCTAGGGACAGAAAACTATAGGTAGCGAGAGTGTCACTGTGGTTTACTGTGCTAATCCTTGTTTCTAGGGACAGGGAAGGACAGTGAAGGAAATTCTCCTTGTGCTATACTGTGCTAAAACATTGATCATCAACCATCTTTAAAAAAACATTTTTTTTAGGGACAGAAAACTATAGGTATCGAGAGTGTCACTGTGGTTTACTGTGCTAATCCTTGTTTCTAGGGACAGGGAAGAACAGTGAGGGAAATTCTCCTTGTGCTATACTGTGCTAAAGCATTGATCATCAACCATCTTTAAAAAAACATTTTTTATAGGGACAGAAAACTATAGGTAGGGAGAGTGTCAGTGTGTTTTACTGTGCTAATCCTTGTTTCTAGGGACAGGGAAGGACAGTGAGGGAAATTCTCCTTGTGCTATACTGTGCTAAAGCATTGATCATCAACCATCTTTAAAAAAAAAAAATTCTAGGGACAGAAAACTATAGGTAGGGAGAGTGTCAGTGTGTTTTACTGTGCTAATCCTTGTTTCTAGGGACAGGGAAGGACAGTGAGGGAAATTCTCCTTGTGCTATACTGTGCTAAAGCATTGATCATCAACCATCTTTAAAAAAACATTTTTTCTAGGGACAGAAAACTATAGGTAGCGAGAGTGTCACTGTGGTTTACTGTGCTAATCCTTGTTTCTAGGGACAGGGAAGGACAGTGAGGGAAATTCTCCTTGTGCTATACTGTGCTAAAGCATTGATCATCAACCATCTTTAAAAAAACATTTTTTCTAGGGACAGAAAACTATAGGTAGCGAGAGTGTCACTGTGATTTACTGTGCTAATCCTTGTTTCTAGGGACAGGGAAGGACAGTGAGGGAAATTCTCCTTGTGCTATACTGTGCTAAAACATTGATCATCAACCATCTTTAAAAAAACATTTTTTCTAGGGACAGAAAACTATAGGTAGCGAGAGTGTCACTGTGGTTTACTGTGCTAATCCTTGTTTCTAGGGACAGGGAAGGACAGTGAGGGAAATTCTCCTTGTGCTATACTGTGCTAAAGCATTGATCATCAACCATCTTTAAAAAAACATTTTTTCTAGGGACAGAAAACTATAGGTAGCGAGAGTGTCACTGTGGTTTACTGTGCTAATCCTTGTTTCTAGGGATAGGGAAGGACAGTGAGGGAAATTCTCCTTGTGCTATACTGTGCTAAAACATTGATCATCAACCATCTTTAAAAAAACATTTTTTCTAGGGACAGAAAACTATAGGTATCGAGAGTGTCACTGTGGTTTACTGTGCTAATCCTTGTTTCTAGGGACAGGGAAGGACAGTGAGGGAAATTCTCCTTGTGCTATACTGTGCTAAAACATTGATCATCAACCATCTTTAAAAAAACATTTTTTCTAGGGACAGAAAACTATAGGTAGCGAGAGTGTCACTGTGGTTTACTGTGCTAATCCTTGTTTCTAGGGACAGGGAAGGACAGTGAGGGAAATTCTCCTTGTGCTATACTGTGCTAAAGCATTGATCATCAACCATCTTTAAAAAAACATTTTTTCTAGGGACAGAAAACTATAGGTAGCGAGAGTGTCACTGTGGTTTACTGTGCTAATCCTTGTTTCTAGGGATAGGGAAGGACAGTGAGGGAAATTCTCCTTGTGCTATACTGTGCTAAAACATTGATCATCAACCATCTTTAAAAAAACATTTTTTCTAGGGACAGAAAACTATAGGTAGCGAGAGTGTCACTGTGTTTTACTGTGCTAATCCTTGTTTCTAGGGACAGGGAAGGACAGTGAGGGAAATTCTCCTTGTGCTATACTGTGCTAAAGCATTGATCATCAACCATCTTTAAAAAAACATTTTTTCTAGGGACAGAAAACTATAGGTAGCGAGAGTGTCACTGTGGTTTACTGTGCTAATCCTTGTTTCTAGGGACAGGGAAGGACAGTGAGGGAAATTCTCCTTGTGCTATACTGTGCTAAAACATTGATCATCAACCATCTTTAAAAAAACATTTTTTCTAGGGACAGTAAACTATAGGTAGCGAGAGTGTCACTGTGGTTTACTGTGCTAATCCTTGTTTCTAGGGACAGGGAAGGACAGTGAGGGAAATTCTCCTTGTGCTATACTGTGCTAAAGCATTGATCATCAACCATCTTTAAAAAAACATTTTTTCTAGGGACAGAAAACTATAGGTAGCGAGAGTGTCACTGTGTTTTACTGTGCTAATCCTTGTTTCCAGGGACAGGGAAGGACAGTGAGGGAAATTCTCCTTGTGCTATACTGTGCTAAAGCATTGATCATCAACCATCTTTAAAAAAACATTTTTTCTAGGGACAGAAAACTATAGGTAGCGAGAGTGTCACTGTGGTTTACTGTGCTAATCCTTGTTTCTAGGGACAGGGAAGGACAGTGAGGGAAATTCTCCTTGTGCTATACTGTGCTAAAACATTGATCATCAACCATCTTTAAAAAAACATTTTTTCTAGGGACAGTAAACTATAGGTAGCGAGAGTGTCACTGTGGTTTACTGTGCTAATCCTTGTTTCTAGGGACAGGGAAGGACAGTGAGGGAAATTCTCCTTGTGCTATACTGTGCTAAAGCATTGATCATCAACCATCTTTAAAAAAACATTTTTTCTAGGGACAGAAAACTATAGGTAGCGAGAGTGTCACTGTGTTTTACTGTGCTAATCCTTGTTTCTAGGGACAGGGAAGGACAGTGAGGGAAATTCTCCTTGTGCTATACTGTGCTAAAACATTGATCATCAACCATCTTTAAAAAAACATTTTTTCTAGGGACAGTAAACCATAGGTAGCGAGAGTGTCACTGTGGTTTACTGTGCTAATCCTTGTTTCTAGGGACAGGGAAGGACAGTGAGGGAAATTCTCCTTGTGCTATACTGTGCTAAAACATTGATCATCAACCATCTTTAAAAAAACATTTTTTCTAGGGACAGAAAACTATAGGTAGCGAGAGTGTCACTGTGGTTTACTGTGCTAATCCTTGTTTCTAGGGACAGGGAAGGACAGTGAGGGAAATTCTCCTTGTGCTATACTGTGCTAAAGCATTGATCATCAACCATCTTTAAAAAAACATTTTTTCTAGGGACAGTAAACTATAGGTAGCGAGAGTGTCACTGTGGTTTACTGTGCTAATCCTTGTTTCTAGGGACAGGGAAGGACAGTGAGGGAAATTCTCCTTGTGCTATACTGTGCTAAAGCATTCCTCATCAACCATCTTTGAAATCCTTGTTTTTTGAACAGTCAGGGAAATTGTCATTGTGCTATTCTGTGCGAAAGCAATCATCCTCAACCATATTTAGAAATCCTTAAGTAAAGGGACAGAGAAGGACACCTGAAGGTAGCCCTTATTGCTTTTTTCCCATCTCCCTGCAGGCCATCCATTAGAATGTCTGGAAGGCAAACAATGAGAGGCAGACAGTCAGGAGGCAATAAAAGAGGGCAAGCAGGCTCTGTGTCTGGGGGCAACAGTGCTGGTCGTGGACGCGGTGCATTGTCTTCAGCACATGGCCATGGGACACGCTTGTCCTTCTTTTCGGCAGCTGGACATGTTGAGCCACATCATGCCGAAGACTTGGTAGAGTGGATGACCAAGCCCTCCTCCTCCTCCTCATCCTCTCTCACCCAGGCTCAGGGTACTGGCAAAGCAGCTGCCAAAGCGTCCTCTTCCCTGGTATCAATGTCAGACTCATCATCAGTCACTCCTTCCCTAGACCCACCATGTCCTCCTCCTGAGGAGTCCCCCGAACTGTTTGAGCACAGTGTTGGGTACATGCTCCAGGAGGATGCCCAGCGTTTCGAAGGGTCTGATGATGAAACCCAGCTACAGGAAGGCAGTAGCGTGAGAGCAGACAGAGGGGATGCTCAAGAAGGACACCAATCTGGCAGTCATGTTCCAGCAGCTGCAGCATACTGCCAGATTGGCTCCAGTGATGAGGAGGGAGGGGATGATGAGGTCACTGACTCCACGTGGGTGCCTAATTGGAGAGAGGAGGAGGATGAGGAGGAGGCACATCTCCAACGAGGCAGGATGCCCTTTGGTGGCCAGCGTAAGGGCAGTACACCGACGGAATCACACCGCAGAGCTCCGCCTGTGCAGGGCGCTGCCTCTGCCCGTCATTCAAAAAGTTCTTTGGTGTGGGCCTTTTTTGAGGCTAGTGCATCAGATCGCACAGCTGCTGTTTGCAACATATGTCTCAAGCGTATATCGCGTGGCCAAAACATCAGCCGCTTGGGTACCACATGCCTGACCAGACATATGTTGACCTGCCATGCAGCTCGTTGGCAAGCCTACCTCAAAGACCCACACCAAAGAACAAAGCGGACCTCTCCTTGCACCGCATCAGCTGGGATCTCCAACCCCACTATAACTTCAGTCCTCTCTGAAACATGCACTGAGAGGAATGAAGGTGTAGAATTAGGTGTGTCACAGCCAAGTACTTGCGGCCACTCTGCTAGCAGTACACCGACGTCCGATTCTAGCAGGCAAATTTCCCTGCCCCAGCTGCTGGACCGTCGAAAGAAGTTCACTCCCAGCCATCCACATGCCCAGCGGTTGAATGCTAGCTTGGCTAAATTGCTAGCGCTTCAACTGCTGCCTTTTCAGTTGGTAGACTCGGCCCCCTTCCGTGAGTTTGTGCAATGTGCGGTTCCTCAGTGGCAGGTTCCCAAACGCCACTTTTTCTCACGGAAGGCTATTCCGGCTCTCTACCGGCATGTGGAAGGCAATGTCTTGGCCTCGCTGGACAGGGCGGTCAGCGGTAAGGTGCATATTACCGCTGACTCATGGTCCAGCAGGCATGGACAGGGACGTTACCTTTCTTTCACGGCCCATTGGGTCACTCTTTTGGCAGCTGGGAAGGATGCAGGACAAGGTGCAGTAGTGTTGGAGGTTGTTCCACCGCCACGCCTACAAAATGCTACTAGTGGTTGTGACACACCTCTCTCCTCCACCCCCTCCTCTTCTTCTTCCTCCATGGCCTCTTCCTGTGCTTTGTCCTCTGAACCAGCGGTGCTCCGTAGCCGTTCAAGGGGCTACGCAAGTACGCAGGCAAAAAGATGCCATGCCGTGCTTGCGCTGGTGTGTTTGGGGGACAGAAGCCACACTGGGGCAGAGGTCCTGTCTGCTCTGCAGGGCCAGGCCGAGAGGTGGTTGACGCCACGCCAGCTTAAGCCAGGAATGGTGGTTTGCGACAATGGCACCAACCTCCTCTCTGCCCTCCGACAGGGACAACTGACCCATGTGCCCTGTGTGGCTCACGTCCTTAACCTGGTGGTGCAGCGGTTCTTGGGCAGGTACCCGGGCTTACAGGATGTCCTGAGGCAGGCCAGGAAAGTCTGTGTGCATTTCCGCAGATCTTATAATGCCAGTGCTCGCCTGGCTGAGCTGCAAAAGGAGTTGAACCTGCCCAAGAACCGCCTTATATGTGACATGCCCACCAGGTGGAACTCAACGTTGGCCATGCTGCAGCGGCTGCACACGCAGCAGAGGGCCATCAATGAGTACCTGTGCGACTACGGCACCAGGACAGGGTCAGGGGAGCTTGGTTTTTTTTCTCCACGCCAGTGGGGCATGATCAGGGATGCATGCACTGTCCTGGCACCATTTGAGGAGGCCACGAGGATGGTGAGCTGTGACAGTGCATGCATCAGTGACACTGTACCTCTTGTCCACCTGTTGGAGCACACGCTGCGTGGAATAATGGACAGGGCACTTGAGGCAGAACAGAGGCAGGAAGAGGAGGACTTCCTTGCCTCTCAAGGCCCCCTTTACCCAGACAGTGTTCCTTCTGTCCCACCCATCGCACAGGAAGAGGAGGAGGAGGAGGAGGAGGAGGAGGATTGTGTCAGCATGGAGGTGAAGGCTGGCACTCGGCATCATCAGCAGCAGTCTTTTAGGGATGATTTACAGTCCCAAGAAACCAGTGGACTTGTACGTGGCTGGGAGGAGGTGGCTGCGGATCATGTCGTCCTTAGTGACCCAGAGGACTCCGGACCGAATGCCTCAGCTAACCTACGCTGCATGGCCTCCCTGATCCTGCAAAGTCTGCGGAAGGATCCTCGTATTCTTCGGATCAAGGAGAGGGACCATTACTGGCTGGCCACTCTCCTTGATCCACGGTACAAGGGTAAGGTTGCGGACCTTATGTTACCGTCGCAGAGGGAGCAGAGGATGAGACAACTCCGGGAGGCCTTGCAGAAAGGTCTGTGCAACGCGTTCCCAGAGACTGTGAGGTTACAAACTCCTGGTCCTGGACAACGAGTTGCTGAGGCTTCGGCCAGTCAAAGAAGGAGCGGTGGGGAAGGTGGCCGTCTGACCGATGCGTTCAGACAATTCTTTAGTCCGCAGCCCCAAAGTATGATCGGTTCCAGCAACCATCGCCAGCGTCTGATAAACATGGTGCAGGAATATCTAGGGGCAAGGTCAGACTTGGACACCTTCCCCACCGAAAATCCTCTGGCTTACTGGGTCTTGAGGATGGATCACTGGCCAGAGCTTGCACAGTATGCAATTGAGCTACTGGCCTGTCCTGCATCCAGCGTTCTTTCGGAACGCACATTCAGTGCTGCTGGAGGATTTGTCACGGATCACAGGGTGCGCCTGTCCACCGACTCGGTTGATCGACTAACTTTCATCAAGATGAACCAGTCTTGGATCACCACCAGCTACCACACACCTGATGCTGATATAACAGACTAATTGATTTTAACATGTCACATCCCTTCAAGACTGATGCTGATGCTGAGTGCCTGTGCTGTTATGTTGACTGGCTATCCTCCTCCTCCGAGTCCTCAATGATACGATTGATGATGATAGCTTGGAAGATCATTTTTGTTTATGGGTGCCGCCACCAGTGGCTAAGGCCCAATTTTTCAGCCCCTGTTTAACAGGGGCGGGTAATTACAATTTTTGAAGCAATACTTTGCAACAGGGCTCATTGCTGTGCTCCAAGTACAGTATCTGTGAGGGGTTGCAGTGTTGTGCCACCAGTGCCTAAGGCCCAATTTTTCAGCCCCTGTTCAACAGGGGCATGTAATTACAATTCTTGATCTAATAATTCACAGCAGGGCCCATTGCTGCACCCACCAAGAGTAACTCTGAGGGCTTACAGTGTTGTGGCAACGCCACCACCACCACCACCACGAAAGGCCCAATTTTTCAGCCCCTGTTCAAAAGGGGCATGTAATTACAATTCTTGATCTAATAATTCACAGCAGGGCCCATTCCTGCACCCACCAAGAGTAACTGTCAGGGCTTACAGTGTTGTGGCACCAGCACCACCATCAAAGGCCCAATTTTTACTACCACTGTTCAACAATTATATGTAATTACAATTCCTGATATAATAGTTGACAGCAGGGCGTTCCAGCACCAACCAAGAGTAACTGTGAGTGCTTACAGTGTTGTGCCAACACCAACAACTAAGGGGCCTATTTCTGCAGAGTATATACGGCAGGTCCCTACTTTCAAACATCCAACTTACAAACGACTCCTACTTGCAAACGCAAGAAGACAACAGGAAGTGAGAGGAAATCTACCCCTAGGAAGGAAAATTCTCTCCTGTAAGAATTAATATGGGAGAAAGGTGTCTCCTCTGTACTGATGCTTTATCACCAATCCTTGTTTCAAGAAAAACACCACATTTCAAAAACAGTTGTCATTGGGACGGAAAGTGAGGTGAAATGTTCTGAACAGGGGCACAGACAGCAAAACAAATGTTACAGGGGTGATAACCCTTACCTATGTTTTCCAAAAAGTTTAAAAATAGATTTTTGGGCTGGAGCTACACTTAAACAATGTACCTGTTCAAAATTACAAACACATTCTACATAAGAACAAACCTACAGTCCCTGTCTTGTATGCACCGCCTGTATACGGCTGTTCAGAGTATATAGGGCCTTTTTTATTTTGTGTGCGGTGTTCCCCTTAATATCCATACAAGACCCAAAGGGGCTGGTAATGGGCTGGGGTAGGGGGGGGGGGTCATGGGGTAGCTATGCCATTTTTCTTAAAGATTTTCATCCATATTACCGGGACCAGACATTACATTAAAGCCGCAAGCAGTTTTAAATGGCTTTTTTTTCCTTTAGAAGTGTCATTTTGTGCAGGGACAGTTCTAAACACGGGAAACACGTGGCACTTCACAGGCATACTTTAGACACCCCCCAGGTACGATATTTAAAGGAATATTTGACTTTTTTTTTTTTCACTTTATGCATCATTAAAATGACTGCTCCCGAAAAACGACCGTTTTTAAAACTTCTTTTTGCATTGATACATGTCCCCTGGTCAAGAACCCGGGTTCCCAAACCCTTTTTAGGACAATAACATGCATAATAGTCGTTATAATTAGCACTTTAGAATTCGAACGTTCGCATCCATTGTATTTAATAGGGTTCTAATGTTCGTACGAACGTTCGGTCCGTTCGCGGGTTCTGGTGCGAACCGAACCCGGGGGTGTTCGGCTCATCACTAGTGAGGAACTGGTTTTATTGGCCTTGCATGCGGGCTGAAGTGAAGGAATATTGCCATTCATGTGCAAATTGCATACAAAGGAAGACTCTGCCTCATCAAGCCGCCCCAATGGGCCACCTGCAAAGCCAAGGGCCCTTGGATCTGGTATGCATTGATTTTCTTTGTATAGAACCTGATTTAAATGGAAATGGGAATGTTCTGGTGATAACCGTTCATTTCACTCGTTACACCCAGGCGTTTCCAACCAAAGACCAGAAGGCCTCCACAGTGGCCAAGGTACTTGTAGAGAAGTTTTTTGTACATTATGGCCTACCTCAACGCCTTCACTCGGACCAAGGAAGGGACTTCGAGAGTCGGCTGATCAGGAAGCTGTGTGATTCCCTAAGTATTAAGAAGACCTGAACTACCCCCTACCACCCACAAGGGGATGCCCAACTGGAGAGATTCAATCGGACATTGTTAAACATGCTGGGGACTCTGAGCAATGAGAAGAAGAAACATTGGGGTAAGCATGTGGCCGCCATTATGCATGCATATAATAGTACAATCAGTGACGCTACAGGATACTCCCCATACAGATTGATGTTTGGCAGGGAAGCAAGGCTACCAGTAGATCTGGCTTTCGGTACCTCGATAGACCATACTTCAGCAGCCTCGCACAAGGGATATGTGGATCGGTCACGACTGAGTTTGAGAATGGCATATGAAAAGGCCCAAGCCATTTCCGATCAAAGAGGAGCCAAGAACAAGCGGAACTATGACCTAAGGGTTCGGATTCATGACTTACAGCCAGGGGACCGGGTTCTGTTGCAGAACTTAGGCATACCAGGGAAGCACAAGCTGGCCGACCGTTGGAGGTCCCAACCCTATGTGATCTGCAAACAACTGCCAGGTTTACCTGTATACCAACTTAAACCAGAAGGAAGTGTGGGGCCATTGAAGACATGGCATAGGAATCACCTACTGCCCCTTTCTGAAGCTGTTCGTTTGCCTCCTGCCTCGGATCCTTCCAAGCATCTTTCAGTCCCAAATACCCCTAGGCCTGCCACTAGATCCCAGGCAGCCAGTTCAGCAGAGATGGATGCCCGAGACCAGAGTGAGAAGGAGGAATTGGGACTTGAATGTCTTTGGACACCACCGATACCTGAATCCATGACCACGGCCTCTCCATCACCTGAGGTTGCCGTTAGAGACACTTTAAATGTGGAGGCCACTGAGTTTGTACCGCTTGATACTCTTGCTGAGGAATGGGAGGATGCTCAAGAGTCTTTTCCAGAAGAAGATCCCAGGGATTCCTTATACCTTTCTGCACCTGAAACAGATGCCCCTGAGCCATGTATACTGTATCCAATACACCTGACTTGGCAGAAGCAAGATTGGAGGAACCTCCTACAGTTGCAACCCCGGCTCCCAGGGAACAAAGAGGAAGAAGAGCTATCCACCCCCCAAGAAGACTAACCTATTCTCAGATGGGGGAGTGCTCAGAAGAGACTATTGTCACTGCAAGAAGGACAGTAAATAAGCCTGTCCCCTCTACTGCAAATTTAGTGAAGGGCAACCCCAGCTCACTCCCTGGCACAGTTAGGCAGGCCGCCTCTGTTAATGTGACCTGTGGGCAAGACGGTCTCCCTCACCAAGCTTGGTGGGAGATTCCTCTGCCTGGCTCCTTTGTAGCCGTGAATTGTGTTGCTTGTACATATAACAATGCTGATGATATCTTTGGGGACCAAAGATTTTAAGTGGGGGGAGTGTGTAGCGGGGTTTTGCTTTAAGTAGCCCTAAAGACTACCTAACCCAGTGTGCAACGGGATACCCACAGTTCCCTTGGGCCCGGAGCAAGGTCTGCTGGGGTTGGACTATATAAGGAGGGGCGGAGCAGCACGGGGGTCTCTTTGGACATCGCCCGCCTAGCAAGTGGAACTCTGTGCTGGGTCTGCTGTTCCGGACTAGGCCCGAGAGTCGGGCCCTGAGGATCCAAAGAGCCTTCTACTCTTCACGGAAGAATCCCTGAGACGTCTCGTGTATCTACCTTCCAAGGCTTGTCGGGAGGATCGGAGACCCCGGGTATCGTGAGACTGTGTGTGGGACACACAGTGGTGGAAGTCGGCCGCACGGACTGGTTCGGTTGGGTGAGAGAGCACTTGCTCGAAGATTTCTTAACTTACTCTTTAGGCCCAGTATCAGGGCCCATCGTTATCAAGTTGAGATGCTCACCGGAGGGACAGTGTACCGTGCAGCCTTAGTTGCATCCCTTGTTGCACATCCAGCAGCTACTTGTTTTACACCCTGTGGATTATAAATAACCTACAAAGTGCACCACCATTGCTAGCAAAGATCCTTCTCTACAGAAACATTGTAAACTAAGTAGTCAGGCCTGACTTGATAGAGTAGAGACATTGCTGGGTGCCATCTTGCCCACGAGGGGGAAGCTTGCAAGCGGGATTTATTAACCACTTAAGCCCCGGACCATTTGGTAGCTAAAGGACCAGAGGTGAATTCAGAATTTTGCACTGCGCTGCTTTAACTGTAAATTGTGCGGACATGCAATGTTGTACCCAAACGAAATTTGCGTCCTTTTCTTCCCACAAATAGAGCTTTCTTTTAATGGTATTTGATTGCCTCTGCGATTTTTATTTTTTGCGATATAAACGGAAAAAGACCGAAAATTTTGAAAAAAAATGATATTTTCTACTTTTTGTTATAAGAAAAATCGAATAAACTCAATTTTAGTCATACATTTAGGCCAAAATGTATTCAGCCACATGTCTTTAGTAAAAAAAATGTCAATAAGCGTATATTTATCGGTTTGCGCAAAAGTTATAGCGTTTACAAACTAGGGTACATTTTCTGGAATTTACACAGCTTTTAATTTATGACTGCCTATCTCATTTCTTGAGGTGCTAAAATGACAGGGCAGTACAAAACCCCCCCAAATGACCCCATCTTAGAAAGTAGACACCCCAAGGAAATTGCTGAGAGGCATGTTGAGCCCATTGAATATTTTTTTTTTGTCCCAAGTGATTAAATAATGACAAAAAAAAATAAAAAAATTACAAAAAGTTGTCACTAAATGATATATTGCTCACACATGCCATGGTTATATGTGGAATTGCACCCCAAAATACATTCTGCTGCTTCTCCTGAGTACGGGGATACCACATGTGTGGGACTTTTTGGGAGCCTAGCCGCGTACGGGACCCCGGAAACCAAGCACCGCCTTCAGGATTTCTAAGGGCGCAAATTTTTGATTTCACTCCTCACTACCTATCACAGTTTTGAAGGCCATAAAATGCCAAAATAGCACAAAACCCCCCCAAATGACCCCATTTTAGAAAGTAGACACCCCAAGGAAATTGCTGAGAGGCCTGTTGAGCCCATTGAATATTTTTTTTTTGTCCCAAGTGATTGAATAATGACAAAAAAAAAAAAAATTACAAAAAGTTGTCACTAAATGATATATTGCTCACACATGCCATGGTTATATGTGGAATTGCACCCCAAAATACATTCTGCTGCTTCTCCTGAGTACGGGGATACCACATGTGTGGGACTTTTTAGGAGCCTAGCCACGTACGGGACCCCGGAAACCAAGCACCGCCTCCAGGATTTCTAAGGGCGCAAATTTTTGATTTCACTCCTCACTACCTATCACAGTTTTGAAGACCATAAAATGCCAAAATAGCACAAAAAAACCCCAAATGACCCCATTTTGGAAAGTAGACACCCCAATCTGTTTGCTGAGAGGCATGGTGAGTATTTTACAGCTCTCATTTGTTTTTGAAAATGAAGAAAGAACATTTTTTTTTTTTCTTTTTTTTTTTCAATTTTCAAAACTTTGTGACAAAAAGCGAGATCTGCAAAATACTCACAATACCTCTCAGCAAATAGCTTGGGGTGTCTACTTTCCAAAATGGGGTCATTTGGGGGGGTTTTGTGCCATCTGGGCATTCCATGGCCTCCGAAACTGTGATAGGCAGTGAGAAGTGAAATCAAAAATTGACACCCTTAGAAAGTCTGAAGGCGGTGATTGGTTTTTGGGGTCCCGTACGCGGCTAGGCTCCCAAAAAGTCTCACACATGTGGTATCCCCGTACTCAGGAGAAGCAACAGAATGTATTTTGGGGTGTAATTCCACATATGCCCATGGCATGTTTGAGCAATATATCATTTAGTGACAACTTTTTGCAAAAAAAAATAAAAAAAAAAATTGTCTTTTTTCCGCAACTTGTGTCAACATATAAAATATTCCATGGACTCGACATGCCTCTCAGTATATAGCTTGGGGTGTCTACTTTCCAAAATGGGGTCATTTGGGGGGGTTTTGAACTGTTCTGGCATTTTATACACAACATTAGGAAGCTTACATCCACTCTTCTAACCACTTGAAGACAAAGCCCTTTTTGGCACTTTTTGTTTACATGAAAACATATTTTTTTTTGCAAGAAAATTATGTTGAACCCCCAAACATTATATATATTTTTAAAGCAAAGGCCCTACAGAATAAAATGGTGGGTGTTGCATTTTTTTTTCTACACAGTATTTGCGCAGCGATTTTTCAAACGCATTTTTTTGGGGAAAAATACACTTTTTTTAATTTTAATGCACTAAAACACACTATATTGCCCAAATGTTTGATGAAATAAAAAAGATGATCTTAGGCCGAGTACATAGATACCAAACACGACATGCTTTAAAATTTCGCACAAACGCGCTTTGGCGACAAACTACATACATTTTTAAAAGCTTTTAAAAGCATTTACAGGTTACCCCGTTAGATTTACAGAGGAGGTCTACTGCTAAAATTACTGCCCTCGATCTGACCTTCGCGGTGATACCTCACATGACTGGTGCAATTGCTGTTTACATATGACGCCAGACCGACGCTTGCGTTCGCCATTGGGCAAGAGCAGGGCAGGACAGGGGTGCTTTTTTTTTTTTTTTTTTTTTTTTTATTATTAATTTTGCTTTTTTATTTTATTTTTAAACTGTTGCTTCCATATTTATTTATTTTTATCACTTTTATTGTTATCTCAGGGAATGTAAATATCCCCTATGATAGCAATAGGTAATGACAGGTACTCTTTTTTGAAAAAACTGGGGTCTATTGGACCCTAGATCTTTCCTCTGCCCTCAAAGCATCTGACCACACCAAGATCGGTGTGATAAAATGCTTTCCCAATTTCCCAATGGCGCTTTTTATATCTGGGGGGGGACATTCCCTCCCACTGCTTGTAAAAGCAGTCCAGAGGCTAATTAGCCACTAGGATTGCTTTTACATGAAAGCCGGCCGCTGGCTGAAAAGAATGATACCAAGATGATACCTAAACCCGCAGGCATCATTCTGGTATAAACATTCAAAGTCCAGCAACATACCAGTACGTTGCTGGTCCTTGTTGGACATGTATTGTAATCTTTTTTTTCATGCAGCCTGTTAGCTGAACGAAAAAAAAAGATTGATCGGTGGGTATGCCCACCATTAGAATACCGCCCTTCATCCACCAACTTCTAATGATGGGCATACATGCACCATTTATATATGCCGAAGCATGGGGGCATCTTCTCACAAAAGTTATGCCGCGTACACATGGTCAGACTTTTCCACGGGCAAGCCTCCGTCGGAATTTCGACCGTATGTACGTGGCATTAGGAGCAAAATCGCTCCTCCGCTCCTCTGCCCCTGCTGCCCCAATGCTTCGGCATATATGCTTTTTTTTTTTAACTGTGGTGGTGAAATCACCTCCTACAGCACTGGAGTCGCAGGGATCAGGCCTGTCTCTGCGAACGCTGCAGTTATGTGTGTTGTGTTTTGCAAGTGACAGTGATCGATCGATACTGCACTTCGGTGGCCTGGGCTGGACGGAGGGGCAAAACGCAGGTGCTAGCAGGTATCTGGGCTGATCCCGCAAACACTGCGTTTTTTGGAACCCTAAACTGCTGGGGACGCTAGTATAGATCTGATCAGATCAGATATTGAGCTGATCAGATACTATACCACTAAGGGGGGTGTATGCTTCACGTGTGGGTGTTAGCGCTACTGGCACTAACCTGACGCTGCCTGGGGTGTGACTCAGACCCTCTCTGACCCATAAACCTAATTGATATCACCCGCCGGGCGATCAGGGGGTTAAACCTTTATTGGGTTATATACGGCGGGTGCCCTGACACTATAAAAAGCAAACTAACTAACCAGCGTCACCCGTAACACTTATATGATGATCACTGGTGAAAGGGTTAACTAGGGGCAATTAGGGGGTTAAAACCTTTATTAGGTAATATATGGGGGTACCTGACGCTATATAAAAACCTGACGGCGAACCTAAAAAAAAATTACTGGCTACCGATCAGCATCACCGGCGCTAAGACATCGATCAGAAAAATGATCGCATAGTGACGGCGGTGCTAGGGGGTGAAAGGGTTACCTGGGGGGTGATCAAGGGGGTTAAACCTTTATTAGGTAATATATGGGGGTACCCGACGCTATAAAAACCTGCGGCGAACCTAAAAAAAATTACTGGCTACCGATCAGCATCGCCGACGCTAAGACATCGATCAGAAAAATTATCGCTTAGTGACAGTGGTGATAGGGGGTGAAAGGGTTACCTGGGGGGCGATCAAGGGGGTTAAACCTTCATTAGGTAATATATGGGGGTACCCGACGCTATAAAAACCTGCGGCGAACCTAAAAAAAATTACTGGCTACCGATCAGCATCACCGACGCTAAGACATCGATCAGAAAAATGATTGCTTAGTGACGGCGGTGCTAGGGGGTGAAAGGGTTATCTGGGGGGTGATCAAGGGGTTAAACCTTTATTAGGGGGGGGTTAGGGGGCTACACTGGACCTAAAACTAAATGTAGTGACACTTTTACAGTCACAAATGTCACTGATTGCAGTGATCACTAAATAAATGGTCACTGCAATCAGTGACACTGTGACTGGGGGCTGGGGGGGGGGCTGGGGGGTGATCTGGGGGTGTCTGTGGGGGGGCGATTTATGTGCCTATGTGTCCTGGTGTCAGTGTGCTGTTTTGTGTACTAACCTGCATCTTCTCCTGTACGGTGCTCGGTATATGTGAGCGCCGCAGGAGAGATGACATCACTTCCTCCTTCCTGGCAGGCAGGGGAAGCTCTCTCATTCGTCGGGAGCGATCGAGAGGGGGTGGCCGGAATCGAACGGCCGTCCCCTCATGCCAGATCGCTCCCGAAGGTAAAACGACCACCCACTGTAAAGAAGGGGGGTCCGATCGGACCCCCCAACTATACAAAAGCAATCACGTATATGTATGTGATTCTGCCTGTCGGTGCCATTCTGCCGACGTATATTTACAGTGGGCGGTCGTTAAGTGGTTAATTGATGCGCATAGTATTGAGGGGGATTGTATACCTGTTTATATGCTGACTGAATCTTACTGCAGGGCTCTGCATTAATAGATGTACTACTGCTTAATCTGAACGTTCTTTTATTCAGTAAACGCATTAGTGATTAAGCAGACATTTTGTGTGGTGTGATTACTGTGCATGTTATTTGCAGTATTGTGACACCCATGGTTTACGGGTCTCACAATCCTTTAGACTCACTAGCTGTGCAAAGGGAGGGTAGAGCCAGTTACTGGGGGTTGACGGCAGAGTGTTACAGGCCCGAAAATAATACCAGCAGCCCTCTTAACTGGGGGTATTGCTACACAGATAAATTCAACAAAAGCAATGCTACTCTGCACTGCTGCTCAACACTGTGTGTGCAAAAACACATAAAAAACATATAAAAAAATAAAGTGCCAAAAAATAAAATGTAACACTTTAGGGCATCAGGCATGAAAACGCCATATAAATTCTGCCTAACACTTTGCAAAAGATGCATTCTGAAGGCATTATGTGGTGTAGTAACCTTACTACTTTAAATCACATAATGCTTTCAGAATGCATCTTTTGCAAAGTGTTATGCCCCATACACACGATCGTTTTTCTTGCCATTTTTTTTCTTGCCGTTTTTCACGTCGTTTTTTTTCATGTTTCCTCTCAAGCCTGTCTTGCGTACACACGATCATTTAAAAAAACGATCAAACAAAGCGCAGTGACGTACAACACGTACGACGGCACTATAAAGGGGAAGTTCCGTTCGAATGGCGCCACCCTTCATGTTAGTAAAGTTTGTTGAGCCACGATTCGCTCTTTTCAGTCTCGTGCTTTTCAGTCCGTGACTGCGTGACGAATGTGCTATCTCCATTACGAACGCTAGTTTTACCAGAACGAGCGCTCCTGTCTCATACTTGATTCTGAGCATGCGCGTTTTTTTCACGTCGTTAAAGCATACACACTATCGTTTTTCACGTCGTTAAAAAAAACGACATGAAAAACGACGTGAAAAAAGAGAGCATGTTCGAAATTTTTAATGGCCGTTTTTCACGTCGTTAAAAATGCTCTGGAGCCTACACACGATCATTTTTAATGGCCATTTTTTTTAATGGCATTTTTAACGGCATGAAAAACGATCGTGTGTATGGGGCATTAGGCCCCTTTCACACGGGCGGACCGTATGTCCGTTTTTCACCCATCCGTTTTCGGATGAAAAACGGACATACATGTATCCCTATGGGACAGCGGATGTCAGCGGATGAACATCCGCTGACACCCGATCTCACCCGTGTCCGCTACGCTCCGTTTTTCAGGATAGAAAAATTTCTATTTTTCTATCCGTCTGCGGAGCGGATCGGATGAACACGGACAGACGGTCCGTGTTCAATCCGATCCCCCCATAGGGGAGAGCGGAGATCTGACAGGGCGGTCCCTGCACAGTGTGCGGGGACCGCCCAGTCATCAGCCGGCTCAGCGGGGATCAACGGAGCGATCCCCGCTGAGCAAGCGGAGGTTCACGGGGCGGATCATGACTGATCCGTCCCGTGTGAAAGAAGCCTTAGGCAGAATTTATATGGCATTATGCCTGATGCCCTAAAGTGTTGTTTATACAAGTAACACACCACAAAAATACCGGTCAACTCATGAACATACAATAACATGTAATCATTACATAGTGTTATTGTATGTTGACCAGTATTTTTGTGGTGTGTTACTTGTAATTGTAATGTAAAACATATCTGAAAGGTAACATAGTTTTAAAGGAGCCAAGTCCAACAAAAGCACTGCTCAACACTGTGCAAAAATAATGGCTAAGTTCCAATACAGTGCAACTGCAAAGATTACCTGAAGGCAGCCATCTCAACATAAATACAGCCCAACATGAACAGTGCAAAAGGTTGGGGGCCAGTGTTACTAATATATAGCATTGCAATGGAGGAAGGTTAGCATATCGACATGCTCTGAAGTTAGGCTTGCTCTTTTTTTAGTCACAATGTTGCCAGCAACTGAGAAAAGCCTTTCAGATGAGGTTGAAGTTGCAGGCACAGACAAGTACCGTATTTATCGGCGTATAACACGCGCCAGCGTATAACACGCACCCCAAGTTTAGGAGGGAATTCTAAGGAAAATACTTTTAGGAGGGAAGTTCAAGGAAAAAAACTTACATTTAAATGCAGCCTTGTCCATCATTGCAGCCTTGCCCAGTGTCCATCTGCAGCCTTGCCCAGTGTCCATCATTGCAGTCTTGCCCAGTGTCCATCTGCAGCCTTGCCCAGTGCCTTTGCAGCCATGCCTTGCCCAGTGCCTTTGCAGCCATGCCTTGCCCAGTGCCTTTGCAGCCTTGCCTTGCCCAGTGCCTTTGCAGCCTTGCCTTGCCCAGTGCCAGTCTCTGTATTGTTTGAATTTGGCGCCGATTTCCGCTGTGGAGAGGAGCGAGCGGAGCCGGGTGTACTTCGGCTAGACTCGGCTCCTCTCGCAGTCCCGCCCATCTCCACTGATTGCGCCGCTGACATACAGAAAGCTGAGTGTACTTCGGCTAGACTCGGCACTGCTCACAGTCAGGGGCGGGACTGCGAGAGGAGCCGAGACTAGCCGAAGTACACTCGGCTTTCTGTATGTCAGTGGAGGTGGGCGGGACTGCGAGAGGAGCCGAGTAAAGCCGAGTGTACTTCGGCTTTGTGTATCTCGGCTCCTCTCGCTCATTTCAGCGGGGGATCGGCGTATAACAAGCACCCACGATTTTCCCCTGATTTTAAGGGGGAAAAGTGCGTGTTATACGCCGATAAATACGGTAACTCTTTGCCAGCATGGCCAAGATGGGAAAATAGGATTTTTTACTCACCGTAAAATCCTTTTCTCTGAGTCCATGGACCGACACAGCTTCTCTATTGACAAAGTGGGTATTATCCGTTAATTAGGAGTGACTAGGCAGAAAAACTTGTAAAAAGTGTTGCATCACACCTTCTACAGTACCGCCCAGGGGGCGGACCCTCCGGGTATAACCTCTCAGTCTGCATCTTCGCAGATCAGTTCGTCAAAAAGCAGTACAAACTTAAAAGGAGGGGTGGGTGCTGTGTCGGTCCATGGACTCAGAGAAAAGGATTTTACGGTGAGTAAAAAATCCTATTTACTCTTTCGTCCATGGACCGACACAGCTTCTCTATTGACAAAGTGGGACGTCCCAAAGCAGTGTCAGAGAAAAAACGAGGGGTGGTAACAGCATAAAAATAAACTTCACCCCAAACACAAAACAGCACTCCTCCAACGGAGGAGCTGCAACTCTAAACAGCCGCTTGTAAAACCTTGCGGCCGAAAGAGGCATCCGAAGATGCACCTACATCAATTTTGTAGAATTTTGTGAAAGTGTGAGCGGACGACCAAGTCGCCGCTTTACATAATCGGGAAACAGACGCTTGATGTCGGAAAGCCCAAGAGGCACCTATTGCCCTGGTCGAATGCACCGTGACCGGGAAGGGGGGCGCTTGACCCTTTAAGGCGTAAGCCTGGATTACTATCTGTCGGATCCACCTAGAGATGGTGGCCGATGAGACTGCTTGGCCCTTCTTGGGACCAGCCCCCGAAACAAACAGTGAGTCTGACTTCCGGAAGCGGGAAGTAGCAGATAGGTATACTCTCCAAGTTTGGACAACGTCCAAGGAATGCAACGCCGACTCCTTAGGATTCGACGGCTGAGGACAAGGATGGAAGTACAATGTCTTCATTGAGATAAAAAGCCGAAACGACCTTTGAAAGGAAGGCTGCGGCCGCAGCACCACCTTATCCTTGTGGAAAATCAAATAGGGAGCCTTGCAGGACAAGGCTGCTGGCTCAGAGACTCGTCTAACTGACGTAACAGCCACCAAAAAGACCACTTTCTGAGAAAGTGTCAACAGGGGAATATCTCTAATATTCTCAAATGGTGCCTTCTGAAGCACCGAGAGGACCAGGTTCAAGTCCCACGGAAGTAACGGGGGACGGACCGGAGGGGCCACATGTCGAACCCCCTGCACAAATGTACTCACGAGAGAGTGAGCCGACAGGGGTCTCTGAAAAAAGACAGCCAGGGCAGATATCTGTCCCTTAATCGTACTTAGGGCAAGCCTTTGGTCCACCCCATGCTGTAAAACCAGCAGGATTCTGGAAACCAAATAAGTACGCGGATGCCATTTCATTTCCTCACACATGGAGATGTGGGCCTTCCAAGTGCGGTGATAAACCTTCCTAGAGGACGGTTTCCGAGCACTTCTCATAGTAGAGATTACTGAATCTGACAGGCCCCGGTCTCTCAGTACCTGGTTCTCAATAGCCATGCCGTTAAAGCCAGTGACCGTAAAGCAGGATGGAGTATGGGATCTTGCGATAGCAGGTCCTTCCGTAGTGGTAGGCGCCAGGGGACGTCTGCTACCAGACATACTAGATCGGCGTACCAAGGACGCTGAGACCAATCTGGAGCGATTAGGATCATTGGAATTCCCTCTGCCTCCACTCTGCGGAGCAGAAGAGGAAGAAGCCTTAAGGGAGGGAAGGCATAGATTAGCCGATACTGACCCCACGATGCTACCAACGCGTCCGTTGCGTCTGCCCATGGGTCTCTTGACCGGGCCACAAATCTCAATACCTTCCGATTGAGTCGGGAAGCCAGAAGATCTACGTCTGGTGTGCCCCATCTTTGGCAGAGGAGTTGGAACACCTCCGGGTGTAAGGACCATTCTCCCTGGTCCAGCATCTGGCGGCTCAGGTAGTCCGCCTGCCAGTTTTCCACGCCCGGAATGTACACTGCCGATAGTGTCGGTACGCTCTTCTCTGCCCACTTCAGGATGCGAGCAACCTCCGATGCTGCAGCTGAGCTTCTTGTTCCTCCTTGATTGACATATGCCACCGCTGTGGCGTTGTCTGACTGGCTCCTGACTGAACGCCCTTGCAGCCTCTGAGACCATTTGAAGAGGCACAGCTTGATCGCCCGGATCTCCAGGACTCTGATCGGCAGGAGGGCTTCCTCTGGGGTCCAGCGACCTTGCGCCGACTGGACACCCCAGACTCCCCCCCAACCTGTAAGGCTGGCGTCCGTCGTGATCACTATCCAGTAAACCGGAAGAAATGACTTCCCGGCCATTAGAGCCGGTGCTGTCAGCCACCATACCAGGGATCTCCTGACTAGGTGGCTCACTCGGATTTGATAATCCAGAGATGAAGGGCATCTGTTCCATCTGGACAGAACTTCCTTCTGTAACACTCGAGTGTGGTATTGAACATATGGGACCGCCTCGAAGGAGGCTACCATGAGGCCCAACACTCGCATGCAAAAACGGAGTGACGACCAATTCCTGGAAGTCAGCTGCCGTACTGCAGGGTCTGCAACTTCTCCACAGGGAGGAATACCTTTGCCTCTGAGGAATCCAGAATCAACCCCAGGTACACTAGGCGTTGAGTGGGCACCAATACTGACTTTTGCGTGTTTAGTATCCAACCACAGTCTCGAAGAGTCTGACAGAGTCTGACAGGTAATGGACACGCTTACCTCTAATTCTGAGCTTGAAGGGGCCTTCAGCAGAAGGTCGTCCAAGTAGCCTGTGATAGCGATACCCCGCTGTCTTAGAAGTGCCAGAATCGGAGCGAGCACCTTGGTGAACATTCTGGGTGCTGAGGCAAGGCCCAACGGGAGGGCCACAAACTGGTAGTGGTCCTTCCCGATAGCAAATTGCAGAAACCTCTGGTGTCTGGAGTATATGGGGACATGCAGGTATGCGTCCTTGATGTCCAAGGAGGCCAGAAAGTCCCCCGGATGGAGAGCCGTGACTACAGATCGAACCGACTCCATCCCAAATCTTTGTACCTTCACAAAGCAATTGAGGGCTCTGAGATCCAAGCTTGGACGAACCCCCTCCTTCTTCGGCACAAAGAACAGATTTGAGTAAAAACCCCGTTCCAGTTCTGGAACTGGAATAACTACCCCGCGTTCCAGTAGACCCTGGACCGCCCTATACAGGGCCTCCCGACAGGTCGGTAGTAGCTGGAGATTGGAGGTGTTGAATCTGTCCGGTGGACAAGAGAGAAATTCTATCTTGTAGCCTGAGGAGATTACTTTGCAAAGCCACCTGTCGGAGATTAGAGCTGTCCACTGAGTCGCGAATTTGTGAAGACGTCCCCCCACCCAAGAGCTGGGTGGGGGTGGACCTTCATGCGGACGCAAATTTGTCCGCAGGCTTATTGGGTATGCGGGACCAAGGACGCTTTTGTCCTTGGGCAGGCGCTTTATCGGCCTGGGGTCTTTTCCCTGTCGCCCTAGGGGGACGAAAAAACCGCTTGCGTGCAGTAAAGTAGGGCCCTTGCCCCTTGGCGTGGCCCCTTACCCTTGCTAATTTGGGGAAGCAAAGTGCTTTTACTTCCTGTGGCATCCTTGATGATGTCATCCAGAGAAGCCCCAAAAAGTCTGTTGCCCTTAAAAGGCAGATCCAACAGGGCTTTCTTGGAAGTCTGGTCCGCAGACCAGCCTTTTAGCCAGATCAGGCGGCGTATTGCTACTGCATAAACCGAAGTTTTAGACAGCAGGGGAATAGTATTCATGTCTGACTCGCAGACAAACCTAAGGCCCTGGACCAACTGGTCGGCCAATGTTATCTCATCAGGAGGAGCATCTCGCTCCTTAACCCCTGGAGTAGCAATCTTGCTCATTCAGTAAGTGTGTGAGACACTAGGGCCCCCGCCAATGCCGGGCGTACTGCCGAGCCTATCACTGAGTATAGGTAGCAAGCGAGTGCTTCAGCCTTCTTATCCACAGGGTCCTTGAAAACAGGAGCCCCTTCTACAGGAATTGTGGTGGCTCTATTAAGTCTGGACACCGGAGGGTCCACTATAGGGGGAGAGGTCCATTTCTTCAGAAAACTCTCCTCAAAGGGGTACCGTACCGCAAACCTCTTTGGGGCTGTAAAGACCCTCACTGGGTTCTCCCATTCCTTGTATAAGAGTTTATCAAAAGACACAGAAAGGAACACCTTAGCAGTGCGGGCAGGTCTATGAAACCCAAGTGGACCGGAGTCTCTGCTGCTTCTGCAGTATTTTCCAACTTTAGCATATCCCGCACTGCAGTAATAAGGTCAGATACCAAAGCCGTCTTGCGTACTGACCTGGACTTGGAGTCATCCTCACTGTCCGGTCACGGTCTGCAGTCTCTGATGCGTCAGAATCTGGGCCCCGAGCCGTAGCTGGACCTGGTTCTGCATCAGAATTATCCCCAGAAGCTTGCAGGGGACGGGGCGTTTACTACCCCCTGTATTCCTGTGTGCTGCTTCCACCCTGGCAGCAAACGCCTCTAGGATTGCCGTCATAGCGTTCATAGACACCTCAGGGGCACCAGCTGCTAAATCTGGTGTTTCAGGGGAGAAGACATCTGGCTCAGATGCCATGCTGACCACACGCTGACACTCACAGGGCTCCAGGCAAGATATCAATAGGCCACCCTCCTGTGCTGCAGAGAGGCTGGGTCACCCAGAGGACTCACCACCCTGGATAGGTACTGCTATGCTGCCGTGTGCTGCGCCTGTGATGCTGTCCCCTGCTGCTGTGTCAGTCTGCTTCTTTTATCAGCATTTCCTGTGTGAATTTTCGCACCAGTGTAATGCACCCTAGAGGCCGAAGGCTCTCACAAAATGGTTGCCAAAACCGTCTGTATGGAAGATAATGTGGGCTCTAAGAAAATGGCCGCCGACCGAAGATAGAGGTCAAGCGGCCATAGCCCACAAAAAGATGGCCGCCGAACGGCAATATATGCATACAGGGTGGACAAACATGGCCGCCGATCAGCTGATAGGGGCCAGTAGGTGTGGCCGAACCACAGGAAAATGGCCGCCGAGCAGTCACAAGAGGCCGAACTCGGCATGGACCACCTCAAAATGGCCACCGACAGCATGGAGGAGGAAGCACACAAACACAGGTAAGCAGAAATGACATTTCTTTTAAATGTTAGTTACAGCCAGCCCCACTCCAGTGGAACCCCCTAGGTGACAGCCAGCACCCAGCAACCTTTAGCTAGAAGCCCAGGGAGGAGGGAAAGGCAGGGAGAGAGGGAAGAAAGGGGCCACAACTACTTACTTGATCTCTCCAGGAATGTCCAGCTAAATCACCCAGCCGAGGCAGGGGAGTTTTACTTACCTATCCTGCATGTCTTATGCTGGAAGACATTCCAAACAGGTCATCGTCCGCGCACGGAAGGTGACTGTTGGCCAGGCATGCTGTGATTGGACCCAAAAGGGACGATCATATGTATGCCCTGGAGCGTGACGCTCACCGGACAGGCTGCTGCGACTCGGCCGTAAGGTCAGCCGAAGCTGAGCGGTCCGATGCAAGCCTTGGAGCGTAAGCTCACCGGCCAGGCTGCTGCGACTCGGCCGTAAGGTCAGCCGAAGCTGAGCGGTCCGATGCAGGCCCTGGAGCGTAGGCTCACCGGCCACCCGTGGAGCGACGGGCATGTCGTGGAAAACCCATCGCGTAGCTAGGGTCGGCACAGGCTCGATGGCTGAAACTGGGGAGACTACAAGGATCGAGGATCCAGCCTGTCACCCAGTCGGCAGTTGATCGAAGATCGCAGGAAACAAAAATGTAGCAAAAAAATATATATCTTTTTCCCCCGGACCAATGGGCCCGAAGGGATCCATGTCCTACTCCTTGCTAGACAGAAAAAAGCTGATCTGCGAAGATGCAGACTGAGAGGTTATACCCGGAGGGTCCGCCCCCTGGCCGGTACTGTAGAAGGTGTGATGCAACACTTTTTACAAGTTTTTCTGCCTAGTCACTCCTAATTAACGGATAATACCCACTTTGTCAATAGAGAAGCTGTGTCGGTCCATGGACGAAAGAGTAACCTCTTTTCATTTTCCTTCCACCATTTCAGCGGATTTTCTTCCTTTGGAATAGCCTGCTCACTAAAATACATATGTATCTCATTCCTCACAACTTCACTGTGAGTTTCTTGATCTTGGATGTGACCAGTGTCATACTCACCATTACTGTGGTCATCTGAACCGAGCAAACTGTCCAACAGAGACATTTGCCTCTTCTCTGAAAATGTCATGTCTGCACTGGCTGACTGAACCTGTTGTTCCTCACATTGATGTTAATGTGTTTGCTCTTCCTCATATCTTCTTTTCTCTTCAAGAGCAAGAGCTTGGACCTTGAGGTGAACTTTTAAACTGTCCTCCGCTGGCAGGAATTTTAGTTTGCGGAATCTGGGGTCCAGGGCTGCTGCAATAAGACATATATTTTCTCCACCATCATCTTTGAATTTAGTTTCCCGCTCCCATCTTGATGTCATCTCCTGTGCAGCAACACTTTGGAAAGCCTTGACTGCTACTGTCTCGAAAATTGTGCTCTGTATCGATTTCTGGAGGCCCTTTACCAGAGATAGAGCGGAACCAGTCACATAGGACTCTCCACTCAAGAAAACAGTAGCACACTCAAAAGGCCTCAGAACTTGTTCCACTTTCTCAAGTAAGCTCCACAGATCATGTTTTAAATCTAGGAAACGCTTCCATCATGGTGTGACATCAGGATCGGAAAGAGTTGCAGTCACAGGCCACCTCTGTTCAAGCAGGCGGCTGATCATGTGTAAAGTACTGTTCCATCTTACGGATACATCATTTATTAGTGCATGCTCAGGGGTACCCATTTGTTGCTGCTTTGCTTTAAACTTTGTAGTGGCCAGCTCACTTTTTTAAAATGTTCCACAAGGCACTTTGCAGCCCTCAGTGTCTTGCTGATCTGGGGATCCCTCAGGGCATGGTTGACAACTAACTGCAATGTATGACCAGCACACCTGAGAGAAGAGATGCCATGATGCTTTTCTTCCAAAATACGCAGAGCAGCAACAACATATGCAGCGTTATCATGGACAACTGCAATTACATTGGCCTTGGATATCTCAAACTTCTCAGCTGCTTTTTCCACCTTGTTAGCAATGTTTTCAGCTGTGTGCCGATCTTCAAGTGGCATAGTGGTCAGATTGTACGATGTAAGATTCCAGTCTTCATTAATGAAGTGGCATGTGTCGTGGAAATATAGCTTGTGTACAGAGCACACAGCCTATATTTCCTGTGCTAAACATGCACACACTTTAGATTCATCTTTTTGCAATAATGCTATCTTTAGTGGCTAAGTTCCACTCACCGTTCATCCCATCATTCATTCAAGGAAAGCAGCATCATCACAGGTCTTATCATCAAGTCATCCCAAAGCAGAGTGTCCCCTGGGATAGCCAGCTCTCTTTATTTATAGTCAACATGGGCAACAAAAGAAGGTGTTGGCTTCACAAAACAGCCATTCAGAAATTTTGTATATTTTCAAAAGAACCAATCACAGACATGTTTAAATTCAAATGAAATGCTAGCAGTGATGTGTGCAAACGGCTGTGTACAGGGGTCATGCTTTCTGTGAGACAAAGGAACAGTAGAAAGCATGGCTTTGTACAAAGCCGTGTGCAAACCAACTCACTGCTACCAATGACGGGAACTATACGACAATTATGCCTCAATGGACCACAACTGTCGTACAGTTATGCTACTGTTCTTGTGGACACAGATCTGTGCGCTCGGAGTCATTTAACGCCCCCGTCAGGAGGTGGCCAGTCCCCCGACTAGGCGCAAAACTACATCTCTAAATGGAGCAAACATCGCTGTTTCCATAGGAAGATTTTCCCACCACCGATCTTTCACCAAAGTCTGTATGTGCAAATACGCTCAGATGAGCGCATTACAGCAAAACTGACATTGGGGGGACATCTGACAACATACATTAATAAAATATTCCACAACAGTCCTCCGTTTTTTGTCATATGCACACCATGTCCAGCGATGAAACTTGATCTGCTTCTTACACCTGGAAATGAATCAGTCCTTAGTCCATAAAAACGAAAACACGGCTTGACATGTAGACTCTACTCTTCAGGGGCATGACTTATAAAGGAGGACACGACATGGTGAGCTGTAGTAATCGCCAATCCGTCTGTGATCCTCTGTGTCTTGTATGTGGGTCCGGCTTCGGGGCGTCTCATCAAGGAAACTCTGGTCACGCGTCAAATCAGGCAACAGGAGCACCTCGTCACGGCATAGAAAGAATAGAAATAAAAACAACATGAGTATATATTCCCACTTCCTTTAACCACGATCCGCTGTAAAAATAAAAATTAGATCCCCAAAGATCCCCAGACCCTTAAAAGGACTCCCAACCTTCACTTAGCTACAGCTCTGGCTTCAACAGTTACATGAAGAACCCTATCCTTAACGGATGAGAATTGTTCAATCGTATCCCAAGCTTGAGCCCCCCCCACCTTTGTTGTGGAATTCTAGGCTGCTGTTTACAGAGCACACAGCCTATAATTCCTGTGCTATCTAAGCACACATCAGATTTCATCTTTTTGCAATAATGCTATCTTTAGCCTAAGTTCCACTCACCCATCATTCATTCCAAGAAGCAAGCCTCACACATAGGTCTTATCATCAGGCCATTCCAGCATAGACTCACTAGCCGACGCCTAATCATAGGCTTTTATTAAACTCAAAAGATCTCACACAGGAGGTGATTGGCTGCAGCAACCAATCCCCTCCCCCATGGGCGGGGACCTCACAGGATGTCCCTTCTACACAGGAAAATGGCAATACCTGGACATTCCTTCCAACAGGAGATGCCATACATAAATCCCACTCAAGAAATATGGCTTAAAGGATTCAATACAATAATACATACAATGAATACAATAACGTAGGATGGCTAAAGTTACCGTTGATAGGAATTCTTATTCTGCGCTATTCCATAGAATAACGCATATTAAGATTATACTATTATTGAATGGGGGAGGGAGGCTATCTGCAGATGCGCACTACGAATCCCAATCAATGTTGATCAGACACAGCCGAGACAAGAGTACGCATCTGCTCATAACCAATGATGTTGTTGTTGCAGAGCGAGGACATCCCCCCCTCAACGATCGTCTGTGCTAATACACAGAGGGCCCCCCGTCGGTGGACATATGCGCACCCTGCAAACATCACACTCCAACCTCAAGACGTTTTCCCCTATCAGACGGGATTCAACCAGCCTCAGACTACCCCAATCAGCTCTTTTAGAGCGGGTTGCGGAAGTACTAACACTGGGTGACACTATGACAATACATAATAAATACAGCTACATAAAAATCTCCACAACAGTCCTCCCTTTTTTGTCATATGCACCCCATGTGTCCATCGATGAAAGTTGATCTGCTTCTTACACTTGGAAATGAATCAGTCCTTAGTCCATAAAAAGGAAAACACGGCTTGACATGTAGACTCTACTCTTCAGGGGCATGACTTATAAAGGAGGACACGACATGGTGAGCTGTAGTTATCGCCGATCGGTCTGTGATCCTCTGTGTCTTGTATGTGGGTCCGGCTTCGGGGCGTCTCATCAAGGAAACTCTGGTCACACGTCAAATCAGGCAACAGGAGCACCTCGTCACGACATAGAAAGAATAGAAATAAAAAAATGACATGAGTATATATATTCCCACTTCCTTTAACCACGATCTGCTGTAAAATAAAAATTAGATCCCCAAAGATTTCCAGACCCTTAAAATAGACTCCCAACCTTCACTTAGCTACAGCTCTGGCTTCAACAATTACATGAAGAACCCTATCCTTAACGGATGAGAATTGTTCAATCGTATCCCAAGCCCGAGCCCCCCCCACATGCAGGACACCATGCCCAGACCTGGTCGGGGTTGGTGAACAAATCCCTTCTAGCTGTCCCTGCCATTCTTAATTTCCAGCGCCATCAGATCCTCACGATCGGCCGCGACATAAGATGCTGGGACAGCTTCACCATCACGCATGAACCTCTTGCTTTGGGGGAATTACCTTATAAGCTGCAGATCCGCATAAACACCAAACTAAAGTTCAAACACACTTGTGGGCTGCCTAGATACCTAAACCGACAAGAGGCAGAACCATTAAAACTAAAACAATTTTACCCTCTAAAAATACATCGTTAGATTCCATTGACAAGTGTCTGTTTGGAGTCTTCACTAGTTTGTCAAAACTCCTCATACCCATAATAACATCATAAATGGCATGTACCGCTGTCATCGCTGGGGACTAAAACTCGTTGAAGACTCAGAACAGACCATCGGTCCTGTTCGCTTTCTGAGCTAGTCAGGACATACACTTTACATAATAACTTGGGATGCTTTTCATCGTTTCCCTTGCTATAATTTACTAAACAACAAAAATATAAATAAACAAAGATACTCCTCATTCTTTGGTGTGGTTGAGCCGCTTCTTGCAGTGGCTGGCGTGGTCTCATCCCTCAAGCTTCTTTACAACGACCCAGTCACCTGGTTGGAAAGAATGTAAACTGATTATTAAGTCAGGGTCCAGGAGGGACTCGTGAAAACCTTTTGGTGGACATTTTGAAGTTCATGTCACAACGATCGCACCTCCCCCATCAGCCGAGAATATAAGTGACAGCTAATGAGGAGAGTACGACTATGGTTTTAATTGACCTCCAAACAACCCTCATATGACAATAACCCAGACATCGGGACTGTGGTCACTGCATAACCTGTGCGTGGCTTACAATACCTGGAGCCATTGACAAGGTTCTTAGCCTCTGGGATGGGAACCTACTTCACCAGACTGCTGCTTGCCGATTCAAATTCTATCAAAGAATTGGCACAAACTTGGTTAGAATTACAGAGGTTATTATTAGTTTGAAAAAAAACTGTCACTCTTACATTTATTACTTCTCCCCCCTTTTCTTCCTCATTACAGACTGAAGGAAGAAATGTGTGGTGCAGGAAAAAAGAGACAATGAAATAACCTATGATACTTTTACCTCCCTTAGACTCATATTTATCCATATGTACCGCTGTCTACATACACCTGTTCTCTGTGTACAAACTCCTTGGACCTGAAAAATACTTATAAGCAAAATCATTACTCTATTCTTCATATTTAACCAGGCAAAGAATGGTAAACAATAATGACATTCCTGTACATTGGTAAATTGTCAATGACATTCTTTCAAAACTGATTCAAACAAAACCCTCTGTAACCCTTACTTTTCCCGTTCCTACAAAAATACAACAGCCGCGACGCATCGGAGGATTGCCGCGGTAAGTTCGAACATATTCACGTTACTACATATAAACACTCAGATACAAACGTGGGGGAGATACTTCAAAGTTTCCAAAACCAAAAATGAAAAAAAACAAACAGCCAGAATTCTCCCTTCACTCTTTCAGCAATAGAAAAAAATACAATGGGACAACCATGAGAGCAGCTCGAGAACCTTCCATGTACCAGCCATACAAAGTTCAAACAAACGGGCATGAGCCACCGTTCCTCATCATTACAGATTTCTGAAGCCGCAGCTCAACTACATCCATTCCAGAGGGATACCCAAAATAGTATCCTTGGACCACCTATGTTAATCTTTTTGGGGTTCAAAGGCCTTTGCCCCAAAACTAGGCTTTGTGCACTGTGTGACCGTCTGACTATGGGAAGCCTCCATTCCTTCCCTTTGCACAGACCTCCTTGTGTCCATGGCGATTCAAATCGGCTTATCGTCTTAAACCTGCGTCCAGGTTAAACCGTTGCACCCATTTTCGGAGATCACCGCCCGGTGTCTTCTTATACGGTGAATTGAAGAACTACAACCACTATATGGTCAAGTCCTGCAACTAGAAACCCTAACCGAGGCGTCAACTCTATGGCTTGTTGCCCCAACACTTTTGGAACTACAGAACAACCACAGATCAACCCCCGAATTAGGCCTCTACCCCTCACAGTGTATGCATACACAAGCGTTTTCCGCTATAGACCCATACACTGCGTTGTCAGACTAAACCACACAGAACACTTATGCCAGTTTATCACCTGCAGAACAATGTGGCTTCTCTCTGTATCTAGATGTTAAAACAATGGTGATGCCCCCCTGTTTTTCTCTCTACCCAAAACTGTATTACAGTACAAAACTTCACAAAACTGGAACAAAATATAAAACACTTTTAAATGCAAAAATGTTTTTCTATTTTCCTTCCAAACACAAATCTCATTTGCCAACCTTTCAGACAACCCCAAGCTCCTCCCACCAACTTTCTGCTGATATATAAATGCTGAAAAGAAACTTCCGGTTATGCTCAGCTACTTAAAAAAAAAAACTGTTTTATTTACATATCAATTATTCAGGAAGAGGGAGGGGGAGGGGAGGCCTTAGCCCTAATCGCCTTGTCTATCAAGACTTCAAAAAAATCCATGGCTACACATCATATATATTTCAACCATTTAAAACCTTGTCAAGGAAATGATGGAATAAACCCCCCTTTGCAAATGGGAGGGAATCCCCCCTGACCCACATTCCCTGGAAGTCAGACCATAAGTTGGGACTCAAAATACAAACTCCTGCCAAAAGATGGCTATACAGTACAAGCTTCAAAACATATGAATTGCCTTCTGGGAAACTCCCAAATATTTAAACATAAAAACACACCATTGTACAAAAACTCTGTTAAGCCGTGTACACACGATCGGTTTTACCGATGAAAACAGTCCGATGGACTTTTTTCATCGGACAAACCGATCGTGTATGGGACCCATCGGTCTTTTTTCCATCGGTTTTAAAAAATAGAACATGTTTTAAATTTTTCCGATGGATCAAAAACCGATAGCAAATTCCGATTGTCTATGGGCAAGTCCATCGGATAAAAAACCCACGCATGCTCAGAATCAAGTCGACGCATGCTCAGAAGCATTGAACTTAATTTTTCTCGGCTCATCGGAGTGTTTTACGTCACCGCGTTTGGAATGGTCGGTTTTTTGACTGATGGTGTGCAGGCAAGACTGATGGAAGTCAGCTTCATCGGATTTCCGATGGACAAAACTATCGGATCAGAATCCATAGGATATCCGATCGTGTGTACAGGGCTTAAGTCTTACAATCTATCAAAATTCAGTGTAAAATTGAGTTTTTACTTAAAAACGAAATCCAATACAAAAACCGCCGCTCATATACTGCAAAGTCAGCTGACCCTGCAATAGCTTACATTCACTTAAATGAAAACAGAGAAATCCCCATCCTAACACCATCTGCATGGAGTTTGCATGTTCTCCCTGTGTCTGCGTTGGCCTCCCCCCACACTCCAAATGCTGGTAGGTAAACCAGATCCCATCCATAAATAGGCCCCAGCATGTGTGTGTGTCCGCAAGCGCGTCGTGGCCCCTCGGGGTAAGACCGCGCTATATCAAGATGCCACTCTACTAAACTCAAAAGGCGATACTTAGAAAAACAATTTAAACCAGCAAATTCATCATTAAACAAAAACAGCCTCTCAGTATGTCACCCTGGTGTCTCACTACTCTCCCCAGCAGTGCACAGGTCAAACTGCAAACGCATAAAACAGGACAAAACTGCGCCAATCAACAAATGCCAATACAGCATATCCAGGGGCCGTGTTTGCTAAATTGGAACTTCCTATCTCAAACTGTAAAAGTCTCTCAAAATGGCCGACAAGCCAGGACAACAAAATGGTGGATGACCACCGCACACCTCATGGACAACAACAAAAATGGCGCCATTAACGCATGCAATTTTTCCCGCCAAAATCAGCATGGGACATCACAATGAACACCACATGGGTTCCCCCATACAAATGAAAACAAAAATGGCCTCCAGATTCCAACGCAGAAAAGACCGCACTACATTCGCACCAAACATCAAAATCTGCCCCAAAGGCTGAGAAATTCCACCAGCGAAATAGCCGACGAATGCCACATGGTATAGCGCCCAAAAGAAAGGTGGCTGCACCTTCCCTTATATGATGCCCACAGGCCAAGGAGAAACTGTGCCTCAAAATGGCAGACAAACCGCAAGGCCAGCAACAAAAGCCAGAAATGGCGCCATTAACGCATGTATTTTTTTTCCCGCCAAAACCAGCATCTCTTTAAAAGAAAATCAAAAAAGTTTTTCTCCACAAAGACAGACTACACCATTGAAATTTTTCTAAATTATCATCAAAATCCACTGAAAAATGTGTCAGCTACACTCTACAAGGACCACATGTACACTTACAAACTTTTTTTTTTTTAAAACCTTTGGCCACTAAACAGCACATTTAAAAAAAATGTAAGTTACATAAACAATATTAAAAACATATTCATTTCTCTAAGTTAATATACTCTGAGATATTCACCACACACATACAGTACAATGTTGCCTGCAAGTCTGCTCAGAGTTTCCTTCCCTCAGGGCTGTCGTGGAATTATTGGTTGTATGCAGAGCATACAGCCTATAATTCCTGTGCTAAACATGCACACACTTTAGATTCATCTTTTTGCAATAATGTTGTCTTTAAGTTTAGTTCCACTCACCATTCATACGTCCCATCCATCCCAAGAAGGCAGCACCACAAAGCTATGTTCTCATCTCAGCCTCCCAGCATAGAGTGCCTAGCCGATGCCTCCCCAAAGACTTTTATTAGACTCCAAAGATCTCACAGACAGGAGGTGATTGGCTGCAGCAACCAATCACCTCCCCCATGGGAGGGGACATCACAGGATGTCCCCTCCACACAGGAGAATGACCATACAAGGACATCCCCTTCAACAGGGTTTCCCATTACATGAATACCACACAAGAAATATATATACAATTCAATACAATGAATACAATAACGTATGATGGCTAAAGTTGATAGGAATCCTTATTCTGCGCTATTCCATAGAATAACGCATATTCAGATTATACTATTATTGAATGGGGGAGGGAGGCTATCTGCAGACGCGCGCTACGAATCCCAATCAATGTTGATCAGACACAGCAGAGACAAGAGCACGCATCTGCCTATAACCAATGATGTCATTGCAGAGCGAGCATATCCCCTCCTCAACGATCGTCCGTGCTAATGCACAGAGGGCCCCCGTCGGCGGACATATCCACACCCTGCAAACATCACACTCCAACCTCAAGACGTTTTCCCCTACCAGACGGGATTCAACCAGCCTCAGACTGCCCCAGCCAGCTCTTTAGAGCGGGTTGCGGAAGTACTAACACTGGGTGACACTATGACAATACATATTAAATACATCTTCATAAAAATCTCCACAACAGTCCTCCCTTTTTTGTCATATGCACCCCATGTGTCCATCGATGAAACTTGATCTGCTTCTTACACCTGGAAATGAATCAGTCCTTAGTCCATAGTCCATAAAAAGGAAAAGACGGCTTGACATGTAGACTCTACTCTTCAGGGGCATGACTTATAAAGGAGGACACGACATGGTGAGCTGTAGTAATCGCTGATCCGTCTGTGATCCTCTGTGTCTTGTATGTGGGTCCGGTTTCGGGGCGTCTCATCAAGGAAACTCTGGTCACGCGTCAAATCAGGCAACAGGAGCACCTCGTCACGACATAGAAAGAATAGAAATAAAAACGACATGAGTATATATATTCCCACTTCCTTTAACCACGATCCGCTGTAAAAATAAAAATTAGATCCCCAAAGATTCCCAGACCCTTAAAAGGACTCCCAACCTTCACTAGCTATAGCTCTGGCTTCAACAGTTACATGAAGAACCCTATCCTTAACGAATGAGAATTGTTCAATCGTATCCCAAGCCCGAGCCCCCCCCACCTTGTACATGCAGGACACCATGCCCAGACCTGGTCGGGGTTGGCGAACAAATCCCTTCTAGCTGTCCCTGCCATTCTTAATTTCTCGCGCCATCAGATCCTCACGATCGGCCATGAGATAAGATGCTGGGACAGCTTCACCATCACGCATGAATCTCTTGCTTTGGGGGGAATTACCTTATAAGCTGCAGATCCACAGAAGCAGCAAACTACAGTTCAAACACACTTGTGGGCTGCCTAGATACCCAAACCGACAAGAGGCAGAGCCATTAAAACTAACCAATTTTAGCCTCTAAAAATGCATCGTTAGATTCCATTGACAAGTGTCTGTTTGGAGTCTTCACCAGTCTGTCAAAACTCCTCATACCCATAATAACATCATAAATGGCATGTACCGCTGTCATCGCTGGGGACTAAAACTTGGTGAAGACTCAGAACAGACCCAGCAATCGGTCCTGTTCGCTTTCTGAGCTAGTCAGGTGATACACTTTAAATAATAACTTGGGATGCTTTTCATCGTTACCCTTGCTAAAATTTACTAAACAACAAAAATATAAATAAACAAAGATACTCCTCATTCTTTGGTGTGGTTGAGCCGCTTCTTGGAGTGGCTGGCGTGGTCTCATCCCTCAAGCTTCTTCACAACGACCCAGTCACCTGGTTGGAAAGAATGTAAACTGATTATTGTGTGAGGGTCCAGGAGGGACTCGTGAACCCTGTGGTGGACATTTTGAAGTTCATGTCACAGCAATCGCACCTCCCCCATCAGCCGAGAATATAAGTGACAGCTAATGAGGAAAGTACGACTCTGGTTTTGATTGACCTCCAAACAACCCTCATATGACAATAACTCAGACATCGGGACTGTGGTCACTGCATAACCTGTGCGTGGCTTACAATACCTGGAACCATTGACAAAAGGTTCTTAGCATCTGGGATGGGAACCTACTTCACCTGACTGCTGCTTGCCGATTCAAATTCTATCAAAGGAAGACAGTCTTGGCACAAACTTGGTTAGAATTACAGAGGTTATTATTAGTTTGAAAAAAAAACTGTCAATTATCACTTCTCCCCCCTTTTCTTCCTCATTACAGACTGAAGGAAGAAATGCGTGGTGCAGGAAAAAAGAAACAATGAAATAGCCTATGATACTTTTACCTCCCTTAGACTCGTATTTAGCCATATGTACAGCTGTCTACATACACCTGTTCTCTGTGTACAAACTTCTTGGACCTGAAAAATACTTATAAACAAAATCATTACTCTATCCTTCATATTTAACCTGTAAAGAATGGTAAACAATAATGACATTCCTGTACATTGGTAAATTGTCAATGACATTCTTTCAAAACTGATTCAAACAAAACCCTCTGTAACCCTTACTTTTCCCGTTCCTACAAAAATACAACAGCCGCGACGCATCGAAGGATCGCCGCGGTAAGTTCGAACATACAAACATTCAGATACAAACATGGGGGAGATACTTCCCAGTTTCCAAAACCACAAATGAAAAAACAAAAACAGACAGAATTCTACCTTTCACTCTTTCAGCAATAGAAAAAAATACAATGGGACAAACATGAGAGCAGCTCGAGAACCTTGCATGGACCAGCCATACAAAGTTCAAACAAACGGGCATGAGAATTTAACCTCCATCAACACACTCATCATTACAGATTTCTGAAGCCGCAGCTGAACTACATCCATTCCAGAGGGATACCCAAAATATTATCCTTGGACCACCTATGTAAATCTTTTTGGGGTTCAAAGGCCTTTTCCCCAAAACTAGGCTTCGTGCACCGTGTGACCATCTGACTGTGGGAAGCCTCCATTCCTTCCCTTTTCACAGACCTCCTCGTGTCCATGGCGATTCGAATCGACTTATCGTCTTAAACCTGCGTCCAGGTTAAACCGTTGCACCCATTTCGGAGAGCACCGCCCGGTGTCTTCTTATACGGTGGATTGAAGAACTACAACCACTATATCTGGTCAAGTCCTCCAACTAGAAACCCTAACCGAGGCGTCAACTCTATGGCTTGTTGTCCCAACACTTTTGGAACTACAGCAACAACCACAGATCAACCCCCGAATTAGGCCTCTACCCCTCACAGTGTATGCATACACAAGCATTTTCCGCTATACACCCATACACTGCGTTGCCAGACTAAACCACACAGAACACTTACGCCAATTTACCACCTGCAGAACAATGTGGCTTCTCTCTGTATCTAGATGATAAAACAATAGTGATGCCCCCCTGTTTGCTCTCTACCCAAAACTGTATTACAGTACAAAACTTCACAAAACTGGAACAAAATATAAAACACTTTTAAACGCAAAAAATGCTTTCCATTTTCCTTCCAAGCACAAATCTCATTGGCCAACCTTTCAGACAACCCCAAGCTCCTCCCACCAACTTCCCTCTGATACATAAATGCTGAAAAGAAACTTCCGGTTACATGCTCAGCTCTCAAAAAAACCAAACTGGTTTATTTACATATCAATTGTTCAGGAAGAGGGAGGGGGAGGGGGGAGCCTAGCCCCAATTGTCTTGTCTATCAAGACTCCAAAAAATCCATGGCTAAATATCATTTATATTTCAACAATTTAAAAAAAAAACGTTGTCAAGGAAACGATGGAATAAACCCCCCTTTGCAAGTGGGAGGGAATCCCCCCCTGACCCAAATACTGGTAGGTCAGCCAGATCCCATCCATAAATAGGCCCCAGCATGTGTGTGTGTCCGCAAGCGCGGCGTGGCCCCTCGGGGTAAGACTGCGCTATTTTAAGATACCTCTCAACTCACCTCAAAAGGTGATGCTTAGAAAAACAATTTAAACCAGAAACAAAACCAGCCACTCAGTATGTCACCCTGGTGTCTCACTACTCTCCCCAGCAGTGCACAGGTCAAACTGCGGCAATCAACAAATGCCAATACAGCATCCAGGGGCCGTGTTTGCTAAACTGGAACTTCTAATCTCAAACTGTAAATGTCTCTCAAAATGGCCGACAAGCCAGGACAACAAAATGGTGGATGACCACTGCACACCTCATGGACAACAACAAAAATGGCGCCATTAACGCATGCAATTTTTCCCGCCAAAACCAGCATGGGACATCACAATGAACACCACATGGGTTCCCCCACACAAAGAAAAACACAAATGGCCTCCAGATTCCAACGCAGAAAAGACTGCACCAAACATCAAAAACTGAGAAATTACACCAGCAAAATAGCAGACGAATGCCACAGCACGGTCACATGATATCACACCCAAAGGAAAGGTGGCTGCACTATCCCTTATAGGGTACCCACAGGCTAAGGAAAAACTGCGCCTCAAAATGGCAGACAAACCACAAGGCTAACAAAAGCCAAGAATGGCGCCATTAACGCATGTATTTTTTTCCCGCCAAAACCAGCATCTCTTTAAAAGAAAATCAAAAATGTTTTTCTCCACAAAGACAGACTACACAATTGAGATTTTTCTAAATGATCATCAAAATCCACTGAAAAATGTGTGTCTTGAGTCAGCTACACTCCACAAGGCTCATGCCATCTCCACAAAGCCTCACACCTGAGACACCACATGACCACTAAAACATTTTAACCACCTCCCTACTGGGCACTAAAACCCCCTTCCTGCCCAAGCCATTTTTCAGCCTTCAGCGCTGTCACACTTTGAATGACAATTGCGCGGTCGTGCGACGTGGCTTCCAAACAAAATTTGCGTCCTTTTTTTCCCACAAATAGAGCTTTCTTTTGGTGGTATTTAATCACCTCTGCGGTTTTTATTTTTTGCGCTATAAACAAAAGAAGAGCGTCCAGTTTGGAAAAAAAACACAATATTTTTTACTTTTTGCTATAATAAATACCCATTTTTTTTTCAATTAAAATTTTCCTCAGTTTAGGCCGATACGTATTCTTCTACATATTTTTGGTATAAAAAAAAAATCGCAATAAGCGCGTATTGATTGGTTTGCGCAAAAGTTATAGCGTCTACAAAATAGGGGATAGTTTTATAGCATTTTTTATTTTTTTATTAGTAATGGCGGCGATCTGCGATTTTTATTGTGACTGCGATATTGTGGCGGACACATCGGACACTTTTGACACATTTTTGGTACCATTTACATTTATACAGCGATCCCTGCTATAAAAATGCATTGATTACTGTATAAATGTGACTGGCAGGGAAGGGGTTAACCACTAGGGGGCGGGAAGGGGTTAAATATGTTCCCTCAATGTGTTCTAACTGTGAGGGGAGGGGACTGACTGGGGGAGGTGACCGATGGTTGTCCCTATGTACAAGGGACACACCATCAGCCTCCTCTCCCTCACAGGACGTGGATCTGTGTGTTTACACACACAGATCCACTTTCCTGCTTGGTTCCCGGGCAATCGCGGGTGCCCGGCGGCAATCGCGGCCGCCGGGCACGCGCACCGGGTCCTTGGTAACGCGGCGGGCGCGCGCACGCGCCGCCGGCGGCGCGCACACGCGCGATCCCCCTCCTTCTGAAGGACGTTCAGGAACGTCCACTCAGAAGGGGAGAGCACCCACCCGGCCGTATATGTACAGTGGCCGGGTGGGAAGTAGTTAAAAACCATTTGGCCACTAAACAGCACATTCAATAAATGTAAGTTACAACATTATTCAACACTTTTCTCTACCTAAAGTTCACACACACAGTGGCATCAGTTTCCATAACAAGCCATCGCAAACATTCAATGGGCGTATTCCTTTCAACAAAACAGCTACTATTGTCTGGCTTCCAACATGCCTTGCAGCAGGCTGCTTTCAACTTAAAACAAGACAGACCCTTTACTTAAAATATTTTTACACTTATGGGGACATGTGTCTTTGTCCCATACGAAGGTAGACAAGAAAAGACCGCACTACATTCGCACCAAACATCAAAATCTGCCCCAAAGGCTGAGAAATTCCACCAGCGAAATAGCCGACGAATGCCACATGGTATAGCGCCCAAAAAAAAGGTGGCTGCACCTTCCCTTATATGATGCCCACAGGCCAAGGAGAAACTGCGCCTCAAAATGGCAGACAAACCGCAAGGCCAGCAACAAAAGCCAGAAATGGCGCCATTAACGCATGTATTTTTTTTCCCGCCAAAACCAGCATCTCTTTAAAAGAAAATCAAAAATGTTTTTCTCCACAAAGACAGACTACACCATTGAAATTTTTCTAAATTATCATCAAAATCCACTGAAAAATGTGTCAAGCTACACTCTACAAGGACCACATGTACACTTACAAACTTTTTTTTTTTTTTTTTTTTAAAACCTTTGGCCACTAAACAGCACATTTAAAAAAATGTAAGTTACATAAACAATATTAAAAACATATTCATTTCTCTACGTTAATATACTCTGAGATATTCACCACTCACATACAGTACAATGTTGCCTGCAAGTCTGCTCAGAGTTTCCTTCCCTCAGGGCTGTCGTGGAATTATTGGTTGTATGCAGAGCATACAGCCTATAATTCCTGTGCTAAACATGCACACACTTTAGATTCATCTTTTTGCAATAATGTTGTCTATAAGTTTAGTTCCACTCACCATTCATACGTCCCATCCATCCCAAGAAGGCAGCACCACAAAGCTATGTTCTTATCTCAGCCTCCCAGCATAGAGTGCCTAGCCGATGCCTCCCCAAAGACTTTTATTAGACTGTAAAGATCTCACAGACAGGAGGTGATTGGCTGCAGCAACCAATCACCTCCCCCATGGGAGGGGACATCACAGGATGTCCCCTCCACACAGGAGAATGACCATACAAGGACATCCCCTTCAACAGGGTTTCCCATTACATGAATACCACACAAGAAATATATATACAATTCAATACAATGAATACAATAACGTATGATGGCTAAAGTTGATAGGAATCCTTATTCTGCGCTATTCCATAGAATAATACATATTCAGATTATACTATTATTGAATGGGGGAGGGAGGCTATCTGCAGACGCGCGCTACGAATCCCAATCAATGTTGATCAGACACAGCAGAGACAAGAGCACGCATCTGCCTATAACCAATGATGTCATTGCAGAGCGAGCATATCCCCTTCTCAACGATCGTCCGTGCTAATGCACAGAGGGCCCCCGTCGGCGGACATATCCGCACCCTGCAAACATCACACTCCAACCTCAAGACGTTTTCCCCTACCAGACGGGATTCAACCAGCCTCAGACTGCCCCAGCCAGCTCTTTAGAGCGGGTTGCGGAAGTACTAACACTGGGTGACACTATGACAATACATATTAAATACATCTTCATAAAAATCTCCACAACAGGGCATAGCCCCAGCAACACAAAGCAGTGGGCAAGCCCTTCCCCCATTCAAGCACATGGCTGCTCTGACAAGCCAAACACACACATTGCAGGCTGAATAATCCCACATCTATACCTTCATTTCATACACAATATACAGTTTCCATATGCATCAAACTTGTAGTCAAAAGATACACAGAGACCCACCAACTTTCATAATTGTAACTGATGACCATGCTGCCTGCCCCATCCCCACTAAAGCACATGGCACACAGGGACCAGACTTTCACAATGCAGCAGCAATGGCTGGCTGCACAAGCTGCTCAATACATCGCACAAAGGTCACTTTTCCAAACAGCCATCTCTTACACAACTTCAATCACACTCATGGGGACACGTGTCCTACATCACACAAACAAGCTAATCACACACAGTCTATATTTCTCATTTAGTTACACGCTTATAGCCCGCAGCTTCCCCACACAAACATCCAGGCACACCCAGGCACCTACGATCGGACTCACAGACATACAATCTCTCTCCCAATAAAATCACACACATGGAAGATCGGATTCACAGACACACACACACGCTGTGTATAAAATCTCACGTACTGCAAACTTACAGCATTATTTCAAAAAGACGAAAAATGTGTTCTTTTACAGAGCAGAGCCCCCACACATCGGAACGTAGATCCACTCTCCCCCCCCCCATTTCGATCCGATGTCCAAAGGGACTCCATCTATTCCCAAAGGTCCTGACCCGCCATTTAACTGTCGTGGAAATATAGCTTGTGTACAGAGCACACAGCCTATATTTACTGTGCTAAACATGCACACACTTTAGATTCATCTTTTTGCAATAATGCTATCTTTAGTGGCTAAGTTCCACTCACCGTTCATCCCATCATTCATTCAAGGAAAGCAGCATCATCACAGGTCTTATCATCAAGTCATCCCAAAGCAGAGTGTCCCCTGGGATAGCCAGCTCTCTTTATTTATAGTCAACATGGGCAACAAAAGAAGGTGTTGGCTTCACAAAACAGCCATTCAGACATTTTGTATATTTTCAAAAGAACCAATCACAGACATGTTTAAATTCAAATAAAATGCTAGCAGTGATGTGTGCAAACGGCTGTGTACAGGGGTCATGCTTTCTGTGAGACAAAGGAACAGTAGAAAGCATGGCTTTGTACAAAGCCGTGTACAAACCAACTCACTGCTACCAATGACGGGAACTATACGACAATTATGCCTCAATGGACCATGCTACTGTTCTTGTGGACACAGATCTGTGTGCTCGGAGTCATTTAACGCCCCCGTCAGGAGGTGGCCAGTCCCCCGACGAGGCGCAAAACAACATCTCTAAATGGAGCAAACATTGCTGTTTCCATAGGAAGATTTTCACACCACCGATCTTTCACCAACGTCTGTATGTGCAAATACGCTCAGATGAGCGCATTACAACAAAACTGACATTGGGGGGACATCTGACAACATACATTAATAAAATATTCCACAACACATGTGACACCCAAGTATGCCTCTGTGGCAATACTGGTCCATTCGTCTGTGGTGAGAGCTATTTTTGATTTCACATCTTTGAGTGACGCTTTCAATCTTTCAAAATTCTCCTCATATTTCTTCTCCATCAGCTTAGTGAAATAGGACCTGGAGGGAAGTGTGTATCCTGGGTAAAACGTGTTGATCATCTCACGAAATCCTTGACCGTCTACAATAGAAAGAGGTCTCATATCTTTTACAATCATGTTGAGTATGCTATTAGTAAGTGTAACGGCCATTTGGGGTGTGCAAACAGTGACATCATTTTTATGAAAGAAGAAATCCTGTACACAGCTTTGCCTCTTCCTGAGAAAAAAACAACACACACAATAATTAATAACATTAGGAAGTAGGAAGTGGAACCAACATGAAATCTATGAATGCTCAATGCTAATAATGTACTGTATTTCAAAGAGGGTATGAGTAGGGTAGTAAATCTGCATAATTTTATGAACTGAATGTGATTAATAACTATGTTTAATTATGATTACAATATTACCATATATACTTGAGTATAAGCCGAGTTTTTCAGCACATTTTTTTGTGCTGAATATGCCCCCCTCGGCTTATACTCGAGTCACCTTTTTGTGCCTGATCTCCCGGATTTTGGGGACCCGGTACCGGCCGGCCGCAGGTCCCCTGGACCTCAAATTTGGCACACATGTAGCCTCACTCCTCCTCTGCAAGTGTGCAAAGTTTTTTGGCCGGGGGACCTACGGCCGGGGAGCACCGTTTTTTCAAACCCGGGCACCCCTTCCATAGACTCCCATGTTAAACGGTCATTTCTTCTGTGACTTTGGGGACCCGGTACCGGCCGCTTGTAGGTCCCCTGGACCCAAAGCTTGGCACACCTATAGCCCCATTTCTCCTATATAAGTGTGCAAAGTTTTTTGTCTGGGGGACCTACGGCTGGGGAGCACCGATTTTTCAAATCCGGGCACCCCTTCCATAGACTCCCATGTTAAACATCAGTCTATTAATGGACACAGTGAGGCATGGGCACAGTGAGGCACAGTGAGGCACAGTGGAGGCATGCAGATGGACACCCTAGGCTTATACTCGAGTCAATAAGTTTCCCCAGTTTTTTGGGGTAAAATTAGGTGCCTCGGCTTATATTCGGGTCGGCTTATACTCGAGTATATACGGTAAGTGTATTTCATCTAGTAGAAAAAGTTTGAGATATCCATGGCCAATGTTGTAGCTGCATAATGCTGCAGTGCAAATTTTGTCGCTGCTCTGCATATTTTGGAAGAAAAGCATGGCATCTCTTCCCTCAGGTGTGCTGGTCAGATTACAGTTAGTTGTCAACCATGCCTTGAGGGATCCCCAGATCAGCAAGACACTGAGGGCTGCAAAGTGCCTTGTGAAACATTTAAAAAAACATGAGATGGCCACTACAAAGCTTAAAGCAATTAGCAAAGCACAGCAAGAAATGGGTACCCCTGAGCATGCACTAATAAATGATGTATCCGTAATTACTAGCATATATTAATTAAATCTTGACCAAAACACAATTACTCCCAAAACTAATTGTAATAATAAGTATAGTCCTTACAAAGATGGCTCGTCCGTTTGAGGTCGGAGAGCGCCAGGATGTTTTCTTCTGAGGTGCTCGTGCATCGCAGTTGTGCTGCCGTGGTACGCCATTTCAGTTTTGCAAAGGGAACAAAGGACTATTTTATCTGGCCTCTGTTTAAAGAATTCCCATACTTTTGATAAGCGTGGTCTAGCTTTTCGTGCTAGACTGGAACTTTCTTCATTCCCATGAGCAGGAGCAGCAGCAGCAGCAGCAGCCGCCATTACCCATGAGATGACGAGACCACGAGATGAGTGTGACACGTTGACGCCTTTTCACGCATGCCAACGTATTTCCGTAGTCTACGTAATCGATTACGTTGATGCGTCGTTGCAGCTCTACATCTCAGTATAAACTCCTTGCAATTGCTGCAAATACACGCATCTCAGCAATGCATATACCCATTTGCAATCGCTGCAAACATGCATCTCAACATATACTTCTTGCAATCACTGCAAGTACACGTCTCAGCATAACTCCTTGCAATCGCTGCAAGTGGTGCTCATACAGCCCACTTCATTATTTTAGTGGCACTTAATCGGTCACTCGTCTCCACTGGCATTCATATGAGCCACTCATCGTTTTCGTCTGTCTTTTCTCCCTTTGGTCAGTCAAGTTCAGGTTCCATCCTGTACCAGGTTTGACGTTATTTCCCAGGTTAAAAAAACGCTATGTTTGCATCTTCACCAGGGCCAGTCGCATACATGGGGGACACAAAAAAAAGAAAAAGAAAAGAAAAAAAAGAAGAGTAAAGAAATCTTGTTGCACTCATGTCACACCTACTGCAGGTGTTCCCGGTCGACCAAATTTCGATTCTAACCAGGACCTCGCTACTAGAGCGTCTGTCAGGGTGTAGTTCACGGGCTTTTCTATCACATCATTCTGCAGCACCCATTCACTATACCGTTACTTCACATACATCATTGGGCGTGATCTCCAGGCACATATGTCTATACATGACACTCTGTTTTCGAAGGGCGACCCTTCACCTTGCAGACAAGGTCGCTTAACAGTAGGTTTGCTGGCAGTGCAAGTGTTAGCAGGCCGAGCACACGTCACCCACTACAGACCGCAACATTCCTACGTAGGCCGTACCAGACTTCTACTTCTCGCCCCAGTACGCCCTGGGGTTCTGGTCTTTAGGTTTGTGCTCGCCACAAACACGCAGCTGAGCTATCAGTTATCTGGCCAGTCACCTCCTGGCCCACCTCGGTCGCCTCGCACTCTTCTGAGTTTTCTAAATTTCCACTCAACATAAGTTCTGCACAACAGAAATCTGTCAGCTCCTGTCTACGCCTATCATTCCTTTTTCTGTACTTCTCCCTTTTTCCTCCTCTCTGAGTTTTCTCTTAACCACTCCGCTCTCTATCCTATGGCTATGACTCCTCTTAAATATGAGCACCCCACCCCCTTTTGTCTTCTGGCCAGAGCAATGTCGCAGGCAGGCAGGGAGGACTTTACACCTGCCCCTCTGTCACCATCTGTGGGCTCAGAGCGTGGCAGCATGCAGTCCCTCAGGGGACGGACTATCCCCAAACTCATAGTGGAGCTGAGACGTAGGGATATTCCCTTTCACGCTACGGCCAGGAAGGCAGAGCTTTTTAGGCTCCTCTTCCCGCCTCCAGCTGCAGCTGGGCCCAACACCCAACAGGCATCCCTGCAATCCATCTCTGGGGCCATTTCCCAGCTGCACTCTTTGATCTCCTCCTTAGCCGCAACAGTTCGGACATCCAGACCAGAGTCACACTTTTGGAAGTTAGCCTACCCACGACCCTCCCTGACCTGGTCATAGTCGCAATGACAGCTTCACCTTCTAAAGGTACACCAGGCCCTACACCTATCGTCCTCCCCACTCATCTTGTCCCGGCCAGCATCAGGGTGGATATATTGGAGAGCAAAGACGTCAATTGCCATCCCTGCTCATCTCAGCCCATGACTTAGCTGACAACAAATCATACGCCTGGGGGGGCGTCTCAGTGGTTGTCAAGTCAAGAGACCCCAGCCTCAGTCGTAAGCTGTCAGCCACTGAGTTCGCCCTGGCCTTTGGGATGTTCAGAGATGTACTTTGTTAAGCCACCCCCAGAAGGAGGGAGGAGCTGGACTTATACCTTCATGCAGTGACAGATCTTGCTTACAAATATGGAGGTTTTGCCTGCTACGACTACCGTCTGTCGTTTTCAGCCAAAGCAGCAGCGAGACTTGCCCAGTTCCAGATCAGCTCTGACTGGAGCCTCACAGACACAGAACTTTTTTGTTGCCACTTTGCCCACCAAGTTGATGTTTTTGCCCAGTCCCTCACTTGAACCTGTCACACCAGGCCCGGTGTCACAGGATTATCCATTATCTGGACGATTTTCTGCTCATCGAACAGCCGGACATACCCCCTGGTAGATCTAGACAACCTAAGAGAGGTCTTCAACAGTCTCAATGTGCCTAAAGCCAAACACATAGTGGAAGGCCCGACACATTTCATACGTTTTTTAGGCATCCTCCTGGATGCGCCTGCCTTCTGACAAATTAGATTGTGTTAGGTCGGTCATTCATGAGTTTACCCGGTCACAGGAGTGTACTAAAAGACAGCTGCAGTCCTTGATAGGGATGCTTAATTTCGCTATGAGAATTATTCCTCAGGGGCAGTCATTCATCTTACGGCTCTTAGTCTTTCTCGCCCGAGTACAGGACCCCGACTAAGTCCTCAGACTAGACCCAGCAGCAATAGCAGACTTGGCTATGTGGGATGAGTTCCTCACCAACTGGAATGGCATATCAATGTTATTCCCTCAGTATCAGCTCAGTTGCCCCAGGTAGTCACAGATGCTACAGCCTCCACCGGCTTTGCTGCAATTTTTGGCCATCACTGGTTCGCCAGACCCTGGCTCCCGGAAATCTGCCTGATTCCTGGTTTCCCTCGATCTTCGTCATTGTTCAAGCTGTACCCAATCGTGGCAGCAGCCCAAGTCTGGGGCCAAACGTGGACAGGTCAGACAGAGCTCTTCACCACAGACAACCAGGCTACAGCCAACATCATTAATAAGGCTAGATCCATGTCGCTCCCCCCATCATGCCTTCTTGCGCAGGCTGCTGCAATTATCACTACATCAACAATTTAACAGTTACTGTGAAAATATCCCTGGTAAATGCAATGCCGCAGCCGCTGCACTGTCCCGCTTCAATTTTGACTTATTTTTGCAGCAGGAACCCGGAGCGACCCATCATCCACTCCTATCCCACCTTGGTCTCAACTAACATTGGATTGAAGCCACACCTTGCCAATGCAACCCGTCTCATCAACCCGCTGTCTAGCAACACACTAAAGGCTTATTGCATGGACTGGAACACCTACCGTAGGTTCCTAGCCGCTTGTCCTGGAACCACAGCAGATAACGTCACTCACGTCCTAGCCTTTACATCTGATTGCCACACACAGCTGGCTCTCGCTCATATTACTATCAGGCTGTTCCTGGCTGGTATTCAGCATTTCATGTCCTTACAGGATCCCGGAAAGCCATCTGTCTTCACAGCCCATACAGTGAATGCCCTGCCGCAACCAATGGCAAATGCTAACCGATCACCAGTGCTTTCTTTAGGAGCATGTCCAAAATTCTCACACATTCCCCCTTTGGGGTCTTGCCCAGCCCAGTCATCCAGACGGCCATCTACCTTGCTTCCTACAGCCTAGCGAGTTCACCTCTGATAGCACCAGCAGTCAGATACTGTACAGACATCTCCTGACTCTCTTCCCAAGCCACTATGTCCTTCATCTTACGGTCTCCAAAACGCAACAAACCGGACCCGGAGTGGATATCAAGTTCTTTCGAACCAGCAATGCCTGGTACCCAGCAACAATCTTTGACCGTCTGCTCTTTCACCTACCCAGCCAGCCAGTCTCCAGCCCGTTACTGCCTTTTCTGGTCAACCCCCTAAGTGGCAGTCAGTTTATTAAACATGTTAGGGTCCTACTGGTCAACTTAGGCCTAGACCCGGGCAGTATTCTGGACATTCCTTTGGATTGGTGCAGGCTCAGCCGCATCTCAGCACGGAGTACCAGACCATGTGACCAAGAAGCTAGGCAGATGGAAGTCTGCCTGTTTCGCCAGATATATATTCCAAACCCCCAAGTCGAGATGGCCCTTGCCTTCTCCAAGCTCGCTCAATGAGGTTAGAGCCAATAAAGATACTTCCCTATCTGGTTATTTTTGGCCCCTTTTCTTGCCATACCTACCAGACGACCAAAAGCCACATCTCAGGTCTATTTATGTTGTGAGTCTTGTCGCGTGTTTATGTGATCCACATTTGTCTCGGTCTTAGGGCCACAACATATATATAATTATACACTGCCTGCACAGACGGAATATAGAGTAAACACTGAATTTATAGTCTATGCTATATACACGTTGTGAGGGGGTTAGCTCGGCAGTGGGTGTGTGTGACCCCCGGGATGGGCTCCCCACACAAAACAGGCCCAGCAAACGGAGGTTGTGGTTTTCAAAATCAAAAAGGTGCGGTTTATTTTCTATTTACAGTGACAAAACACAGCAAAGCAAAAGAAACATAACCAAAATAAATCCTGGTCAAGTTGACCTCTGACTAAACATACAGGTTTCCTAACTAACAACTGGGATCAGCCTAGTGCTGTCCTAGTCCCTAAGTCCCTGGTTTTAAATGTCCAAGCAAATAGCCACACAGGCTTTGTCTCACCGCACAGGGGTTCACTCTCCCTAGACAGTCCACACAGGTCTGGTTCCAGGCATGAGCTAACATCTAATGAAGCTGGGAGTTCTTATAGAGGCCTAAATGAGCTGACAAGCTTCAGCTGGTCTCATCAACTCCCTGTCTGCACGACGCCCAGCCCTCTCCCTAGAGGTATGAGTCATCCATGAGCCCACTAGCCTTATACAACTCTCCACCTAGTTGTATAAGTCGGCGTAAAGCCTGAATCTGGGCGAAATATATCTACCCCATGGATGCAACCAGGTGACTTTACCTTCCTGCTGTCACATACCCCCCCTCTTGTTTTAACCTCGGGGTTGGAACACCAGCAATCAGGCATTCATGTACTCGAGACAAAGCATCCACATTCCCCATTTGAACGCCAGGGCGATGCTTTACTGTGAAGTTGAATTCCTGGAGGGCCAGGAACCACCTATTCACTCTTCTATTTGTTTCCTTGTTTTGAGCCATCCACTTTAACGGAGCGTGATCCGTAACCATGTCAAAGTGCCTACCTAGCAGGTAGTACCGAAGGGAATCTAGAGCCCACTTCACCGCTAAACACTCCTTTTCCACGGTGGCGTAATTTACCTCATGGGACTTCAACTTCCTGCTGAGGTAAATGACTGGGTGCTCTTCCCCGTTCCAGACCTGGAACAATACTGCTCCTAACCCCACATCTGACGCATCACTTTGTACGACAAAGTCTTTAGAGAAGTCGGGTGAGTACAACACTGGCTGGCTACATAAGGCTTGTTTCAAGAATTGGAATGCTGCCTCAGCCTCGGGGGTCCATTTAATCATGACCGACCCTTTCCCCTTCGTCAGGTTGGTTAGGGGCACAGCCTTAGAAGCAAAGTGGGGAATGAATCGCCGATAATACCCAGCGATTCCCAGAAAGGCTCGTACCTGCTTCTTGCTGTTGGGACGTGGCCAACTCTGGATGGCCTCGACTTTGTTGAGTTGGGGTTTTATTACTCCCCTCCCAATGGTGTACCCAAGATATTTGGCCTCCTCCTGCCCAATGGTACACTTCTTGGGGTTAGCCGTAAACCCCGCTTCCCGAACAGAGTCCAGGACTGCTTGCACTTTTGGCAGATGTGAGGCCCAATCTGTGCTATGGACAATTACGTCATCCAGGTAAGCCGCAGCATACTTCCGATGGGGCCTCAGCATCTGGTCCATTTTCCGCTGGAATGTGGCCGGCGCATTCTGTAACCCGAACGACATTCTTTTATATTGGAACGCCCCGTCTGGGGTTACAAATGCGGTTTTCTCTTTGGCCGACTTGGCCAGGGGGATTTGCCAATACCCTTTTGTGAGGTCAAGAGTCGTCATGTATCGGGCTGTTCCCACCCGGTCGATCAACTCATCTATACGTGGCATGGGGTAGGTGTCAAATTTTGTAACTTTGTTCAACTGACGAAAATCGTTACAAAATCGCCAGCTCCCATCCGGTTTAGGCACCAACACAATGGGACTAGACCAATCACTTTGGGACTCCTCTATCACCCCTAAGTTCAGCATTTTCTGTACTTCCTCCCGTATTGCCTCCCGTCGAGCCTCTGGGATCCGATAGGGTTTTAACTTCACCCTTTCACCGGGCGGGGTAATGATGTCATGCTCTACCCCAGATGTTTGTCCCGGCAGCTCAGAGAATACCTCCTTGTTGCGAAGCACAAACTCCTTAACCTCCTGTTGTTGGGGTTGTGACAAGGTGGCTGCTATTCCAACCTCAGGAATCACGCAACCAGTTTGAGCTGGTGACCAAGTGTCTGCGACTAGGGACTCTCTATCCCTCCAGGCTTTCAACAGATTAACGTGATAGATCTGTTCGGGCTTTCGCCTTCCTGGTTGTCTGACCTTGTAATTCACTTCGCTCACTTTTTCCATTATCTCGTAGGGGCCTTGCCATTTGGCAAGGAATTTACTTTCAACCGTAGGGACAAGTACCAATATCCTATCCCCCGGGGAAAAGGTACGGGTCTTGGCTCCACGGTTGTACACTCTCTGCTGTGCCAACTGCGCTTGGGCCAAATGTTCCTTCACGATGGGCATTACCTGTGCAATTCGATCTTGCATCAGGGCGACATGCTCAATCACACTCCTGTGGGGAGAACTCTCACTTTCCCAAGTTTCCTTGGCAATATCCAACAGCCCTCTTGGGTGTCTCCCATACAGTAACTCAAAGGGGGAGAATCCCGTAGAGGATTGGGGCACCTCCCTAATAGCAAACATCAAATAAGGAAGTAAACAGTCCCAATCCTTTCCATCTCTATCCACCACTTTCTTCAACATTTGTTTTAGGGTTTTGTTGAATCTTTCAACCAGCCCATCGGTTTGGGGGTGATACACAGACGTACGCAATTGCGTTACTTTGAACAATTTACACAGCTCTTTCATAACCCGGGACATAAAGGGTGTACCTTGGTCCGTAAGCAGTTCTTTACAAATACCCACCCGGCTAAAAACAAGAGATAGCTCTTTGGCTATGGTTTTGGCCGAGGTATTTCGGAGAGGGATCGCTTCTGGATAACGGGTGGCATAGTCCATTATAACTAATATGTACTGGTGCCCCCTAGCGGACTTGATTATAGGACCTACCAAATCCATGGCGATCCTCTCAAACGGGACCTCAATGATGGGTAGAGGGACCAGCGGGCTACGGAAATGTGGCATCGGGGCCAACCTCTGACACACAGGGCAGGAGGAACAATAATTTTCTACGTCCTTCATCACCCCCGGCCAATAGAATCTCTGTAATACCCTCTCTCGGGTTTTCTCTGTCCCCAGATGACCTCCAAGAATGTGCCCATGGGCCAACTCCAACACCAACTTCCTGTAAGGTTTGGGCACCACAAGCTGCTCAACGGTTTCTTCTGCCCTTTTTGCCACCCGATACAGTAGGTCCTTCTCTACGCTGAAGTATGGGTAAGTGCAGGTATTATCTGGGTTCACTAACTCGCCATCTATTTTCACTACGTTTTCCCGTGCCTTTATTAGGGCGGGGTCTTTCAACTGTTCTGTGGCAAAGTTTTCCCTGTGAACCTCAAGATCAGAAAACTCCACAGACGGTAGGTTTTCGTCTGAGGAGGTGGGCTCCTCTCCAGTTTCTTGAGTCTCCCCTGCCAATACTGATAAGGGAAATTCCGGAGAGTCCTCACCACTCTCAGGGGAGTTCTGGCTATCACATTCCTGGTACATAGGGGCACCAGTGAGGGGCTCAGGATCATCCCACAGTTCCCAGAACTTCGGAAAATCCCTTCCCACAATGGCGTCATGCGGTAACTGAGATACTAAGCCCACTGGATGAGAGAGGGTACCTTTGGGGGTCTCGAAACACACTGTAGTCACTGGATACTCTCGGGTGTCCCCATGCACACAAATAACAGCTACCTTGCTATTCCCAGAGACCTCTGTTTTAACTAACTCAGCCTTTATCAGGGTCACAAGGCTACCTGAATCCAGCAATACCACAACATTTCTACCATTAACACACATTTTGCATAAATGTTTCTCAGTTCCTCGAATGGCAGTGCATGCGACTGTCGCACACAGCGACTGACGTCTGCCCGTCAGAAAGTCACACTGCATGGGTTCCTCCACAACCGGGCAATTGGCTGCAATATGTCCCGCTTGCCGGCAGCGGTAGCAAACGATCCTTCTTGCCGCCTCTTGAGCCGCTGATTTCCCAGGCTGTTCTCGCCAAACTTGGGGTAGAGCTCCCACCCTCTCACTCTCTCCACCCTCACCCCTTGGAATCCTCTTATCCGCCCCTGGGGATGGTCTGGTCTTAGGGTGGAAAGTCCGAGTGTCTCTGGAAGAGGCCGTCAGGTTCTCTGTAGCCAAGTATTTCTCCACACGATCCACAAGACCATCGGCCGTCTCTGGGTCTCCATGGCTTACCCACTTTTGGATGGCAGTAGGAAGAGCTCTCAAAAACCGATCCATTACAACACGTTCCACAATCTTTGGTGCGGACAAAGTCTCTGGCTGTAGCCACTTTCTGCTCAGGTGAATGAGATCATACATTTGAGACCTGGGGGGTTTTCCAAGCTGGAAAGTCCAGTTATGCACACGCTGAGCCCGGACAGCCTGGGTGACACCCAGCCTTGCCAATATTTCAGCTTTTAGCATCACATAGTCTTTTGCTTGGTTAGGCTCTAGGTCATAGTAAGCTTTCTGCAATTCACCAGTTAACAGAGGAGCCACCAGTCCACCCCACTGCTCCTCAGGCCACTTTTCTCTTTCAGCGGTCCTTTCAAATGTGGTCAAAAATACCTCTGGATCATCCTCTCCAGTCATTTTTGTCAATAAACGACTCACCCCAAAGGACGCGGTATTAGTGGGACGGCTTTCCTCACTGGTCTGCGGACGTTGCTGCATTACTGCTTCCATCTGTTGTTGTAGTCTCTGCTCTTGCTTCTGCAACAGGTCTATGAAGCGGGCCTCAGATTGCTGCTGGGCTCGTTGCTGAGCCTTCAGACTCTGTTGCAAAGTTGCGTTTGTCTGCTGCTGGGCTGCAAGGCTCTGTTGATGAGCTTGCTGCTGGGCTGCGAAGTTCTGTTGTTGAGCTGCAAGGCTCTGTTGATGAGCTGCAAGGCTCTTTTGCAAACCTGCATTTGTCTGCTGTTGATTGGCATTTGCTAGAGCCAGCTGCTTCAGTATCTCCTCCATGCTGGCTTAAAAAAAAACTGCCCGCATTCTCCACCAACTGTTAGGGGGTTAGCTCGGCAGCGGGTGTGTGTGACCCCCGGGATGGGCTCCCCACACAAAACAGGCCCAGCAAACGGAGGTTGTGGTTTTCAAAATCAAAAAGGTGCGGTTTATTTTCTATTTACAGTGACAAAACACAGCAAAGCAAAAGAAACATAACCAAAATAAATCCTGGTCAAGTTGACCTCTGACTAAACATACAGGTTTCCTAACTAACAACTGGGATCAGCCTAGTGCTGTCCTAGTCCCTAAGTCCCTGGTTTTAAATGTCCAAGCAAATAGCCACACAGGCTTTGTCTCACCGCACAGGGGTTCACTCTCCCTAGACAGTCCACACAGGTCTGGTTCCAGGCATGAGCTAACATCTAATGAAGCTGGGAGTTCTTATAGAGGCCTAAATGAGCTGACAAGCTTCAGCTGGTCTCATCAACTCCCTGTCTGCACGACGCCCAGCCCTCTCCCTAGAGGTATGAGTCATCCATGAGCCCACTAGCCTTATACAACTCTCCACCTAGTTGTATAAGTCGGCGTAAAGCCTGAATCTGGGCGAAATATATCTACCCCCCTGGATGCAACCAGGTGACTTTACCTTCCTGCTGTCACAACGTATATATATATATATATATATATATATATATATATATTTATATTGTGAGGGTGCGACTCTGTGCGGCCTTCAAGAATGTTGGTTTACGCCATATTTGTTAAAGAAAGACATGCTGATTGAACAGCTGTGTGTTGGGCTATTTAGTTCTGACATGACTATGGATCAGGGCCCCACCCAACAGACAGGAAGTCTGTGCTTGGAGAGTCAGGTGGACTCTCCCATCCCTCTGAGAGGAAGTCAGAGGCTATCTATGCTGCATGGGTGCAGCCAAAGTGTGCGTGTCTGCAAGAGGCAGAAGTCATTGCTGAAGTAAGCAAGAAAGTGCTGGCCGGGAGTAAGCGAGGAGTGAGCTTATCTCTTGGAAACTGTTTGTTCTGAGGAGCCGACCTAAGGCCTGGATAGCAAGAAGGTAAAGCTATGAGGCTAAACTGTTAAGTATGCAAGATACAGGAATGGTGGAACCCCCCTGTGAATGCTACAGATGTTTTTGTGAACTTTTGTGCTTTTAAATAAAAATGGGCTACCATGCCCTTAACCACTTAAGCCCCGGACCATTTGGTAGCTAAAGGACCAGAGGTGAATTCAGAATTTTGCACTGCGCTGCTTTAACTGTAAATTGTGCGGACATGCAATGTTGTACCCAAACGAAATTTGCGTCCTTTTCTTCCCACAAATAGAGCTTTCTTTTAATGGTATTTGATTGCCTCTGCGATTTTTATTTTTTGCGATATAAACGGAAAAAGAGCGAAAATTTTGAAAAAAAATGATATTTTCTAATTTTTGTTATAAGAAAAATCGAATAAACTCAATTGTAGTCATACATTTAGGCCAAAATGTATTCAGCCACATGTTTTTAGTAAAAAAATGTCAATAAGCGTATATTTATTGGTTTGCGCAAAAGTTATAGAGTTTACAAACTAGGGTACATTTTCTGAAATTTACACAGCTTTAAATTTATGACTGCCTATCTCATTTCTTGAGGTGCTAAAATGACAGGGCAGTACAAAACCCCCCCCCAAATGACCCCATTTTGGAAAGTAGACACCCCAAGGAAATTGCTGAGAGGCATGTTGAGCCCATTGAATTTTTTATTTTTTTGTCCCAAGTGATTGAATAATGACTAAAAAAAAAAAAAAATTACAAAAAGTTGTCACTAAATGATATATTGCTCACACATGCCATGGTTATATGTGGAATTTCACCCCAAAATACATTTTGCTGCTTCTCCTGAGTACGGGGATACCACATGTGTGGGACTTTTTGGGAGCCTAGCCGCGTACGGGACCCCGGAAACCAAGCACCGCCTTCAGGATTTCTAAGGGCGCAAATTTTTGATTTCACTCCTCACTACCTATCACAGTTTCGAAGGCCATAAAATGCCAAAATAGCACAAAACCCCCCCAAATGACCCCATTTTAGAAAGTAGACACCCCAAGGAAATTGCTGAGAGGCCTGTTGAGTCCATTGAATATATTTTTTTTTGTCCCAAGTGATTGAATAATGACAAAAAAAAAAGAAAATTACAAAAAGTTGTCACTAAATGATATATTGCTCACACATGCCATGGTTATATGTGGAATTACACCCCAAAATACATTTTTCTGCTTCTCCTGAGTACGGGGATACCACATGTGTGGGACTTTTTAGGAGCCTAGCCGCGTACGGGACCCCGAAAACCAAGCACCGCCTTCAGGATTTCTAGGCACAAATTTTTGATTTCACTCCTCACTACCTATCACAGTTTCGAAGGCCATAAAATGCCAAAATCGCACAAAACCCCCCCAAAATGACCCCATTTTGGAATATAGACACCCCAAGCTATTTGCTGAGAGGAATGGCGAGTATTTTACAGCTCTCATTTGTTTTTGAAAATGAAGAAAGAAAATATATATATATATTTTTATTTTTTTTCAATTTTCAAAACTTTGTGACAAAAAGCGAGATCTGCAAAATACTCACAATACCTCTCAGCAAATAGCTTGGGGTGTCTACTTTCCAAAATGGGGTCATTTGGGGGGGTTTTGTGCTATCTGGGCATTCCATGGCCTCCGAAACTGTGATAGGCAGTGAGAAGTGAAATCAAAAATTTACACCCTTAGAAAGCCTGAAGGCGGTGCTTGGTTTTTGGGGTCCCGTACGTGGCTAGGCTCCCAAAAAGTCTCACATATGTGGTATCCCCGTACTCAGGAGAAGCAACAGAATGTATTTTGGGGTGTAATTCCACATATGCCCATGGCATGTTTGAGCAATATATCATTTAGTGACAACTTTGTGCAAAAAAAAAAAAATTGTTGTTTTTCCGCAACTTGTGTCAACATATAAAATATTCCATGGACTCGACATGCCTCTCAGTATATAGCTTGGGGTGTCTACTTTCCAAAATGGGGTCATTTGGGGGGGTTTTGAACTGTTCTGGCATTTTATACACAACATTAGGAAGCTTACATCCACTCTTCTAACCACTTGAAGACAAAGCCCTTTTTGACACTTTTTGTTTACATGAAAACATTTTTTTTTTTTGCAAGAAAATTATGTTGAACCCCCAAACATTATATATATTTTTAAAGCAAAGGCCCTACAGATTAAAATGGTGGGTGTTGCATTTTTTTTTCTACACAGTATTTGCGCAGCGATTTTTCAAACGCATTTTTTGGGTTAAAAAATACACTTTTTTTAATTTTAATGCACTAAAACACACTATATTGCCCAAATGTTTGATGAAATAAAAAAGATGATCTTAGGCCGAGTACATAGATACCAAACACGACATGCTTTAAAATTTCGCACAAACGCGCATTGGCGACAAACTACATACATTTTTAAAAGCCTTTAAAAGCCTTTACAGGTTACCCCAGTAGATTTACAGAGGAGGTCTACTGCTAAAATGATTGCCCTCGATCTGAACTTCGCGGTGATACCTCACATGCATGGTGCAATTGCTGTTTACATATGACGCCAGACCGACGCTTGCGTTCGCCATTGGGCAAGAGCAGGGCAGGACAGGGGTGCTTTTTTTTTTTTTTTTTTTATTATTAATTTTGCTTTTTTATTTTATTTTTAAATTGTTCCTTCCAAGTATTTTTTTTTTATCATTTTTATTGTTATCTCAGGGAATGTAAATATCCCCTATGATAGCAATAGGTAATGACAGGTACTCTTTTTTGAAAAAACTGGGGTCTATTGGACCCTAGATCTTTCCACTGCCCTCAAAGCATCTGACCACACCAAGATCGGTGTGATAAAATGCTTTCCCAATTTCCCAATGGCGCTTTTTATATCCGGGGGGGGGACATTCCCTCCCACTGCTTGTAAAAGCAGTCCAGAGGCTAATTAGCCACTAGGATTGCTTTTACATGAAAGCCGGCCGCTGGCTGAAAAGAATGATACCAAGATGATACCTAAACCCGCAGGCATCATTCTGGTATAAACATTCAAAATCCAGCAACATACCAGTACGTTGCTGGTCCTTGTTGGACATGTATTGTAATCTTTTTATTTCATACAGCCAGTTGGCTGAACGAAAAAAGAGATTGATCGGTGGGTATGCCCACCATTAGAATACCGCCCTTCATCCACCCACTTCCAATGATGGGCATACACGCACCATTTATATATGCCGAAGCATGGGGGCATCCTCCCGCAAAAAAGTTATGCCGCACACACATGGTCGGACTTTTCCACGGGCAAGCCTCCGTCGGAATTTCGACCGTATGTACGCGGCATTAGGAGCAAAATCGCTCCTCCGCCCCTGCTGCCCCAATGCTTCGGCATATTTGCTTATTTTTTTTAACTATGGTGGTGAAATCACCTCCTACAGCACTGGAGTCGCAGGGATCAGGCCTGTCTCTGCGAACGCTGCAGTTATGTGTGTTTTTGTTTTGTAAGTGACAGTGATCGATCGATACTGCACTTGGGTGGCCTGGGCTGGACGGAGGGGCAAAACGCAGGTGCCAGCAGGTATCTGGGCTGATCCCGCTAACACTGCGTTTTTGGGAACCCTAAACTGCTGGGGACGCTAGTATAGATCTGATCAGATATTGATCTGTTCAGATACTATACCACTAAGGGGGGTGTATGCTTCACGCGTGGGTGTTAGCGTTACTGGCACTAACCTGACGCTGCCTGGGGTGTGACTCAGACCCTCTCCGACGCTAAAACCTAATTGATATCACCCGCCGGGCGATCAGGGGGTTAAACCTTTATTGGGTTATATACACGGCGGGTGCCCTGACACTATAAAAAGCAAACTAACTAACCAGCGTCACCCGTAACACTTATATGGTGATCACTGGTGAAAGGGTTAACTAGGGGCAATCAGGGGGTTAAAACCTTTATTAGATAATATATGGGGGTACCTGACGCTATAAAAACCTGCGGCGAACCTAAAAAAAATTACCAGCTACCGATCTGCATCACCGACACTAAGACAGCGTTTAGAAAAACGATCGCTTAGCGACAGTGGTGATGGGGGTGAAAGGGTTACCTGGGGGGCGATCAAGGGGGTTAAACCTTTATTAGATAATATATTGGGGTACCTGACGCTATAAAAACATGCGGCGAACCTAAAAAAAATTACTGGCTACGATCTGCATCACCGACACTAAGACAGCGTTTAGAAAAACAATTGCTTAGCGACAGTGGTGATAGGGGGTGAAAGGGTTACCTGGGGGGCGATCAAGGGGGTTAAACCTTTATTAGATAATATATTGGGGTACCTGACGCTATAAAAACCTGCGGCGAACCTAAAAAAAATTACCGGCTACCGATCTGCATCACAGACACTAAGACAGCGTTTAGAAAAACGATCGCTTAGTGACAGTGGTGATAGGGGGTGAAAGGGTTACCTGGGGGGCGATCAAGGGGGTTAAACCTTTATTAGATAATATATTGGGGTACCTGACGCTATAAAAACATGCGGCGAACCTAAAAAAAAATTACTGGCTATGATCTGCATCACCGACACTAAGACAGCGTTTAGAAAAACAATTGCTTAGCGACAGTGGTGATAGGGGGTGAAAGGGTTACCTGGGGGGCGATCAAGGGGGTTAAACCTTTATTAGATAATATATTGGGGTACCTGACGCTATAAAAACCTGCGGCGAACCTAAAAAAAATTACCGGCTACCGATCTGCATCACAGACACTAAGACAGCGTTTAGAAAAACGATCGCTTAGTGACAGTGGTGATAGGGGGTGAAAGGGTTACCTGGGGGGTGATCAAGGGGGTTAAACCTTTATTAGATAATATATTGGGGTACCTGACGCTATAAAAACCTGCGGCGAACCTAAAAAAAATTACTGGCTGCCGATCGGCATCACTGACGCTAAGACAGCGATCAGAAAAATGATCGCTAAGCGACAGTGGTGATAGGCGGTGAAAGGGTTATCTGGGGGGTGATCAGGGGGTTAAACCTTTATTAGGGGGGGTTAGGGGGCTACACTGGACCTAAGACTAAACTTTGGTGACACTTTTACAGTCACAAATGTCACTGATTGCAGTGATCACTAAATAAATGGTCACTGCAATCAGTGACACTGTGACTGGGGGCTGGGGGGTGATCTGGGGGGTGATCTGGGGTGTCTGGGGGGGCTGGGGGGGCGATTTATGTCCCTATGTGTCCTGGTGTCAGTGTAGTGTTGTGTGCACTGACCTGATGTCTTCTCTTGTACGGCGCTCGGTATATGTGAGCGCCGCACCAGAGATGACATCACTTCCTCCTGCTCCCTCTGTCTGACACAGACAGAGGGGGCATTTCCATTCGCCGGGAGCGATCGCGAGGGGGTGGCCAGAAACGAATGGCTGCCCCCTCATCCCGGAACGCTCCCGGACACTTAGCCACCGCTCACTGTACAGAAGGGGGGTCCGATTGGACCCCCCAACTATACAAAGGCAATCACGTATGCTCTACGTGATTGTGCCTGTCGGTGCCATTCTGCCGACGTATATATACAGTGAGCGGTCGTTAAGTGGTTAAACAGAGTTCCTGACTGGCCTGAATCACTGGAAAAATGCATCTACTATGAGAGCTAACAACCCCCAATCTTACAAATGGTGGAAGTATTGTCGGGCAGTTTTGGAAGAGTTCCAGATCCTCGCATACCAAAAACAGTGAGTAGAAAGGAACCGTGTGTTCTGCAGCAATACTGTGATGAACAGCCAATCTGAATGAAAAGTCAAAGTTTTCTGCGGTGAACTGCTGTTAGCTGTGTGGGTCAGCCAGGCGAACTGCATTGCACAGGAGTTCAATTAATGGACTGTGTTGAGTAAAAGTCTGCATGTTGGGAGAGTGCCGTCTCCCTTAGCAACAGGAGAAAGTCGCCAAGTGCCATGCCTGGAATGTGGTCAGCTGGGCCACGGGATCTTTTCTTGTCCAAGCTTGTGGAATACAGCTGCTGATTGTGTTGTTGGGCTTAATGCTTTGCCTGCAAGCCCAGAGAAGAGGGTATCGTATCCAGCATCCTGCAAGGGGTATGGCCAGGTGTGTAGGTCTGCTGTTGCCCCTGACAACAGAAAATGTGTTTTGCCTGCAGGTGATGTTGGAAAATCCAGAAAGGCTGCAGTGTTGCTCCATGGCCACATGGGGGAGTCAGCCTGTGGAGACACCACACCTGTGAGACAACGCACTCAAGTGAAGGCTATTACACCACCTGCAGGATATAGTAAGACTGTGGCAATTTGTGAGATTGATCCGAGTGAAGGGTTAACTAGGGGCAATCAGGGGGTTAAAACCTTTCTTAGGTAATATATGGGGGTACCTGACGAGTAACCTAAATAACTAACTGGCTAACCAGTGTCACCAGTGACACTTATACGGTGATCACTGGTGAAAGGGTTAACTCTAGGGGCAATCAGGGGGTTAAAATAATAAATGGGGGTACCTGACGCTATAAAACCTGCGGCGAACCTAAAAAAAATTACTGGCTACCTAGGGGCACCACCGACACTAATACAGCGTTCGGAAAAACGATCGCTTAGTGACGCTGACGATATGGGGTGAAAGGGTTACCTGGGGGGCGATCAAGTTGAGACTCAAATACAAAACTCCTGCCAAAAGATGGCTCTAGGAGTTCGACCAAACCCCCCACTCCTCCTTTGCAGGCTATACAATACAAGCCTCAAAAACAATGAATTGCCTTCTGGGAAACTCCCAAATATTTAAACATAAAAACAACACACACCACTGTGTACAAAATCTAAATTAGTCTTACAATCTATCAAATTCAGTGTAAAGTAGGGATTTCACTTAAAAACAAAATCCAATACAAAAACCGCCGCTCATATACTGCAAAGTCAGCTAACCCTGCAATAGCTTACATTCACTTAAATGAAAACAGAAAAATCCCCATCCTAACACCATCTGCATGGAGTTTGCATGTTCTCCCTGTGTCTGCGTTGGCTTCCTCCCACACTCCAAAGACATGCTGGTAGGTCAACCAGATCCCATCCATAAATGGGCGCCAGCATGTGCATGTGTCTGCAAGCGCGTCGGGACCCCTCGGCGTAAGACCACGCTATATCAAGATGCCACTCTACTCAACTCAAAAGGTGATGCTTAGAAAAACAATTTAAACCAGCGAATTCAACATTAAACAAAAACAGCCTCTCAGTATGTCACCCTCGTGTCTCACCACTCTCCCCAGTAGTGCACAGGTCAAACTGTAAATGCATAAAACAGGCGAAAAACTGTGCCAATCAACAAATGTTAATATAGCATCCAGGCGCTGTGTTTGCCAACCCGGAACTTCCTATCTCAAACTGTAAACGTCTCTCAAGATGGCCGACAAGCCAGGACAACAAAATGGTGGATGACCACCGCACACCTCATGGACAACAACAAAAATGCAATTTTTCCCGCCAAAACCAGCACAAACATGGACAAGACCACATGGGTTCCCACACACAAAGGAAAACAAAAATGGTCTCCACCAGTTTCCAACACAGAAAAGACCGCACTACATTCGCACCAATCATCAAAAACTGAGAAATTCCACCAGCAAAATAGCCGACGAATGCCACAGCAAGGTCACATGATATCACACCCAAAAGGAAAGGTGGCTGTGCGTTCCCTTATAGGATACCCACAGGCTAAGGAAACACTGCGCCTCAAGATGGCAGACAAACCACATGGCCAACAACAAAAGCCAGGAATGGCCCCATTACATTTTCCCGCCAAAACCAGCATCTCTTCACTAGAAAACCAAAAATGTTTTTCTTCACAAGGACTGACTACACCAGTGAAACTTTTCTAAATGATCATCAAAATCCACTGAAAAATTTGTGTCTTGAGTCAGCTACACTCCACAAGGCTCATGCCATCTCCACAAAGCCTCACACCTGAGACACCACATGACCACTAAAACATTTTAAAGACCCTTTGGCCACTAAACAGCACATTCAAAAATGTTAGTTACATGCACAACCTTAAAACACTTTTCTCTACACATACACACTGTGGCATCAGCCTCCATAAAACAGCCATTGAGAAATATGACTCCTCAATGCTAGCACCCCAAAACAGCCTGCAACCAAAGGGCGTATTCCTTTCAACAAAACAGCTACTATTGTTTTGTCTTCCAACAATACCTTGCAGCAGGCTGCTTTCAACTTAAAACCCAACAGACCCTTTACTTAAAATATTTTTACAATTAGGGGGACATGTGTCTTTGTCCCATACAAAGGCAGAAATCAGAATCTATCCATTTCTATTTTTCATAGAAATCACAAACACTACACACATACAGTATAACATCAGATCATCTCTCAGGGCGTAGCCCTCCCACAACACAAAACTCCTGCATGCTATTTACAGAGAGTCACCAACTTTCACCATTGTAACTGATGGCCATACTGCCTGACCCTCCCCCACTAAAGCACATGGCTTATGGCTCAATGCAGCGGCCATCAATAACAATGCAGCCAAACAATCTAATCACATACAGTCTATATTTCTCATTTCATACACAATATACAGTTTCCATCAGCATTCACACAGACACAAACGCTACACACAACTTTGTTCTGAAAATTGGAAAGTCAATAGATACACAGAACTATCAACCAAGCTGGTCACTGATGGCCATGCTGCCTGCCACTCCCCCGCTAAACCTTATGGGAGCAGCATACATTCACACACCCACACACACATCTCTCATACATTCACACACACACAAACACACACTCACAGACATACACACACACACACACATCTCTCATACTGCAAACTTACAGCATTACTTCAAAAAGACGAAAAATTTGTTCTTTTACAAAGTACAGCTCCTTCACACATCAGATCGTACATCCATACTCCCCCTCTGCTCATCTGATGCTCAAAGAGGCCGCAATTAGTCCCACCGTGAGTCGCCATCCTGTCGTGGAAATATAGGTTGTATTCAGAGCACACAGCCCATATTTCCTGTGCTAAATAAGCACAAACTTCAGATTTCATCTCATTGCAATAATGCTATCTTTAGGCTAAATTTCACTCACCATTCATCCATCCCATCCATCCCAAGAAAGCAGCATCACCACACAGCTATGTTCTCATCTCAGCCTCCCAGCATAGAGTGCCTGGGAGCAGTGTCTCTCGCTCTTTTATTAAAATCCCAACAGGAAGTGATGTCACAGCATGTGATCTTCACTAAAGAAGTTACCAACAGGAGGTGATGTCACAGCATGTGACCTTCACACAGGGAAGATGACCATACAAGGACATCCCTTCCAATAGGGTGTCCCATACAATCCAGTACATGAATACCATAATGATACAATAATAATACAATACATGCATAAAACAAATGAACCAATCATAGACATGTATACATTCAAATAGACTATCAGTGACATGCACTGCTTCCAATGACGGGAACTATACAACAATTATGCCTCAATGGACCACAATTTTCGCATAGATATGCTACTGTTCTTGTGGACACAGATCTGTCCGCTCTGAGTCATTTAATACCAATGTCAAGAAGTGGCCAGTTCCCTGACCAGGCATAAAACAACATCTCTAAATGGAGCAAACATCGCTGTTTCCATAGGAAGATTTCCCCGCCACCGATCTTCCACCAACGTCTGTATGTGCAAATACGCTCAGATGAGCGCATTACACCAAAACTGACATTGGGGGACATCTGACAACATACATTAATACATTTTTCCACAACAGTGAGAGAGGTAAAGAAAAAACCCAAAGATCACTGTGGCTGAGCTCCAGTGA